>JAHHUM010001823.1:0-162585 GCA_036173005.1 Crenichthys baileyi | reverse complement strand
AAAACTTGAAGGTTTTCTACAAAGTTGTTTTGTAAGCGAGCAATACCAGAATAAATGAAACATTGTTTTCCTATCGACTTCACCAAAAGCACAGTTTACTTTAACATTACCTTTAAGTCTCTGAAGGTAGGGGTTCGTTGGATAGAACTCAAAGTGATTAATGAAAAACGGATTTTGCAGTTTTCGTGTTTGGTTCCTTCTGTGTACAATTCCCGAAAAATGTGCAAGGAGCTTTATGCACATTGAGCTAAATAGCATGATCTGCTGTGGGCTGCATCTTTACAGAAACCTCACTAGCCAACCCTCATACTGCTAATAACCCATGAAAATGCAGATGGCCTTTTCCCGTTACAGCACAGCTAAAATCAATTGTGAACATGTGGAAAACCTCCCTATTTATTGGGGAATTCTATTGATTTTAAGGAAAAAAATCTTCATACCTGTAGTACTTATTGCAGGAGAGTTGTGATCGGATGGTCAAGAAAGCAGAAACAAAAAAATGTGTTTGTTCTAAATGGACAATAGGACCATGATAGCCCTTACAGTGAAATTAGGCTTTCCACATTTAAAGCAGCTTCTCAATGTTGGTAGAAGGGGCTTGAGTCTCCGATATCAAAATGAACTAATTCTGTTACAACCCAACATTATGGTTATGGGAGTTCAATGCTCATGGAAAATCACCTATAGCCTATGAATAGCTGACTCTTCCCATGTGATGTTATCCCCCCTGTGAAAGAGACTTGAATCTGGGTAACCAAATTCCTAAAACTGTAAGATTTAGAACTGAAAACAACCATTTTCTATCACTGGCTAGATTTTCTGAAGCATTTAAAGATAATTAGGAATTATTTTTCTAACACAGCTCTTAAATTACAATATGCATAATGAAAATATTGGGATTTTTGGCCAATAATTACAACCGTTATACCAACCTCCAATTTATTCGCAGTTAATTTATGGATTAATGCAATTAAACTTCAGAGATTTACAGTTCTTTTAAAATAAAAGTGTTGACATTTTTATTACTGTTTTTTTTAGCGTATGTGAACATTTGTTTTGCTCTTTCATTATCATCATCTTGTATTTTCATGGGTTGTAAACTGTAAGCAATTGGCTCTTATTAATTGTTAACCTTTATACTTTTGATTTTTACAGGGCCTCTTATGAGTCTGAAAGGACATTTTTGTTTTTTAATCTGTTTTCAGCAATGATAGATGCATCATAACTGTAACAAAAAGACCTAATAAAAATGCTAGATGTAATTCTGAAATCTTAGTTTTTATGAATGAATATGCTAATAGCTTTTACCATAACTGGCACACCCCCACAAATACATTACTGCATAACTATATATAGTTAAACCTGACCCATCCCAGCTAAACTCAGATGCAGTCAATCATTAGATAATTAGATAATTTTACCACAGTGGTAAAATGTTTTCATACTTCCATATCTCCAATGCAGTTATGCATTTCCTCTGTGGTGAAATTAGGTTAACCTGCCAGGAGCCATCATAAACCTAAAAAAAATAAAAATATTTAAACATCACTTAATGTTCTTAGTCACACAAGACTTATTTATAGCTGTAGGTTATTTTCTTAAATATGACATAAACAAACCTGTGCTAAAATGTATAATTTTCAAGTATGTTAAAAAAATGAACTGCACTAAGCTAAAATATATTTTGCAGTCGCAACAACATTTTTTGCCTTTCTCCACCAAGGTAAAAGATAATCAATCAAACACTGTGCCCAAAAATGTATTCAGTGAACTCATCCTCAAGATGTCAATGTCACAAACCTCACCTGACCACGTGGAGGGCATTCCACCCAATTATCCTTATCTGTGGACATATCTTTGCACAGGTCATTTCCATTTTTACTTTATTGTGTCACAAAGCCTACATTCTGATATGTAGCAAGCAATATGGCTGAAGACGAGTTTGGCCTAGAGCCCAAACAGGAATCAAATTACAGTAGGAGGGTAAAGCGAATTTACAGACCTTTGTTTTCTTTTCCTTTGACCTCTCTTCTCAGAAGTGTGCTACAAATATGGGCATTAGGGCTGTGCTTTTAAACTTTTCTTTTAACCAACATTCTCACTCTGTATTCCACTGGGTAACCAGTATGGTGGAGAATTGGGTTACAGAACTGTTCTTGGCCTTGTCTGTCCTGTGTTGGCCCAAAGGGATAGGAGAAAAGGTAAAAAACACTCCAGTGTCAAACCACATACAGTATATTTGTAATACTTAGAAATGGCAACTTAATCTATATTGTATTTAAGCTTATTAAATTCTACAAGTTAATGTTTTCTCAGTCACTCTTAAAAACATACAACTCCGTGTATGCCTTATGCCCTTTTCTCTTTGATTGGAATAATTTGTGAGTAATACAGGCATTTCAGTCTTTTGAGACTTTTTTTTCTATTTGTTTTTGTTGCCAAACAGATTTATGCAACCAACTTTAAGATTTCAATGTAAATTTATCAGTTTTTTTTAAATCACCAGTTTGTTTACACAGTACTTATGAGCATATTGGAGAAAAGCTGATATATTTGCCATGGCACACTTCAACACATTGTAATGAATAACAACCATAATTGAAAGACATTCTCTCAACTAGTGATATAAAGGTAGTTATTTTACTGCAAACATTTTCACTTTGAACAAACTGACATTTTAGAATCTTTAGAGTCAGCTAAATGGAGCAGCAAGTGAAGCTTTCCATAATTAAAGAAATGCCCTGATACAAATCAAATAGATGATGTCAGCACTGACTAAGCAGTAAGTAAGATAATTTTATTTATGTTGCACCTTTCACAGATATAAAATCAACTCAATTTAATTTATTTCAGTTTATTTATATAACACCAATTCACAATACATGTCATCTCAAGGCACTTTACAAAGTCAATTCAATGGAATCATACAGATTTCAAGTCAAGTAAATACATTCCAATTGATCCTAATTATCAAACATTGCAGTCAAATTATTTTATCAGTTTATGATTCAAATTGGTTAAAAGGTTTTCCAAGGAAACCCAGCAGATTGCATCGAGTCAGTGACTTGCAGCATTCACTCCTGGACGAGCATTTAGCGACAGTGGACATTAACTTGCACTGACTTTGCAGCAATACCTCATACTGAGCATGCATGCAGCGACAGTAGAAAGGAAAACTCTAACAGAAAGACACCTCCAGCAGAACCAGGCTCAGTGTGAGCAGCCATCTGCCACGACTGACTGGTGGTTTGAGAGAGCAAGCAGAGACACACAAGTACACAGAAGCACTGATTCAGGAAAATGGGAAAATGGGAAAGAAAAATAAAACATTAATGGTAGTAGCTCATTCAGTGACTTCATCTAGGAGAGAAAGGCAGCTAAGCAGATAAACTGAGTCAATTTTCAAGTATGGAGTATGAAAGAGTTAAAAACTGAAAGACAGGGTCAACTCACAAAATAACAAAGTGCTTCATAAGGCAATTCTGATGAAATACATCAAATATAGATAGGGTAGGTACATTAAAACACAGGTTTAAATATAGGATAAACATGATAAGAAAAGTAAAAACAATGAAACTCATGTCTAAAGAAAACTCATTGTTCCTCTTAAAGTTTGATAACCCCATCACATTGATGGGGTATTAAGATGGAGAGGTTAAGTAAATAACACTTTGGCATCTAACATCGTAGCACAGGTAATGCACAGAGTTCTTCTATTTTTGCTTTTTTGTCACATTTCCGATTATAAAATAAATGTGCATATCTGACAAAGGAAGCCACTGTAAATACAAAGAAGTTGTTTTCAAATTATAATTAAATTTATTATGGTAGCAAAGCTATCCAATTCTGCTTGAAAAATTAGGGCGATGGCAGTGAGCGGTATCCCACCTAAAAGACCTGGAGCTCTTCACCAAGAGATAAATCATCAAAATACCAATGAAAACATGCAAAATGAGACTGTCCAGCATAAACCATTCAAGAATTTGGGGGAGCTTCAAGAGGAGAGGAATGAGGCTGGAGTAGGTGCATCAAGATCCACAATGCACAGACAAATCCTACACAAGGGCTACAAATGTTGCATTTCTTGTGTCAAGCCTCTCCTGAACCAGAGAAAACATCAGAGAGGTCTTATCTGGGCTAAAAAGAAAAAGAAGTGGACTGTTTCTCAGTGGTCCAAAGTCCTCTTTTCTAAAAGTCCATTGTCAGTGCAACCATCTTACCAGGAAATCTTGGTGCACTTCACATTTCCTTCTGCTGACAAGCTTCATTGAGATGATGATTTAATTTTCCCGAAAGACCTGGAGGGCGGTATCAAAGAACCTGAGCTTCCAATACACCTCAGCATTGCCACACCTCAGATTTGCTAAACACCTCCATGCCATGGCACATTGATACAGTAGTTGATGCAAACCAAATATGGAGGGCAGACTAATGAACACACTTTTTAAAAGCCTGACAACATTATGACAACATCTGTTTAAAATATCCTTTTTTATTGATCTTATGTAATTTTGAAATTTTCTGAGACACAGAATTTTGGGTTTTCATTTAAAAAAATACCAAAAAATAAGGACTTGATATATTTAACTCTATGTTTAATTGGTCTATATAGCATACGAGTTTCAATTTCTGAAAAGAGTGACAAAAAATGTTGAACTTTTTTATGATATTCTACATTTTTGAGATACCTGTGTATGTCACTACACGAGTGTTGGACATCTGCAGTTTAAATCTCTACACCACACCCCTGAATCGAAAAGCCAGTGTACCCTTACACAAACGGCTGTTAGAGAAATGTGTCTACCTCACTTCGTGTCTCAGAATCAAAACAACAGCAGTTTGATGCCATCAGTAAGCAAACTGCACATTTTGCACCCTTAATCCAAAAACACATGCACTTTACAAAATGGGGACACATCACAGAGGACATATCTACTTTTTAAGTGACAGGACTTTATATTTCCGAATATAAACTCAGTTCTCAAGCGTTTTTTTATATTTAAAACCACTTTTTATATACCCCCACGTAAGTGGCAAGATAAAAAAAACAGTATGAAAGCTGCTTAGATGTTGCATTAGTTTATTGAAAATGAAATTTCAGGATGCTTATGAAGGCATATTTATTTATTTTCATTCACAAGGACTCATTGGTTTTCTGTTACCACAGAAGAGCAAAAAGAAATTGCCCTGAAAAGTGCTGCTTGTGGATTTGTGGTCTGTCGCTGACCAGATTTATGCTCTACAAATATGCGAAGGTACACAAATCAACACAGCTGAATAGCTCACAAAAGGTGATGAATTGTAGCACCATGTACCTTTTAGCCGTACGACAACTACCGCTCACAGCAGGTAAGATCATTCAACTGTATTTTTACATAATAAAATAAAATAAAATAGAGAAAACATTAATGCCGTTTATCTGAAGTGAGTTACAATATTTTGCGAAATACAGGCCTCTTAACAAATCTATCTTGTGGTTCTCATAACTTCTTACAAACTTCACATATTAACTGGTGGGTAAACTCAAACACATCTTGTAACATTTTTTGTTTAATCTGAGTTTTGTTGTCTCATCCTATGTTATGGGAGCAGCAGCAAATGGAAACAGCTGAGTAGAAAAAGTGTGAATAAAAAGGCCAGAATTTTTCAAAATTACAGCATCATTATTTCTGATGCTTTATAGTTAAATCTGTGTTGACCTATAGCTTATTTATCAGAGCAGGGAACTCACATTAATCGTACACTTTTGTTCCTGCACTGGGCCAAATCATTTAATCTGAGTGCAATTTTTCAGCTGAGACTGCATTTATCACAGGGTCCTGATGTCTTTATCTCAGCTCTTTATTGTCTTACTGTTACTTCATTTCAGTATAGTATAACAAGACTTGTAACATTTTATCAATAAGCAGATATCTTTGTTGCATAATATTCCATGCTTCACTTTACCTTTTTTTAGATTACAGCAGCATGTGTGATGGTTTTCCAGTAATTAGAAAGAAAAGTGTGTATTAGTGTCCTTTAAGATTTCCTTATGCAAGCATTAATGCTGCTAAATTAACATTTGGCAAAAGGCTGAATCCTCCCCTGTCCAACCTTTGAGGACAACAATGATAACGAATAGGTTTGCTCAGTTTGCACATGCACTGACACACAGATAATCAAAATGGTTGAAGGTCATACAAAATATGGCCTGCCTACTTTGATGCTGGATCCAATCTTGATTTAAAAAAGTTAATCACGCTATTAGGATTTCATCTTGAAATATTCTTTTTGAAGAGCAAATCTGCCCTGGGACATGTAGGGAACCAGTTTTTCTAAATGGCATGCCTGAAATGGCAAGACAGGACACCAGAAAAAAGTTTGCTCTGATTTTTATTACTATTATGTATTTTTTTTTTAGCTGTGTTCATCTATAATTTGGTAGAAGTCTTTTGTAGAAATGAGATCCTCCATGCCATATTGTTCATGTGTGATGAGGATTGTTTTACATTCTTTAGTTTCAAAATCTCCTTCTGTTTGCTGTAGCCTTAGATGTCGGTCCTTTGGAGAAAGAAGAGCTATAATCCACTTTGTGAGAGCTTTTCTATGTTACTAGACATTTTGTGCTACCTTTAACTGACCTGGCTATCCTCCTATGACCTCACTCGTCAACAAGGTGTTGCCATCCACAGAACTGCTTTTTCAATGCTTTTCACACTATCCTGGGTAAAAAGTATTGATGTGTATTCAATCCCCGGAGGTGAGCAGTTTGACAAATGCTCTAAGTAGCCAGTCAGGAACCAGAAATAGTACTATTAAGAAACACTTTGATGTCACTGAGAGATTCAATTCATCCATCTATCCATTTTCTATACCCACTTCTTCAATACTGGGTCACGGGGATGCTGGTGCCTATCTCCAGCAGTCTACGGGTGAGAGGCGGGGTACAGCCCGGAAAGGTCCCGGCCCAGTTGAACTGAGGACCTTCTTGCTGCAAGGCAACAGTGCTACCAACTGCACCACCGTGCAGCCATATATTCAATTCACAACACATTTTGTCGGAAGGCACTTTACAAAGTCAGTTCAATCTAATCATACAGATTTCAAGTCAGGTACATACATTCCAATTAAACCTAACTACGTGCAGTCAGATTCATAAAAAAAAATGTGTAATATCACTTTCGTTTCAGTTCTTTTTTCCTTTGCTTGTTTTCATCTCTCAAATAAGTACCAACTTTAATGAAAAGCAAAAACTAAAATCTGAGTTTTAATACTAGTTTTTGCTTAGAGAGCAGAATTCATGGTTCCATCAATTTAAAGCAAGCTGCATAGAACTTGAAGTAGCAAAGCAGCACACGACAATCACACTACCACTACCATGTTTGATTATATGAAAGATGTTTTCACATGTAGTTTAAAGTACATCTTCAAACAAGGTCCACTTTGTCTTGCCAGTCTACAAAATATTTTCCCGACAGTTTTGGGGTCATCAAGATGTTTTTATGGAAAATATGGCCTTTGTGTTCTTCTTGGTTAGCAAAGGTTTGGTCTTGGGATCCTCCCATAACATTTTTGCACAGTGTCTTACTGTTAAGGAGCAAATACTTTTTCACAGGACTGTATGTAACATTAGGGTGTAATGTCTGTCCGTAACATGCTGCTCGTCTCGGTTTGAGGATTTTTCCTCACCCACATGCTGATTGAAAGGTCAAAGGGATTATTAGGAAATACAGTCGAACAGAGAAATACAGGGGTTGGACAATGAAACTGAAACACCTGTCATTTTAGTGTGGGAGGTTTCATGGCTAAATTGGACCAGCCTGGTAGCCAGTCTTCATTGATTGCACATTGCACCAGTAAGAGCTGAGTGTGAAGGTTCAATTAGCAGGGTAAGAGCACAGTTTTGCTCAAAATATTGAAATGCACACAACATTATGGGTGACATACCAGAGTTCAAAAGAGGACAAATTGTTGGTGCACGTCTCGCTGGCGCATCTGTGACCAAGACAGCAAGTCTTTGTGATGTATTAAGAGCCACGGGTTCCAGGGTAATGTCAGCATACCACCAAGAAGGACGAACCACATCCAACAGGATTAACTGTGGACGCAAGAGGAAGCTGTCTGAAAGGGATGTTCGGGTGCTAACCCGGATTGTATCCAAAAAACAAAAAACCACGGCTGCCCAAATCACGGCAGAATTAAATGTGCACCTCAACTCTCCTGTTTCCACCAGAACTTTCCGTTGGGAGCTCCACAGGGTCAATATACACGGCCGGGCTGCTATAGCCAAACCTTTGGTCACTCATGCCAATGCCAAACGTCGGTTTCAATGGTGCAAGGAGCGCAAATCTTGGGCTGTGGACAATGTGAAACATGTATTATTCTCTGATGAGTCCACCTTTACTGTTTTCCCCACATGCGGAAGAGTTACGGTGTGGAGAAGCCCCAAAGAAGCGTACCACCCAGACTGTTGCATGCCCAGACTGAAGCATGGGGGTGGATCAGTGATGGTTTGGGCTGCCATATCATGGCATTCCCTTGGCCCAATACTTGTGCTAGATGGGCCAAGGACTACCGAACCATTCTTGAGGACCATGTGCATCCAATGGTTCAAACATTGTATCCTGAAGGCGGTACCGTGTATCAGGATGACAATGCACCAATACACACAGCAAGACTGGTGAAAGATTGGTTTGATGAACATGAAAGTGAAGTTGAACATCTCCCATGGCCTGCACAGTCACCAGATCTAAATATTATTGAGCCACTTTGGGGTGTTTTGGAGGAGCGAGACAGGAATCGTTTTCCTCCACCAGTTTCCCGTAGTGACCTGGCCACTATCCTGCAAGAAGAATGGCTTAAAATCCCTCTGACCACTGTGCAGGACTTGTATATGTCATTCCCAAGACGAATTGACACTGTATTGGCCACAAAAGCAGGCCCTACACCATGCTAATAAATTATTGTGGTCTAAAACCAGGTGTTTCAGTTTCATTGTCCAACCCCTGTAGGTCCAAAGATACTCCGAGGGATATCAGATGTTCAGGTTTGTCAGTGTCTGAAAAAAAAACCCGCCTGGTGGCCGGGTTGCTCCTCGCGGGACCCGGCCGGGCCAAGCCCGAATGACAGACGCAAGGCCGTCCCCCAGTGGAACCACCACCTGCAGGGGGAACCGTGAGGGACCGGTGCAAAGAGGAATGGGCGGCGGACAAAGCTGGAGACCTCAACGGCCCGATCCCCGGATGCTTAGGCTGCCTCTACGGACGTGGAATGTCACCTCGCTGGGGAGCCTGAGCTTGTGCGGGAGGTCGAGAGATATCGATTAGAAACAGTTGGGCTCGCCTCCATGCACAGCGTGGACTCTGGAACCCATCTCCTCGAGAGGGGCTGGACTTTCTTTTGCTCTGGTGTGGCCAGCGGGGAGAGGCTGCGGGCTGTGGTGGATTTGCTTGTTGCCCCCCAGCTCAGCCGTCTCGTGTTGGGGTTTACCCCAGTGGATGAGAGGGACGCATCCCTGCGCCTTCAGGTTGGGGACAGGTCTCTGATTGTCGTTTCAGCCTATTGGCCGAGCGGTAGTAAGGAGTACCCGGCCCTCTTGGCGTCCCTGTCGGGGGTGCTGGATAGTGCCCCTCCCGGGGACTCCATTATTCTGCTGGGGGACTTCAACGCCCACGTGGGAAACGAAAGTGACACCCGGAGAGGCGTGATCAGGAGGAATGACCTCCACGATCTGAATCAGAGTGGTGCTTTGTTATTGGACTTCTGTGCTAGTCACGGGTTGTTCATAATGAACACCATGTTCAAACATAAGGGTGTCCATCAGTGCACTTGGCACCAGGACACCCTAGGCAGAAGGTCAATGATCGACTTTGTTGTCGTATCATCAAACCTTCGGCCGCATGTTTTGGACACTCGGGTGAGGAGAGGGGCTGAGCTGTCCACTGATCACCACCTGGTGGTGAGTTGGATCTGCTGGAGGAGCAGAAAGCCGGACAGACTTGGCAGGCCCAAGCGCATAGTGAGGGTCTGGTGGGAACATCTGGCGGAGCCCTCGGCCAGGGATGTTTTCAACTCCCACCTCAGGGAGAGCTTTGACCAGATTCCGGGGGATGTTGGAGACATAGAGTCCGAGTGGACCATGTTCTCCGCATCTATTGTCGATGCTGCTGCCCGTAGCTGCGGGCGTAAGGTCTGAGGTGCCTGTCACGGCAGCAATCCCAGAACCCAGTGGTGGACACCGGCAGTAAGGAACTCTGTTAAGCTGAAGAAGGATACTTATTGGCTGTGGTTGGCTTGTAGGACTCCTGAGGCGGCTGACGGGTACCGTGAGGCCAAGCGTGCCGTGGCCTGGGCTGTGGCAGATGCAAAAACTCGGGCCTGGGAGGAGTTCGGTGAGGCCATGGAGAAGGACTACCGGTTGGCCTCGAAGTGATTCTGGCAAACCGTCCGGCGCCTCAGGAGGGGGAAGCAGTGCTTCACCAACACTATTTACAGAGTCGGTGGGAGGCTGCTGACCTCGACTGAGGACATTATCGGGCGGTGGAAGGAGTACTTCGAGGATCTCCTCAATCCTGCTATCACGCATTCCCTGGTGGAAACAGAGGCTGGGGACTCGGGGTTGGACTCTTTCATCACCCAGGCTGAAGTCAGCGAGGTGGTTAAACAGCTCCAAAGTGGGAGGTCTTCGGGGGTGGATCAGATCTGCCCTGAGTACCTCAAATCTCTGGATGTTGTGGGGCTGTCATGGTTGACACGCCTCTTCAACATTGCGTGGTGGTTGGGGACAGTGCCTCTGGACTGGCAGACTGGGGTGGTGGTCCCCCTTCATAAGAAGGGTGACCGGAGGGTGTGTTCCAACTATAGGGGGATCACACTCCTCAGCCTCCCTGGTAAGGCCTACGCCAGGGTATTGGAGAGGAGAGTCCGGCTGATAGTCGAACCTCAGCTTCAGGAGGAGCAGTGTGGTTTTCATCCCTCTCTATACCCTCTACAGGGTACTTGAGGGTTAATGTTCATGGGAGTTTGCCCAACCGGTCCACATGTGTTTTGTGGACCTGGAGAAAACATTCAACTGTGTCCCTCGTGATGCCCTGTTGGGGGTGCTACAGGAGTATGGAATTGGGGGCCCGTTATTAGGGGCCATCCGGTCCCTGTACAAGCGGAGCAGGAGTTTGGTCCGCATTGCCGGCACTAAGTCAAACCTGTTCCCGGTGCATGTTGGACTCCGGCAGGGCTGCCCTTTGTCACCGGTCCTGTTCATAACTTCTATGGACAGGATTTCTAGGTGCAGCCAAGGGCCTGAGGGGTCTGGTTTGGGGACCAGAGGATTTTTTCTCTTCTTTTTGCAGATGACGTGGTCCTGCTGGCCCCCTCTATCCAAGACCTACAGCATGCGCTGGGGCGGTTCCCAGCCGAGTGTGAAGCGGCTGGGATGAAGATCAGCTCCTCCAAGTCCGAGGCCATGGTACTTGACCGGAAAAGGGTGGCTTGTCCTCTTCAGGTTGGAGGGGAGTTCGTGCCTCAAGTGGAGGAGTTCAAGTATCTTGGGGTCTTGTTCACGAGTGAGGGAAGAATGGAGCGGGAGATCGACAGATGGATTGGTGCGGCTGCCGCAGTAATGGGGGCGCTGTGCCGGTCCATTGTGGTGAAGAGAGAGCTGAGCCGAAAAGCGAAGCTTTCGATTTACCGGTCGGTCTACATTCCTACCCTCATCTATGGCCATGAACTTTGGGTCATGACTGGAAGAGCGAGATCCCGGATACAAGCGGCTGAAATGAGCTTCTTCCGTTGGGTGGCCGGGCACTCCGTTACAGATAGGGTGAGGAGCTCGGCCATCCGGGAGGGGCTTGGAGTAGAGCCGCTGCTCCTCCACATCAAGAGGAGCCAGTTGAGGTGGCTCGGGCATCTATACCGGATGCCTCCTGGATGCCTTCCTCGGGAAGTGTTCCAGACATGTCCCATCGGGACGGCCCAGGACACGCTGGAGGGACTGTGTCTCTCGGCTGGCCTCGGAACGCCTTGGGCTCCCCCTGGAGGAGCTGGAGGAGGTGTCTGGGGAGAGGGACGTCTGGGTGTCTCTGCTGAGTCTGCTGCCCCCGCGACCCGGTCCCGGATAAGCGGAAGACAACGAGTACGAGGACGAGTACAAGTACGAGTAGAATTATTAAACTTTAATCTTTCAACAAGACTGGTTTAACATGTCCAAATATAAAGTGGCCCCCAGCACTCTCTTGTTTTCCACTTCAGAGAAACAGTGGCAGTAAGAATTTCTAAGAAGTTTCCACTGTGTAATGACTTTTCTTGTAGTTCCAAAAGAAAAACTTTTCCCCCCATCATATAAACACAATACACACAAATACTGTATTATGAAAAAAAACATAAGAAAATTGCTAAATTCTGTTCATATATTTTTTAACAATGTCTCCAAACTTTTTCCTTTCTTAGTAAAATGGTCTCACCTATGTTAACGTTAAAAATATGACTTTTCCTAGGCTATGTTGATAAAACGTTGACATTTCAGTGGTAATGAGGATTTAGAAGTTTTTTACAACATTATGTTAATAGCATAATTTTAATTAAAAATTTTGAATATCCACAGGTTAATCCACTATTATTTTTGCTGTAAGTTGAGAATCAACCTCTCTGACCCAAACTCAGTATTGCATTTAGCAACACTAGCGACAACCAGTTGCTAGATTGTTGTTCCTGTTTAAACAGGAGCTAGTTTTAGCATGGCAGCACAGCTAGCTACTTGTGGTAGTCTGTTCCTCTTTAAGCATAAGCGAGTCTTAGCACTGAAACATTGCAAGCTGCTAACGCTAGCCTAGACTTTTATGTCTAAGCCAGCACTAGCGCTGGAGCACAAGTAGCCGATATATCATGTTATGGCCATTTTATGGCCTAAACAACCATGGGGATTGCCGGCTGATCTCCAGCAGACAGTCATTAATAACCTCCAAAAAGCCATGAAAGGTCAATCCTAATGAAATCGACTTTTCCAAGCTGAATCCAAGAATTTTATTGGAAAATTGAGTGGAAGGAAAAAGTGTGGTAGACAAATAATATGCACAAACAGCATGGATAACTGCATCCTTTTGGGTTTACAATAGTTGTAAGCCACAAGTATAGTTATCAAGCTTAACTGAAATAAACGTTTGAAATAAATAACTCTGTGTACTACATGTATTTAATATAAGTCTCACTTGTATTGAATTACTGAAATAGGTGAATTACCCTTAGATGATATTCTAATTTATTATACATTTGCAAAGATGGAAGTGGACCAATCACACAAAGATAGTATTTCTCAGCTTGGAAGACAAGTTTATTGACTGGAGTTTAGTATTTGTCATGTTCTCAATATATTATGCAACACATATGCATAACTACAGTATGTAAATTTAAAAAATCAAATCAAATTTACTTTATTCATCTTGAACATGTAATAAGAACACAAAATTGTTTTGGATTAAGGAAAAACAAAAAAAAATGTTTTGGGTTTTCTGTGTTTGTGCAGCAAACCTGTTTGAAGAAGCTTATTCTGATGTGACAGCAGTTTAACATTGGTGTGGGGAAATTTAACTGTAAGAAATTTATACTGTTAGATTTTATTTAGTTCAACAAACTAGTTATTAAAAATTAAAATAGTCCTTTTTTAGCAAAAAACGACATCCTTCATTGACTGACTCAACCCGATACTTCAGTGTAAACCATATGCAATATTACATGCCACATATTGCAAAGTTCTAAAATAAAGCCAATTTCCAATCATAAACAATCTCCCACATGGCGTGTGGATTTTTTTAAACTCGCAAGCTAGTATTATTCTAACAGGAAACTGGAAATCACATATTTCTCTGCATATAAACAATATTTAATGTAAAGTGTATGGATTTTCTCTGTCTCCGTTTCAGATTCACCAATTAAAATTATGAAGTCTCAAGAGAGAAACATTGCTCTGGACACCTGGGCTGATAAAGACTTGTAGATTGAATTCCAATGAGTTGTCCTCTATGCTATCTCTGGCATAATGAGAGAAAATATGACATTTCCTTGCATATTTGTAATATAGGAGATTTATCACAGTCAGGGGGGCATTTCCACTGAAATTGTTACACAGTAATTTTGCACTATAGGCTCAGCTTCTGCTGCTGCTCTCTTGTGCATATAAGTAGCATTTTATGATTCAGATGGGAGTGTGACAATTGCACTATCCTGTACAGAAAAGACCTCAAAACACACATAACACTGTCATATTGAATAGAAATGTGTATAAAGCGAGAGATATGATCACAAAGCGTGTTTAGGTAATATGAATGTGAGCCGTTGCATTAGTGGAGGGAGAAATTTATCAACCCAGGAAGGGCTGTGCAGGCAGCTACAACAAATCACTTGAAGGGCAGCATTTTTTTGGAACATGAAAACTGCCTGTGAAATAGCTATGATTTGTTTGAAAATGATTGTTGGTTGAAGATGTGTATTATGCGTTCATTCTAACTGGTACATGGCCCAGACACAACCTTGGTTTTTTTAACAGTCACCTTCCTGAGAGTATAATGAAGAGTCCTAAACTATCATTTTAGGACAATTAGTCTGAAAAAGGAAAGTCCAATTGAATGGAATAAGCAAATTAAGGGTCATTTTTACAAAATTTTGTCACCCTCCATAAATTCATGTTTGCCAGTTCTTTTCGTCTTTTTGCCCAGTTCAACCCGTCTTGACTTCTTTACCCTTTTGTTGGCTTGTTTGCTGATATTTTCCATGCAGATGGGGGCAGTGAATCATCTATCTCTGTCTAATATTCAGTAACAAAGAAGGAAAGGAACAACTCAGAAAGTTTGTCCTTTTAGACTTTGAGCCCTTAAGTATTTTTTGTATTTTAGGCAAGATTACACTATTCCATGTACTCAGAGTTCCTTTCTTGGCGATAAATTCTCAAAATCAATCAGGCTAGCTTTTTCCTTTCCTTTTTAATATATTGCAATGACAAAAACACTATTTCATCTGTAAAACATGGTCATATTAAAGGATTGACAATATTGTGTTTGCAAGCTGAGGATTAATTCAACGGGGAATCCTGAATTATCCAACTAAATTGAAAAGGGAGAAGTCAGTACAGCTGTTCGCAAA
Organism: Crenichthys baileyi; assembly: GCA_036173005.1. Classification (NCBI taxonomy): domain Eukaryota; kingdom Metazoa; phylum Chordata; class Actinopteri; order Cyprinodontiformes; family Goodeidae; genus Crenichthys; species Crenichthys baileyi. Next base: position 147,477 of record JAHHUM010001823.1, on the reverse strand, counting down.
ATGAACATTAAGATAATTTCACAAAGCAGCAGAGCTGTAACCCTCAGCACATAAATTGTACTGAACAAACCTTAATCCAAATCTTGTGGTTACCCATTAACGTCCCTGAGTCTGTGTTAGGACTCAGGAAATTTTTCTGAAAGCTAACAAAGAGAGCTCAAAAGTACTCTTAAAACGGCCTCTGCTGCACAAGGAGAAACTTTGTGAGATGTAAAACTGAATGAAAAAGTGGAAAAATGTTTTAGATCACAACCATGCAACAATGTGCATGTCCTAAAATACACCCAAACTACCCAAAAAGACTCATATCCTTTTTTTCTGTGCAGCCTTTGTGTCTTTAAAGTGGATATTCTATCTTTGCTTCCTTGTTTCTCCTGTCAATTAAATTTAAGTGAAGTAAATTTTCAAGCTGCTCCAGCTTCCCGACTTTATAGCCTTGATACTGCTTTGGTGGGCATCCTTAATCGTACAAAGAGCTTTCTAAAGCAGAAGTGACAGTGACTTGTTTACACCGAAGAACCACTAGTTATCCCTGACAATTCAGACTTTATTATCGAACAACTCATTCAGAAGGTAATGAAATGGGGTGTAAATCATGATATGTGTGAGAGAAAACATTGTACTACTCAAGAAAACCAAAGCTGCCTTCATGGACAGGGAAAGGGAAAACAATAAAAAAAGAGTTCAATCAACTTTTATTTTCTTTGACTGAACACAATTCAACTGTTTCCATTTATCACAGCTTCTATTACCACCCGGCTTACCCTTATTTCGACTACTTACTTATCTGTTCCTGATAATACTAAAATTGCCACTAGCCCAAAATATGCAGGTGGATGTAAACCCATATTTGTTTCCTATGCTTAGGTATAGGTGGTATATTAGAATGGCAAAAATAGGCAAATGATGCAAATATCAGTAGGTTTATAAAACCTATTTAATAGAGACAACCCTTTAGAGGGTCACATTTAATTTTACAAAACTTAACCATGAGTTCATAAGTAGTAACCCCGTCACTGTGTACATTTGGGGCCCATCAGGTACAAAATGTGCTAACAAAGAAGCCCATAGGGGATTGTCTGGAGATTCCATAATGGCCAGATGCTCAGTGCCTATATAGGTTTGATGCAGGACAGATCTGGGTAAAAAGTGGGACCCATTTGGTTCCTTGATGTGTTACGCAGTTAGAACTACTTTTCTCGATACCCAATTGAGACAAATTTTACTTGATTGCATTTATTTCACCTAGTGGTTTTCCCTCAACAATCCCATTGATCCAATTGTCGTTCCCATCCGACATGAAATTCAAAATTCAAATGGGAGCCAAACACATGGGAGACAACTGAGAGACAGCTGAGCTCAGTATCAGTGAATACATCAAACTGTAGTTTGATGTATTCTTTGTTTAGGATAATTGTGTTTAAGTTAAGTGAATTGTTGGTAGCATGGTTCGGAATTTGATGCCAATAGTTGTAACTCTTTAGTCTCCTTCTCAACATTCTCACTATAGTGTATTTGACGTAACATGATGCTATTTACTCTGTGTGTAACTGTTAGTTGATTTACATTTTATATGGGTGGCAATGAAAACTTGGTCAAGTCGAAAATTACTAAGAATGATATAAGTATTTATTTTATGCTAAATAAAAGCAGTATTTCTGTATTTTTAAATCTTCTCTTCCCCTCCTTTTCCTTTTCTGCTAATTCTCCCTAAGGTATGTTATGGGAAAATTATTTTTAATGCTCTGAACTTCCCTTACTTCTCTCCCCTCTGACCTCTGTGTTTTGTTACCCTAGAGGAGTTGGTCTCTAAATTCATTATCAGGAGGTTTATGGTTAACACTCCCTGAAGTGTTGTATCTCAAGGGATGGTAGATGGATGCCCTCATAAATAACTTTGTTACCTCTGACCCGAGGTGGGGTCTAGGGGACCATATTTCTAAAATTCTTTTAAGTTGAGGTAACACCCACATACTGTTTAAATACTGTCTGTAAATTCTGCTCTGCGCTCTGTTTCACTGACTTGTTCAGTGACAGTCTTCAAATGCTGTAATGCCTTTGAATAAACTTATAAAGACAAAGTCCAGTCTTTCTCTTGTTAATGAGTTGTCTTCTCTCTCACTTTGATAAGAAAATCCACAACAGGTATATCAAGGCACAGCTCAAAAGTTCCAACAGGGTGATTTTCCGATACTTATTTGTTATCTCTTGTACTCTATAAGTTGTAATCCTGGTCCTCAGGACTCACTGTCCTTCATGTTTTACAAGTGTCTCTGCTCCAGCACACCTTAATCAAATAATTTTATTACCTTCTTAGCGTGCCGTCAAGAGCTGCATAGGTCTGTTTATCACCAATTCATTTAAGTCAGGTGTGCAGAGGCAGAGAAACACCTAAAATATGCAGGGCAGTGGGTCCTTAGGACACTGATTGAAAACCAATGCTTTACAACCTAGAACTTAATTAGACTCTCCTGCAGAGCTTTCCACTCATTCTCAATTGGCTACCTGATTCAGACCACAACAGCAATACCTACACAGGAGCACACCTCAGTCCACTGGACCGCTTGTCAGTCTTATCCATCCTACTTATCATTATTCACTTGCCTGTCCATTCTTGCGAACAAACATTCGCCAGAGAACAGCAACACTGGCAGAGGAAACACTGGATCTTCATCCATTCTGTCCATCAGTAAGCATAACTGAAGTAAAGTAACTTGGTTTTCCTTGTTCCTTATTTTTGGGTCTCCTACATTGAATTCTTTAAGGCTTACATAAAAAAAATACCTTAAACCTTTCTCATTAACTCTCATTACAATATTGCATGAGGTCAACGAACAAAGCTTCCAATTATGGTAGTTACAACAGGTAATAATGACATCTTCCAAATCTAAAAATTATAATTTATTGAATCATCAAGAAAGAAATTCTCTAGGACTCAATGGTCCATTACAAGTTTTTTTTTTTTTTACTGATTTAGGTTAATAGCTTAGAGCTGTGAACTATGAAGTAAGATCACAAGTAATTGATCATTAAGACAACTCAGTGTTAGTGTTAGCCATATGGTTGAGGAAGGGATACACACTGCTACTGCTGCCTAAACTGAGCGGAAAATTTTACACACCCACTGGGTAATAAGCAGTTTAAATGGTGCAGAGTCTTAGATCATAATGGTAATGGTGTGAAGCCACTGCTTCAGCTGGTTATCATGATTGACTTAATGAATTTTAGTAGCCATCAAGCTCAGTTAGTGTAAAGCCCATCGTCTGTCAGTAACAAATTATTTGCTTCTGAACTGAACTGAGAAATATAAGCAAGTTTTAGCCAAAGAAAATCAAAAGGGGGTGCTTAATTTGTATCAGTGACTCAGTGCAGGTCACCAATGTTATGAAATAAGGTCCTAATGTTGGCACACAGTCTAAAAGGTTAACCTTCCTAAACATAGACTTTTAGCACAGAGCGCACTTTTGAGATAAATTCCCCCTCCGGTAGCTCTTACAGCAACATTAGACTGGAATCGTTGATGCAAGACAGTGGTTCTAGTAATATCTGAGGCTAGCGCTCTAAGTCCTGGTAATTAAAAGGGAGGAAAATGACAAACCAGTATCTTGGTTGTAACAAATCATTAGTTACAATGGAGACAAAACTGTGAGCATTTTTCATCCGTTTAATTTAATTTACCCACTTTAAAAGACAACTTTTAAATCAACACAATACTTAATTCATGGCTACAAGCAATAGAAAACACATTGTTTAACTTACAGTACATTTATACACAAATAAATACATGACATGTTTGATTTTGTTGAGCAGCCCACTGAAACACTGATGGTCAACTGATTCATTCTGGTTCATCTGATTTTTAAAGACAGAATGGTGACATATAAACATTAAATACCTTGAGGATGAACATATTATGCAATTGGAAAAATTGTATTGTCACATTAGCAATTTGTTAATACTTAAAACAGCACAGAAAATAAGAGAAAGAAGTTTCTCTTATTTTCAGAAGTTCTAAGAGATTCAACATACAAAAAAAGGATGGAAGCAAAACACAGACAAAATCCACGTTGCTAAAATGGATGCTCTATCAGGTATTACTTGTAGATTTTCCAGTGGACCTTTGCCCTAAACAATAAGTACAGGAGCTCTTTTTTTTTTTTTTTTTTTTTTACATTTTCTATATCTTAAAATCCTGAACTTGAGCTTCTTGTAAGATATTTTTCTGTGCAAGATTGTCCATTTGGTCTATTTATCGAGGGACGTTACATAATGTCATCACATCAGTCTCTTTTCAGGGTTTTCAATAAAATCTGATTTTTTTTAAATTAAATCTTTAAAAGTCAAAAATATGACCTCTGTGTCCTGTTTCTAACAAAGAAAATTTGCATTGTAACTGAATGTCAATACATTCATTGAATACATCACACCAGAATATCTTATACCTGAATAACTCGTAAATACTTTATTTCCAATAAATACTGTCGCTGATTGTACCTTTGCTCGGTTTCTATTTCATTTAGAACCTCATTCTGACAAAAGAGCAAATTACAAACCATCTGCTTAGGTGCATCAGGCTGTAATTTTCCAATAGACCTTTGCAGAACAGATCCTTCCTACTTGTCTCTTCTCTTTAATGCAAACCTCTGCATGAAGCAAATAAAAGTGTAGATGATCAAGGAATCGCTTTGACCAGTAGCACAATGGAATTGATGTGGGCTGTGGTAGTGCTAATATGTTCATGTGTGTAAATGAAATCTGTGAGGGCGTGTGAAAGATTAAATATGTGGACTAATCACTTTGTTCATATGTTGAGATCTAAAACTGATAAACTAAATAAAAGAGTCATTTCCTTGGGTTTACTAATAAACTGTGGCTGCCAAACCCAATTATAGGCATAATCAATATTAAGAAGTGATCTCTGCATAGGGGTGGAGGGCTTTGAGTACCTCATGATCCTGAGAACTATTTGTGTACATGGCTTGGACTCCTGGTAGGGTAAATGGGAGACCAAAAATGAGAAGTGAACTTCGCACGGATTGGGCATCCTCTTGGAGACGACCCTGGGGGTGGGTGCTTAGCACCCGCCACCAGGTGGTTGAGCCTTGGTTCCTGGGGCTTGGATGAGCTCAGCCTGGGAAAGTATCAAAAGCCCTCTCAATGTTATTGGTAGAAGAGGACTGGAGAGAGGGTGGAATTAGGCTTTTAGGACATGAAACGTAACCTGGCTGGTTGTAAAAAAGCTGGAGTGGATATGTGAGATTGATGGATGCATACTCAGTATGGCTGGATTTGCCTCCATTAGGATGGGCTAGAACCCCCTGGAGAGGGGCTGGAATTTTGTCTAATCTGGAGTTGCCCAGGGTGAGGGAGAGTCCTTGAGTGGCCGTTGGGATACTAACAAAGAAGCCCCAGGCTGTTCACCATGGACTGCTATAAACTAACAGAGACATTACATGTGAGGCAGCAATAAGGTGCAGAATTTTACTTTTCAGTCTCTGATAAATATGAGAACAAGATAAACACTTGGTCTGGTTTTAATATCTTATAGTTCCTGTGAGCCGTGACACAGAGCCCAATGTGTATAGAAAGAATACACTGGCATGCACACATAAGTGACTTTTACCTTTTTGTTTCAACTGGTTAATTAGAGAAGTTGAGCTTAGCCCTGAGTTTCCCCTCTGCCAAACACCTGACTTTTGCAGCACTTGATGGCATGCTGAAGAGGTAATCATTTGAACCAGGTGTGCTGGAGCAGTGAACCATTGAATTATAATGGAAAACTGAACAGCAAACAGAAATAATTAAATAGTAAATATTTAAATTTTTGCAGTATGGATAATTAGATAGAACAAAATGTTAAAATTGTCTATAACGTTTTCTTTGTAGGGACAATTGAGATACTCTGTTTTTAGTGATGATTAATGCAGTTTACACATCACTTTTTTTTTCTGACAAAAATGGTAAGTCAAATAATATTTAGATTCTTCTCACTAATCAAGGGAAACATCTTTATTGGCTGTACAGCAATCAAACCTTTAAGGTTGGAAGACCTTCTTGCCATCACCCTAATCTTTAGGTCCCTCCACAGATTCTCTATTAAATCTAAGTCAGAACTCTTGGTGGGCTGCTCCAAAACATTAATATTTCTTACAGTCTGAAGAATTCTGTTGGTAAAATTAAAGGATCACTGTAAACCAAAATTTACCAGGGGTATGAATAATTTTGGGCTTACAGCAGGTAACAACAGTAAAGCACATGGTAAACCACTAATATGGAGGTACTATTAATTTACACACCAAAAACACAAGACAGTAATCCTAAACATTGTTGTCTGAAAAAGAAAAAGGTATCCTGAAAAACCAGTGCTGCTTATCCTCTGCTTGTAACAAAAGGAAAACTTTACCTTAACCACCAGAAAAAAAGAAATTCAAGAAGAAAGAAGAAATCACTAGACTGTAGCAATGTGAGTGAAATGATGAAATCCTTTGGTTGCTGCAACTGATGTCCCTGCTTGTGCTCCATCAGTGATGCAGTCCACCACTCGAAAAGACTTCCACAAAATGTTATATATAATCAACTGCTGGCTTCCAGATCAAAAGACGTAACTAATTTCATAGTGTTTTATCCAAATAGTGCTGAGCAGAGTTTCTTTATGTGCTCCCATCAGACCACCAGAGAGACACTCTATTGACCAGATGCCTCCATCAGAAGAAAAATTGCCAACTTTGGCACCCAACTGAATTAATGATTTTCTAATGTGCTACTGCAGACCTGGCCACGCTCCGCCCCACGTGTGAACATGAGAACACAGATCTGCATACACCAACATGAGCAAAAAGACATTAAAACCAGCTCATGAATATGAATGCGTTCATTTATGTACAAAATGCACACTTGTACGATGTTCCAAGATAAATGGAGCTCTTAATGTCTGAGTCAGTCTGAAATGGTGAATGCTAACAATTGGGTACTACACGTACTAAATTGTAATTACTTTATTTGACATTGCTTTACATTTTATTGAAGCTCATGGCACAATTAATTTATGCAAATCAGAAAAATAAGAGGAACTTCAATCTAAAAAGTTCCTTTCGAGGTGTAGATCTTAGAGCAAATCATGTTAGGTGCTACACCTAATGTGAATTTTCTGATAAGTGAGTTGATCTGCTCTAAGCTGATCACTGAAGTCTTCTCTTCCAATAACAGCCATCTCTGTGCTGTGGTCGGGTGGCTAATGTTACAAATAAATTATGCATTCCTGAGTTTTTTGTTTCAAGTTATGGAGGAGAAAATATTGAGGAAGAGTTAGAGAACACAAAGACTGTAGGTGAGTGTAGTCTCCAGCATGTGATCAGCATGGGTCAAAAATCAGGTTACAGTGGGAGGGAAATGGCATGAAGGGTAGCTGATCGATTGTGGATTCATCTCCAGAAACAAGAAAAAGCCTTAGAACAGATTCTGCTGACAATCCACTGTGCAGAGCTCTTGTTCTCACTCTGTCAAATAAAAAAAAAAACTGAAACAGATTTAAAAATGCCAAGGTGTCCTGAACTCTCTTTCCAAACTCACGAGGACTCCAATTTACTAGCAAATGCAACACACAATCTATATACTCCACCAATGTTTAATTTTTGTTTGATATTTTTCTAATTCAACAGTTTTATCATGTCAGAAAGGTACAGCGGGATCCCTAAACAGGTAAATCTGAATCTCAAGTTAAACACATACTGTATATTATATATATTTATTACACACAAAGTGATATATCCAGTCCTTAATTACTGTTAATTTTGATTATTATGGCTTATAGTTAAACAAAAACCCTCAAAACTCAACCTCTCATAAAATTGGAACATTACATAAGACTAATAAAACAATTTTTGGGATTTTTATGACAAAAGTTTTACCTATTGTATAGTATGTCCTTGAACTATATATGCACTCAATACTTGGGCAAGGCTTTTTGCATGAAATGCTACATGGAGATGATCAATCTGTGGCCTTGTTGAGGTATTAAGGAACCTGTGGTTTCTTTCACAGCTCAGCTCATTTGCATTGTCAGATCAGGTGTCTCTAATCTTCCCCTTGAATGCAGGCTTTATGGCCGAGTTGTCCAATTCCAGTCCTTGAGGGCTACCATCCTGCAACGTTTAGATGCATCCCTTTTCCCACATTTGACCCCATGTCCTGAATTCCCTCATCAGCATGTCATTCAGCTCTGCAGAAGCCTGGTCAATTGATTAATGTTTGGTGGAAAAAGGATGCATCTAAAAGCTGCAGGATAGTGGCTCTAGAGGACTGGACTTGGTCACCCCTGCTCTAGAAGTGTCGTGACCAGATCTGAAAACCCGATAATTCAGCCAGACACAGTGAAGTTATGTAACAAAAGTTTATTTGGTCACTGGTGTTGGACAGAACCTGGTGTCTGCAGGGATCTGCAGTCTTCTCCTTAAGATGAGCTGGTCAGCACAGATCCTGAATTCGCTCCAAGATGCAGAACACAGGGCAAGAAAATCAGTCAGGGATTATCCAAGAGGCACATTTTCAGAAGGTCCGAAAACAGCCTTCCTGTGGCAGAGGTTTCCAATCCATAATTCTTAATCAAGGTCAGGTAATGGTCAAAAACAGCTGGGCAAAAAATTTAAGGCAAGAATGGGAAGCTAGATATCTGCAGGCTGTGAGTCTTAAGATACTCTGGCAGAGAACTTTTGGCTGGAAGGAGCTTTTCTAGGCAGACTTGAGTGAGAGGCTGCAAACATCAATCAGGCACAGGTGAACAGAATGAATGCAATCAGTGGCAGAGAGCAGACCAAGAATGGGCAGGTTCCAGGTTAGGACATTATAATAATGTTTAGTTCTAGAAAGCCTGCTAGCCAATCAAACACAATGATACAATGCTCAATAAACCAGGTATTGGTACTTTTTTGCAGTGTGGGCAGGTCCTAAGTCCTGCTCCGGTAGAAATACAGTGAATTGACACCAGCAGATAACATGGCTCCCCAAATTATCACCAAGCATGGAAGCTTCACACTGGAACTAAAGCAGATTTCCACGTTTCTCCCAGTCTCTGTGACCTTGATTTTAAAATGAAATGGTGAATTTACGTTAATCTGAAAGGAGGACTGTGGACCACTGAGCAGTTCAGCCTGTTTACGGTTTAACTCACATAAGACATTTCTGACATCTGTCTCTGGTTCATTAATGGCTATATGGTTATATAATGTTTTGCTTAGTGAACTAAGTTACTAAAACAAATGAATTTTTCAATACTTTTCTAATTCATTGAATGGGTCTGTATATTCTGAGGCTAAGATCAAGAAGTTGACTGACACAAAAATATTTCCTCTGTTGCACATTCCTCAGGTGTTCTCGTCTTTGGTTGTCATTTTATTTTTTCATAGGAAAAGAGATGTGTAAACTGGATTTATCATCACCAAAAACCAAAGTATCTCAATTTTTTCCACAAAGAAAATCCTAAGGATAATTTTAGCATTTTTCTTTCATCTAATTACAGATTTTTGAAAGTTGATTGTTTCAAACTTTTTAGATTTCTTTTTACATAATTACTTGTTGGTTATTTTTTCTGTCTACGGTTCAGTTTTACAACAACTGAAATTTAGTGTTTCATTGCTGTGATGTCAATTAAGATTTTATTTTTGTGATTATTCGTGAGAAGAGTATACATAATTTTCAACATACCATTTTTAAATGAAATGTAAATAAAAACATAAATTATTTATTTCAAACTGATACACTATTTTATCATCTGTTGAGATCTCATTTCCTCACAGATAAAAACCTTCTTTGTTAAAGTAAAATAATTTTAAATCATAATCTGTTCGAGGTATGAATAATTTTGGGCTTCAATGTGTATCTGAAGCATATATTATCCTGTCCAAATACGTTACAATTATACAGCTTGTAATTATCTGTTTTTTTATTGTAACTAAAAAACATATGATGAAAAATCTTACAGTTCTTACAGGTCACGTCTTTTTGTCTTAGAATATGTTTGTATCTAATGTAATTTTATCACTTGTTTTATTATTGTTATTTATTGTATGGTGTTTTACTATCTGTAGAAGCTTCATTGTTTTCATGAAAAGCGATTTGGTCAACAGCTACTGTTTTTTTGAACACCTTTTAAAACTAAATTCAGTTTTCTATCGTCTCCATAAACGCTCATGTTTAAGCGATATCATATTAACTTATTTTATTTACAATTTTATGGTTTTGATTGGTGTTTAGACCTCAAAGAAACAGGGGAAAAGGTAAAAACTGCAGCTTAGTCTGTTGTATTTCTAACAGTTTGATGTTGTAAAGGACTTGGTATGACTCATCAAATTAGAGAAAGCTCACAGTGAAATAAAGTTTTGTGAAATCAAAGGTCAATTTTGTAAAAAGAGTGATTCAACATTGAGTCAATAAGTGATTAATAGTAAGTGTTTTGTTATTTAGATTGTAAATATGTTAAGCATGGTTGCATGCTGGTCCTGCTTTTAATTGTATCATACATCATTCAGACCTGGCTGGGCTGAAAGGCTTTAAGTTGCACCCTCATCCCAACTTGCAAAGAAGCTTGCATAAAAAAATAAAAAAATAAACATGCAAATATGTTGCAAAGTGATGTCATGAAAGTGTGATACTTTGCTACGATGCCAAAACTCTAATGGTATTTATTTCCAGAGGTTTTTGAATGCCAACCATGAAAATACTTTTGGTAGTCAGGCCAACAGGTGGGGAACTAAAAGTCAGAATTGTAAGCAGCATCATAAGATAAGTAAGTCAAAAAGTAATTCTATGAAGATGAGAAACCTCGACTGCAGGAGAATAAAAAAGACAGCAGGAATGTAAACTTTGCAAACAATAGTATGAGGACAAGGCAGAAGGAAAAAACTGTCAAGTCACAACTTTAAAAAAATGTGTTTGTAAATGAAATATGTTTAAAATTAAAGGACATATTTAAAAATAAATACTTATTCTTCTACATTTAGATTTAAATTGAAAATGTTGCTGAAAAGTTTAAATAAAATAAAAACAAAATTTATCAACCATATCAAAATGCCTTCTGAATGTTAATTGGATCCGTAGAAGGTGAACAAACCACTCTGTGAATTTGCTGTAAGTCCGTTAATAGCTTTTATTCTGACTGTACTGTAAAGCTGTTGCCATTATCAATTACATCAGCAGGGTCTGCTCTTGAAATGCTTTTTAATAATATTTAAAATTCACAAGTTTTCTTGTTAAAACCAATACAAATAATTCACTAATATTTTTATTTGCAGCGGTTATTCACACATACATGTTGTTTCAAGACCCAGCTATTATTTGTGAGGATGGATTTTATCTCTTCGATTAAGGTAAACAATTTGCTGGCATGAGAAGGTTTTATCTTAAAGTTGATGCTATTTATCTTGCCTATGATGAAAGATGTCATGGCCTACATGATTTTATTTCAAAAATAATCTATTAAATGAAAGGAATAGTTCATGTTGGAGCTGTAAAATGAACTCAGAATGTTCAAGTGGAGAACTGTCATCATAAAATTGTTCATTTTAACCTAGTTGAAGGTAATTTAGAGCAAGTTCTTGTTTAGGGTGAACTGGCACACTGTAATTAATAGATCCAATAAATGAAAAGTTTAAAAATGATGTTCAGTTAGCTGGTTTATTGTGATTCCACTTGGTATTCCACAGCAATACAAAAAGTTTTCAACTTTCAGCAATGCATAATGAAACAAGTTTAAGAGAAACTGCTAGTTCAAAATTGCTCTGTGTCTGAACCAATGGTAAATCTATTAGATGAGAAATGAGGAGCAGAGCTGTGCTCCAAGTCAAAGACTGATCAAAGGGCAACTTTTATCTGTCATATTACTGCAATTTGAGCGAGCGACAGAATGGCTTACAATAGTAAGGATGAGGGGAAGGCCAGAAGAAGACTGAGTGAAGCAAAAAAATGATAAAATATTCAGAAGATAGATGATCTGCAGTCGGAGAATGAGTTGCACATTAGCACATAGAACATAGAACAGAATTTTATATTTCTGAGCATCGATTCTGTCTGTTAGACCCTCAGATGCTGTCTGTTGCTTAATATCTGGAATTATGTCTCAGGGTTATCAAATTTCTACGTTATATAGCTCAGTTTAGATACACTTGGAATGGGGTGTATTCAATGATTTTAAAAAGTGCATATTATAAAATGGGAACATTCTGAACAACTAAAGTGTTAACAAAAACTGCTGCTGCTCAAACAAATGCAAGTTTAAAACTTAGAAGTAATTGAATGGTGTAAGATCTCTACTATACTACACCATTGCTGACTAAAACAAAGAAAACAAACTGGATTCTGTGGCCTTTCTGTTCCCCTTGATTAGAGATTAATGTTAGCATCAGTAATATTTTACATATTAAGGTTCTTAATACACCTGATTAAATCTCCAACACTTTTAAAGGGTTGGTATCTTCCCTCCACCTGTGGTGGTGGGATACTGAAAAAGTTTGAAGCTGTCTCTGCAGCATGGTTTAACAGTTTAGCCAGCTTTACTAATATGAGAAAGGCCTAAATAGAATGCATAGTGAGTAAAGGGGAAATTATCAGTTTGGTGGAGTACACAAAATAATAGTCCACAATTTTAACCATAGAAAGTCTTAATTAAATAATAGATTTGTTATTTTCTACCCCTGGAGCCTGATTATGACTTAGTCAGCTTCTCTAAGTATGAAAACATGGTTCTGGACCAAAATAGGTGGAGTGCTACCTTGAGGTCAGGGGTCAATCTCTCTCTCAAACAGAACATTTCAAATAGCTTGATGTGTTGTTCACTAGTGACAGTAGGATAGTGTGGGAAAATAATACATGGATGGAGGCCTAATCTGTAGTGACGTGGGTACTGCTCCGGTTTGTTGTGGTGGGAAAGATTGTAGCAAAAAAGCGAAGCTCTTGATTTGTCAGTCTGTCCATGCCCTGACCCTTACCTATAGTTGTCATATATGGTTAATGGCAGAAAAAAAGAAATGGGGAGAAGGATGTCTGGGTTTTACTCCTGGGCCAGTTACCTCCACGATCTGATAATCAAAAGCCGATGGATGGATGGACGGACGGACGGACGGACGGATAACAAAGAGGTGGTAAAAAAATCCCAGCAAAGAGGGGGCCAGTTTGAATCTTTGCTATGCATGTCATTACCCATTACAAAAATAAGACTTAGCTCAAAACCAAACTCAAGTCCAAGAGTTTAGTTTTGAGCTAAGTCTTATTTTTCTTTGTTTATAATGTAAGTCTTTCATGTGTTTCCTAATTTGGTTTTCCTGTTTTTCAATAGATGCTATTGTTCATATTTTGTGATTATTTCCAATTTTGTTTCCTTTGTTGTTAAGGTTACAGTTTCATTTTCGTAGTCTCTGTAGTGTTTATTTTCCCCCATTTTATTCGTTCCCTGATTGAGCCATTACCTTTACCTCAGCTGTTCCAAGCTGCCCGCTCCCCTCACAGCTGTTCTACGTTAATAATCCCTCACCTGTTACTTGTTCCAGTAATTATCCTCTCTGTTAAATTTCACCAGTTTTCGTTCGGTCAATGTCTGACCGTCTGTTGTGTCTACGCTTCACCGTGTCTGTTGTGTCATGCCCTTTTTTCACTTTGCCTTCAGTTTATTGTAAATTTGTTGTATTTTCAGTTTTACTATTGAAAGTTATTTAGAAATGGATCCTGTCTGCCTCATGTCCTACTTCTCAATTTATAAAAATTGGCTAAGACATAGGGGTTGGACAATATGGGAAATACATCGTTTTTACCGTATTCAAAATTTGACCACTATGTAAAACATAAGGGTTTGTAAAAAAAAAACTTTTCTTTTCAAAAACAACCTTTTTATCAGTTTATATAATTTATGTCAAGAAAAACTGGGATTTAATACAAAATAAACAAAAACAAAAACAAAAAAAAAAAAAAAAAAACTCCCAGAAATTTTTTTTTTTTGCTCATATTTTACAAATTGTAAACTGTTCAAACCCCTTCAAACTATCATCATATCACCCACCCATACTTAGACAATACGTGAATTAGCATCATTAACTAGACTGAGCACTTTTTAAGGTAAATATAAATTTGTTAGTCAAAACTTTAGACCTCTCCATGGAGACATGGCTGTACATTCTTCTTACTTGTGTTTTGGAAATTTTTTTTTTTTTTTTTTTTTTTCTGCAACGTTTTGTGCATTCTGATGCGGGTTTTTTGGTAATAAAAAAAGTTTATTAAAACCAAAACTAGCCTGGGACAAAAAAATTTAATATTGTGGTATATTATTGTGAAATTGAAGGGATAATAAATACCATTATAAATAAATACTGTAAAGCTATCTGACCAGTTTATTCTATGTTGATTTTTTTTACCCTACATGTCTAATTACAATGATTTTTCTCACTTAAAATTTTATTGGGTCCGTAGGAAGCCCCTACTTCTTGATGTTGCTTTTTTCTGCAGTTTTTTTCCTGGTTTCTGTTATTCCCCGAAAAGGGTTTTAAAAACCTAAAATGAAGCCTCTTTTTTCTCACCCTCAGCGAGGGGTAATTTGCGGGAGATGAGTCTACAATTCTCTATGTCAACAGGAAACTAATTGTTGTTTGTTTGCTTTCTCTTTTTTTAATGGTTGTGAATTCTCCCCTCCAGCAGGGTACTGGTGGAGTCTGGTAGAGAGGGGATGCGAAATACATACGCAGCAAGAGCAGGGGTAGGAGATTGGGCAAGCAAGATTACAAAATTGTCATTATTGTCTGCACTAATGAGAAAATAATTATACCACATCTGACTGTGCAGACTGTACTACAGGGAGCTAAATATAGGGGGCAGCATGCAGGGCTGTTCAGACTTGTAGGATATTGGGGGAAGATAAGACACTTATTAAATTAATTATTTTTAAACTGGAAAAGAGATTGGATTTTTGGTTTTGTTTTGTTTTTTTAAGCCATTATTATTTACTTGAATCTGTCATGGAAAAGAGTACCAGACACGTTGTCAAACTGCATCTGTATACAACCTCTTGCACAAATTCAACTGTGTGCACCTTAATGTCCATACAGAGAGTTTGTCAGCTATGAAGGGCTCTCCCAGTAGACCTCATATTCAATTAGATGATCGAGTACTCAAGAGGTGAGGCCGATGGCTGTTGCATGCTCTTAGGATATGTGCCATGGCTAATTTAGCTTTCATTATGTGATCGCAGAGAGGGGAAGCAGGGCAGCGGTGCAGGCAAAGCTGGATATAGGGGTTGAAGCATCAGGATGTTTTAAATATATAAACAGGTGATTAAGATGGTGGTAAAAAAATATAAAAGAATAAATATTCACTACAGTCTAAGGAAATACCAAAACTATGTAAGGTAAAAGAAAGAAGCGACAGATCACTAATGACAGGCACAGCAGTTGAGCAAAAAGAGATGCTTACCTTTATCTGCAGCTAAAATGTGATGATGAGACCCTAAATGCCAAAAAGATGAAGGATAATTGTTCAATATATTAAGAAGAAAAAAATAAAGATAGATATAGAGCAGTAAAAATATGGGCTGGGCTTCCATTAGTGCCAACAGTACCACCCTTTGCAGTACCCAAGGAGTTTTTCTAAATGCAAACTTTAGATCTCATTTTAATCAGACTTTAACTAGACTAAGGACGTGATTAAATGCATGTTTAAATAGCATGAATGCATGTTTTCTTTGCCTAACAAGTGGACTTATTAACGGCATTTATGTGTAACGCTTCAGAGTAAAATAACTAAACAGTTTTGCTGCCAAGATTTCAATGTTTGCATCCTGTTGGTCTTCTATGTATTTAACTTTTCTTCATTGCTTTTGCATTTTATTTTGGAATACCATTTTTTGTCTTTTTATATCTTCTGCTTCACCATCTGTTCAGACTCTATTCATGTCATGTCTTCATCATCACATGTTGTCCTACTTTGGAGACTGCTTTTGCTTCCCTTTTCTGTTTGCCCTCGCTCTCTCGTTGTTTCATCTGTTCCTCTATTTGTTCTCAGTGTGTGTATAGTCTTGTCTCACCTTCTGTGCTTTGTTAGTCTATCTGCGCCTCCGTGGCCTCATGTGATTTTACTCCACTGCACTGATTCTTGCAGTCACTGCACAGTCCCCGAGTCCTAGTTTGCCTCCTAGTATTTTCTTTTGCTATAGACATATTTTTTGGTAATTTTTTTGCTCTACCTCCTGTTGTTTTAATTATATGGAGGAACTTTTGTTGGTTGACTCCAGAAACACCTGGTACTCAGTTATGTATTATCTCTTTGTCGCCTATATTTTACAATATATCTACAAGTAAGCTATACTAAGCCAGCCTTCTTTATCAGCTTGTTGAGATTTTTTAAGCCCCTGGCTCTGATGCTGCTACCCTAGCAGATGATGGCAGAAGAGATCACACTCTCCATAACAGACTTATAGAAGACATGCAGCATCTTGGTGCAAACACAGAGGATTCCAAGCTTCCTCAAGAAGTACAGTCTGCTCTGTCCCTTCTTGTAGCTGCTTCACAGTTGCATCTCCACTCCAGTCTGTTCAGGTGAACAAGGTATTTTTACTCCTCCACCACCTCTACTCCTTCTCCCATTGTTGAAATAGTGTTTGACCTGTTCTTATTTCTCGTGAAATCGACAGTCATCTCCTTCTTTTAAATTCACATTCAAGATGAGAAGATTGTTTCTACATCGTGCTTTGTGGCATGGTGTAGAAACATAAAGTCTGGAACCCCAGCGACACTGCAGATGTAAATGTATTCAAAAATAGAAACATTATTTTCTGTTTAAAAATATACCAGTTGTAATGTAGCCATGGTCTAATTCAGCAGTTTGTTTTACAGGTCATTTTGATGTCAGTGGTTTAACTACTTTTTTGCCAATTTGCTCCCTCTGTTTGTAACCACACACTGCCTATATAAAACAATACGAAATAATAAACATGCTCAAGTCTCACACATAAAGTTATAAAACTGAGACTGAGGAAAAACTATTTCGATCGCAATGTACTGCTTCACCATCTCACTTAAGACAACTATTGCACATTTTATTTGAAAAAAAAGGGGGGGGAATTGTGATCCTAGATAAAACAAGTTGAGAATGACAAAAAAAATCAGTGGCTTAAAGAAGTAATGATTATCAGCCTAACATATATAAAAACAGCCACCCTAAATTTTAAATATTGGATTTGGAAATACAAAAACTTACAATTTTTGGTACTGGTAAACCTATAAGTACGATTCAAAACTTTTAGTAACTTCATTATTTGTATACATTCACCATGTTAGGATGGCATTTATATTTTGTCATCATTTGAATTACAGTATACTTGTACATGTTAGGTTCAAAACCTGCCTGGATAATAAACTTAAAGTTATTAAAACCATTAGCTTGAATCCAGCACTTTCTAATATTTAGAATTTAGGAGTGATACATGTGGTGTTATAATGGTATATAATAGAATATATAATATAATGGTAAGTAAAAATGTTGTGAAATGCTGGGAAGCCAGGTTGAATAAAATTCATGTAGCTGTTACTATTACTCATATCACAAAGTACGCCATCCAGTATGTTGTCTGAACATGTCAGTGTGCAAAATTCAGTCGAACTAGATAAATAATGTTGATTCCCGATCTTGCAAAAACACACCCAGGAGTTTTCAATGCACCATATTGTTTTGCATTAAAGAGCATTATTTTGCACCCTCACAAAGCTGTTCAAGTGGAGAAGCTAATGGGACACGTTCCCGGATTAAAGCTGAGTGTGATAATTTACTGCTAATGCTACTCCATTTGCTTTTTCCGATTGTGGCTGCAAGACCATTATGTAAGGATCAATCAAGAAGAAGTGGTTGGTAAGGTGATTGAAGAAGCTGCTAAGAGAGCCAGAGACTGAAGAAGGAATCAGTCAGGAAGAATCAAAGCAGACTTCATGTATTATATTTAAGTAAGGGGAAAAATCGAGAAGAAGGGTGAAGGACAACACCAGTTCATCTGGCCCTGAACAAAACCTAAACTTGTTTTCATCATGCTGGAAGCTGAAGGTAACTTGTAAGTCAAGGGGCAGTCAAGTCTTTCAGTACAAGTATGTGAACATGGTGTGTGTTTTTGTGATCCGACAAAGAATGCTACGGAAGAGCAGACACTTGACACAGTGGGCAGGCAGGGCTGCAGAGTTGGAGAACAAGTTTAGTCTCAGTAAGCAGCCTTTTTCTCAGCCTAGAGCCCAACTATTATGAAGATACTAGTATTTACTTGATGTATTTTCCTTTTTTAAAATATTTTTCCATTCTCTTGCTTTCATGTAGCTCAAATGCCTTTCATTCATTTTAAAATGACCAATTCTTAAAAATTTTCTCTGAACATCCTCTCATAACACTATTTTTATTGGTGGACAGACAGAGTCTGGAAAAGTCTGGAAATTTTGCATCCTATAGGTCAGGATATTTATGGAAAAAAACAATTATGTAAAAATGGTAATGTCTGTCCATCCTTCCACCTAGGTTTCAGCTTGGTCTGACCATTACATTAATTTGTACCTAAATAAGCCAAAACTAGACTGGGAGCTCTGGTGATTTAAACCTCGAAAGGTATGATAAAAAGATGTGTATGAACCCTGGAAGATCTGGGAATTTTAAAAATCAAATGTCTTGATAAAAATCTAGACCAGCAAACAAAGATTTGTATTTGTGTAAAAAAAAAAAAATACAACAACAATTAATCATCAGGTCCCAAACATGAAAACAGAAATTATACCCACTGCACTTTTAGAGCAGAGGATCACATAATCCTACTGTAGTTCACTCTAATATGTTAATTTAACCAAAGAGCATGCTGGAAAAGGATTTCATCACTCAGCAAATTGTTTTTGGCTGAGCAGACAGAATTAGTATACAATTAATGGAAGCATTGCTTAATTAGTAAAAAGTAGTTGTTGAAGGGGGCAACATCTTTCTGTGTATGCAGAGCTCCAGCCGAGAGTCTGTCTGTACTGCTAATTAAAATTGCTGAGTCACATTTAGCATTTGAAGTGTAGTTCTAAATGCAGAGAATGGTTTAATTGCACAGTTGTATCCACCGTATTCATCACAAAATGGTTTGAACCTGTGCATACACAATTTAAATATTACAGTTAAAACTGTAGTTATGACATTTATTTGGAAGCTGAACTGACTCGTGTAAAACTGAAAGTTAAAGTATGCCTACTTTTATTCATAAAGTCACTCTCAATCCTTACAAATATTTAGGGGAACACAACTTCAATGATGTGGAAACATCCATCAGTTTTCTTACTCCTTTTTGCCTGATGATTTGTGTTGCAATGATTGATTTAAGGTTGAAACATTCTTGAACTGGTCACCCCGGTTCCTATCCCCCACCAATCACGACAGCAGCACCAATATCTTGTTTATGCTTTTCATTTGAACAATGTACATTTAATAAAAGAAGTTAAGTTGAGCCAACAACATATCCTACACATGACCCTACAATGGAATGTGTTTCACATTAATTAATCAATGGCATTTAGAATGAGGTATTTCAGAAAATGACAGCTGTAAATAAAATACAGAGGCAGAGATTTTTTTTATCTGACTTAGTCATTTGGTCACAGTATATATAGCATTTAAATCCCCATTCATTAGTATACTGAGGAAAGTGGTGCTAAGTGTAATTGGATCATTGGATGAGAGGCGAGTAAAGAGTACATTTAAGAAAGATCTTTTGGAAATTTTTATATTTTTTAGAGCTCTTCATAAAATTCAAGCTTGGTCGATTAAATATGAAAGCTTTGTCAAAACCTTTCCTCTTGTGATCACTTACTGTTTTAAAGTGTAGTTATTTTGTTGTAAAACTTCACATTTGTTTTACCATCAGCTTCTTTTAACCATAGGGAAATTGCTGCTTCTACAGCTTTCTCATATTGAATTGAATTATTTTCCTTTCGTTGGTTAAATGGAGTATGGCATTTATAGTACATAGAACTGTTTGCTAAATAAACCACAATGATTAAATGAAGGTTTCTTTTTAATAAATACTTCTCTCCAGTATTATTTGATTTTTTCAAGAAGAAAAAACACAACAATAATAATAAAAAATATAATAAAGAGAGGGTTTATGAAAGAAATTACCAGAGTTATATCAGTAAAATATTTTATTTTTAGCCCTTTAGGCCAAGATAAAAAGAAAACAAAAACGTTTCAGCTTTGGTTCTAAATAAAAATATGGCATGGTATTAATGTTTCTTAAACACAAAAGTCAAAACATCCATCTCATCCTTAAGCTTATTTAATCATAAAATAAGTGAGTTTGTTTAATTTTACATTTTCATTTTGAACACTTTGGCAGTAAATTTCAGAACAAAAGAGGGCTTAAATATGCTGTTTGTGAAATCCTATGGCCCACTGCTGATTTTTCAGATGATCATAACAAATAAGGAGGAAGAAACCATTTTCTATGTTGTGTGGAGATCACTTCACCTCTGACCTACACAACGTTTGAAAACAAATATTTTCTGTGGACAAGTGTGGAGAAAAACTTCAATGCACTGGTTTGACCATTTCCACCATCAATGCATTCAAGTTAAAAGGAAGGATACTATTTGTAAAACTAAAACCTTTCTTTCAAATAAAACCTGTTTATTTAGGAAAAACTGAACAATGCAGCCTACCAAGCCTCATTGTGTAAGTGTACTACTATAATCCTGTGAGGCTCAGACTGAATTGAATGCATTTTATGTTGCCCTTTAGCTGAAGCAGGGAAATGCTAATGAACAGCTCAGAACTCAGTATTTCTCTGCCTTCCTGCTAAAGTTGTGTAATTTTTTTAGTCTAACAGTAAAAAGGATAATGGGATCTCCTATTGCCACTGATCCTTTCTCTGCTTGTTTGATTTTATATCCGCCTCCTCTTGCTTGTAATTTTTCTGTCCTTCACTCTGCGTGTTGTTTGCAAGCTTTTTCTTAGCAATCATCTAAAACTCATATTGCCTGCTTTATAACTTACCATTAAAAAATTCATATAGAAATATGAGCTGGACAATGAATGTTAAAAGGAATGTAGAAAACTTAAGATGCTCTGAGAAATAGGTCGGTAATTCAGCTGATTTTTCAGCTTGAAAGGCACTGACCAGTGACAGACAGGTTGCAAACGCAGAAATCTGATACCATACCAGCTGCTGTCTGGTAGTGCTGGCAACACTCTACCTCATGGAAGTTGTTACTGGGGGAAAGAAAACTTTAAATTTGCTATTTTCAGTGTCAGTGATGTATTTAAAATAAAATCTCAGATTTAAGAAGCTATTTAAAAGATAATTGTTTCTACAACATGTCTAAACATGTTAATTTAGGCTGCAAGAGAGCAAGAGAGAGCAAGACTTTGGGTAGATAAAAGGGAAACTAAGTTGGTAATTTTTAAGGTAAGTGTCTGCATTATCTATGGAAGACACCCTCGGAAACCTGTTTTAGCAATGCTAACTGTATTAATGGCTAAGAGGATGAATTTAGGTATATTGGAACATGAGGTCGTATGGGAGCAAATAATTAAGAAGCCTTTCACAATTGCTAAAGATTGTTTGGCAAAGGTATTGTTGCGAACACATAGCCTTGAAAACCTATCCCAAAGACACACAACAAAATGAGGTGACATCACACATAATATGTGTATCTGATCAAACGTGATGTCAAATGGGATGTTATAGGCAGATTTTTATAAGAGAGTATGGAGTTTGCATTTATAAAATACCATAAACACTACTGACAAACAATCATGTTTTATTTAAACAATTTTATATGCTCATTAAACTAAACTTAAATTTGGTTTCAGTTTTAACAGCAGACTAAGCCATTCGTACTACAAAAGACAAATGTATTACTTAGGATGGTGAAATACTGCTCAGTTATTGACATAAAAAGTGTGTTTAGAAATTTGAATGACACTTGAATGAAACTTAAGCGTATAATCAGTCAGTCTGGAGATTCTGCATGCAGTTCTCCAAACAATGGGTCCATCCAAATCACACAAAACCATCAGGTGAGGAAAGTAAATGTGGGGGTCTGTTCAAAGAAAAACTTTTTCATTTCTGGCCATTATTAGTGAAACTGTACCCAAAATAACAGCAGAACAAAACAAAAATCCAGCAGAAATTGCAAATGACAAGCGATAATATGAGGATTTTGCTAATAACCTCAAAAGATTAAACACCAATTATCATCAACCTCTTCTGAAAGACTAACCTACGAGAGAAAAAAAGGTGAAACGTGAATCTGAGCTAGTTATTTCCTGCATTGTTAACTGGGTTCAAAGTATTCCATTGTTGAAATAAAAGTTTGTTACAATTGATAATCAAACCAGTGGAGATACAATCCTGACAAGGGAATCATATTTATTTCTTAAGGCAAGTCCTCCTGCTACTTGAGCTTCAAGAGATGCGACAGGTGCTGTAGTGCGCTTTGATTTCTTACATAAGAAGAATTTACTTCAAAATCCTCTGGACAAGTGAAATGGAGTTTTATTTTATTATATCATTCCATAAGGATTGTAAATAATTTACTTATTAAACATAGCTCATGACAGTCCTTATGTGTGCTACCACAGGAATGTTTCTTAGAAGTCAACATGCTCAACACAGAACACAGACATTTTTAGTAATTAAAAAAAAAGAAAATCATTAATATTTTTGTTGGATTTTTTATTGAGAAATTATGATAGATAAAAGAATTACATTAATGCTCAGTTGGCATGTTTTATTATGATGGAGGACCCAAAGGCAGACAAGAGGCTCGCAGGATTATATTAAAGTAAATGTTTAATGACAAACATGAAAAAAAACATAGGCTGGGGCAGAAAACCAATACCCCAATGGAAAGCATAAAGGGGACACAAACCAGTAAGGAGCATAAATAACTTCATGGGGAATATCAAATAGACCATAAGAGGATACAACAATTGTTAGCTGAGGAGCATAAGTACTAAGAATAGGGATTACTGGTCTGAAAACAGGAGAGTCATTAGACTGACTGAAACACCTGAGGATTGTTTAGAGCAACTGAGGGAAAAACAAATGAGCAATATAAATACAAGGTAAACACAAAA
This sequence comes from Crenichthys baileyi, assembly GCA_036173005.1. Classification (NCBI taxonomy): domain Eukaryota; kingdom Metazoa; phylum Chordata; class Actinopteri; order Cyprinodontiformes; family Goodeidae; genus Crenichthys; species Crenichthys baileyi. The sequence goes on along the minus strand of JAHHUM010001823.1, from coordinate 124,368 downwards.
AAAAGTTAAACAAATAAGGCAACATGAAGAAATACAAAATGTAACCAAAAATAAATAAATAAATAAAATGCACTAAAATTAAACATAAAAGACCCAGAAGCCCAAGCAGAAGTGACGGCTAACCCAAAGTCCCTGCGGTTATGACAGGAGAAGCTTCAAAGATTATTTCAGACCTAACATGGATTGCAGGCTATTATTAGGCTATCCTGAGTTAAATGGGATTGACTAATTTGACTAAGTTTTACAAAACCTGTAAAATTGCCAAATATTTGTCCAGAAGAACAAGTCATAGGTCTTCTTTTGGCAGTTATTGGTGTTGCTTTGTACAAGTCAGGGTTCAATCTTTAGATTTTTAGAGAGGAAACCTTCTACATATTCCAGAGAGTGCGGTAGCAACATAAATCATTTATTAGTGAACCCTAAAACTTCATACATAGCTGCCGGGTAGTTTTTCCTTTTCTGTTTACTCAAATTTCAGCTTCTGCCACTGGATTTTCCAGGACTTAAAAGGATTCACTTTGTAAATTTAGGAAACATTAAATTATTCTAGAGTGGTTTAGAAGTAGAGTGCCAATTACTTACAAATTAATATGCATGTAAGGAATTATACAGGCCAAAAGATAAAGAAACCTGCTCAAAAAAGCCACATGTATAATGTACAGTAAGAAAAAGTAATTTACAGGGAGACTAATATAAATATATATAAAATAGCATTTGCAACTAAATAGTAAATTAAGCAAAACTCATTTGTGATTTTTGTGAAGACTTAGCAAAAATACAACATATTTTGACCTAAAATGTTTTAATGGATGAATATGTATTATATTACATTATTAACTTCAAAAACATATTTCCTTTTATACTAAATTTTATTATGATGAACTAGTATTATATAAAATCTCTCTATTAGTAAATGTGGGTGTGGATGTTGACCTTATGAGAAGCCGTCTCAATGGCTGTTTTTACAGCAGTTACATGTGAGCTGAGGCAGAATGAGACTCTTTTCTCTAGAGTTTGCAAAAATGTCTCTTGCTATCTGACAATGAAAAGGTACAGTTTACCAAATGAACTGTTTTGTGGTCTTGCTGACACTTGATATACAATACTAGAAAAACAAGTGCAATTGGTGCCAAATGCCTGCATGATTCATACATCCCTCTAGATTCCCAAGACATGAAGTGGTTATGGACTTCTAGTTTTTCACTTTGATTCATTTGTTTCAATATAATTTCTGGCTATGAATTATGTTCTCAAAGTACCTGATTAGCAAAAGATCACTGCTGGGATTAAAACACACCGTTTAGCAATATGTAAATTAACAATAGAATGAATAAAATGCAGGTATTTTAACAAGGTTATGGCACTCTATGCATATTCTTCAAAAAAAGTGGCAGATTTTAGCAATAACTGTTTCTTATATGGTGTGGAGTGTGGGATCTTAAAGGCAATTATATCTAATGTACAGAGGTGCAAGATCAAGGAGCAAGAAACATCTACAAGCCATATTAAAAATATGTAGGTCATAGTTTACTGATTACTGGGCAATGCAGTTTGCCCAGTGCTAATATTCAATATCGTTCCAGTTCTTTGCATATACACTGCTCAAAAAAATAAAGGGAACACTCAAATAACACATCTTAGATCTGAATGAATGAAATATTCTCATTGAATACTTTGTTCTGTACAAAGTTGAATGAGCTGACAACAAAATCACACAAAAATCATCAATGGAAATCAAATTTATTAATCAATGGAGGCCTGGATTTGGAGTCACACACAACATTAAAGTGGAAAAACACACTACAGGCTGAACCAATGTTAAAGTAAAGTCCTTAAAACAAGTCAAAATGAGGCTCGGTATTGTGTGTGGCCTCCACGTGCCTGTATGACCTCCCTACAACGCCTGGGCATGCTCCTGATGAGACGGCTGATGGTCTCCAGAGAGATCTCCTCCCAGACCTGGACTAAAGTATCTGCCAACTCCTGGACAGTCTGTGGTGCAACGTGACGTTGGTGGATGGAGCGAGACATGATGTCCCAGATGTGCTCAATGGGATTCAGGTCTGGGGAACAGGTGGGCCAGTCCACAGCTTCAATGTCTTCATCTTGCAGGAACTTCTGACACACTCCAGCCACATGAGGTCTAGCATTGTCCTGCATTAGGAGGAACCCAGGGCCAACCGCACCAGCATATGGTCTCACAAGGGGTCTAAGGATCTCATGAGGCAGTCAGTCAGGCTACCTCTGGCAAGCACATGGAGGGCCGTGTGGCCCTCCAAAGAAATGCCACCCCACACCATTACTGACCCACTGCCATATCGGTCATGCTGAAGGATGTTGCAGGCAGCAGATCGCTCTCCACGGTGTCTCCAGACTTTGTCACGTCTGCCTGTGGCGAATTTGCCAATCCTGATGTTCTCTGGCAAATGCCAAGCGTCCTGCATGGTGTTGGGCTGTAAGCACAACCCCCATTTGTGGGTGTCGGGCCCTCATACCATCCTCATGGAGTCGGTTTCTAACAGTTTGAGCAGATACATGCACATTTGTGGCCTGCTGGAGGTCATTTTGCAGGGCTCTGGCAGTGCTCCTCCTGTTCCTCCTTGCACAAAGGCGGAGGTAGCGGTCCTGCTGCTGGGTTGTTGCCCTCCTACGGCCTCCTCCATGTCTCCTGGTGTACTGGCCTGTCTCCTGGTAGCGCCTCCAGGCTCTGGACACTACGCTGACAGACACAGCAAACCTTCTTGCCACAGCTCGCATTGATGTGCCATCTTGGATGAGCTGCACTACCTGAGCCACTTGTGTGGGTTGTAGAGTCCGTCTCATGCTACCACGAGTGTGAAAGCACCACCAACATTCAAAAGTGACCAAAACATCAACCAGAAAGCATAGGTACTGAGAAGTGGTTTTTGGTCCCCACCTGCAGAACCACTCCTTTATTCAGTGTGTCTTGCTAATCGCCAAAGATTTCCCCCTGTTGTCTATTCCATTTGCACAACAGCATGTGAAATTGATTGTCAATCAGTGCTGCTTCCTAAGTGGACAGTTTGATTTCATAGAAGTTTGATTTACTTGGAGTTATATTGTGTTGTTTAAGTGTTCCCTTTATTTTTTTGAGCATTTTATTTTGCACTGTATAAACAGTGCAATAGGAAAGTATATGGCCCCACATGTATTTATTTTGTTTTTGATTTATTTGTGTCACACTTAAATGTTTCATGAGCAGCAAACAAAATTAAAATTAGACAAATATAACCTTAGTAAGTACAAAATCTAGTTTTCAAATGTTTAGAGAAATGGCTGTCTAAACAAACTGAGGACAATGTACTGACATCGCACCTGTGGGAAATCATGAATTAGCTTTGTTCAGGCACATGTTTTGTTGCACTTGCATTTTCACGTACCACATGCAAGCCTGATTACCTATATCTAGAGTGGTAGATCTGTAGAATCAAGTAATCACTTCAATAGAAACTTTATGACAGCTTGAAGTAGGCTAAAAGAAATGCATTACGCCCCAATCTAAAGAAGTCCAAAAACAGATTAGAAACCAGGTTATTGACATGTATGAGGCTGGAAAGAGTCACATAGTTATTCCTAAGGCTTTGGTACTCCAGCTATCCATAGTGAAAGGGACTATACACAAATAGAGAAAACAGCACAGTCTAGGCCCAGCAACCATTGAAAGGTTCACATTGTTCTGTTTTCCCAACAGAACAGTGTGAGATTTCCTAAGGGTATGAGTAATCATAATTACTCCAAGAATTAATGGATGACCCATTCGAGAGAACAATACCAAGCCCACCCAGAACAACATCCAAAGCACTGCAGGCCTAATGCTCTCTATTTATGATTCAACATTAAGAAAGAGACTGGACAAAAATAGCATCTGTGGGAGAGTTCCAAGTGGTTGCCAAAACTACTGCTGAGGAGAAGACCTGTCTCACATATCCCAAAAAGCATTTTGGGAAAATATTCTGTGGACTGATAGGACAACGCTAGGACTTTTTGTAAGGAGTGCTTGCCCTCTTACATTCAGCATGTCAGAAAAAGTGGACTGGGGTATGTCTGGGTGGAAGGTAGGGTCTTGGAACCTGGGAGAACCTGCTGGGGCCTTGTTGGTCTGTCGGATCTCTGGGTCCTGGGCTGCCAGTGGTGGGCTCTCTTCTTTTGGCTGGCCCGGGTTCTCCTGGTATGCTGCCACTAAGGGTGGTGGGGGGTGGCTTGCTCTGTGGGAGCTCCCTCGCGGTGTCTTCGGGGATCTCTGGGGGGGCTCCCCTGGCCTCGGTGAGCACTGGGCTGGTGTGGACGCTGGTGGGACAAGAGGGGGCCAGTTTGGGAGCTGTCCTCCAAGGGGGGATTCATGCTGGTGCCTTGGGGCCCTCCCCCACACGATTACTTAAAATGGTTGAATGTCGTACAAACACAGGTTACTATAACATCAATGTGGCCTGCCTCCTTTAATGCTGGATTGAATACGGAATTAATAAAGTTAATCACAATTAGGATACTGTGTTGAGATATCCTTATTGCAGAACAAAACCATCTGCTCCACATTGTATGCCTGAAACGCCGTGACAGGATATGTAAAAATGTAAGAGATTGATTGCTAGTTATCACAAATGCTTGATGGCAGCTGTTGATGCCAAGGGTGACCCAACCAGTTACAGTATGTGGCGTAGGGGGCAATCATTTTTTTACAAATGGTCCAGTTGGTATAAATCGTTTTCTTTAAATGCTGTAAACGAAATCATCATTTGAAAACTGATTTTAAGTCACTCAGGCTATCCTTGTTTGTTATAGAAGTTACAGAAGGAACCAGCTTGGAACAGAGAGAAATCTGGAGTTTAAATACTGAGGCAGAGAAAAGACAGGCAAACCAGAGGAGCTAATCAGAGGCAATGAGTCGCAGCTGAGGCAGGGAGAAGGCAGCGCAATCAGAAGCTAGGTAGAGCAGCTGAGGCAGAAGTACAGGGCAGAGCAGAAACACAAAGAGACCTAGGGCAGAATCTAACAGAAAATTCCAAATGGAGGACACAGAACAAATAAAGAACAGAACACAGGAATAAACTAGTGTGGCAAGATAACACTAACAATAATTCACACAGAAACAAGAAACAAGAAAATGATCAAAACATAAACATAACAGAAAACAAAAACACACTCACAGATCATGACAGATAGGGTAAATATCTGCACTTTATTTTTCAATGTGCCCAACTTTTGTACATGCATTATGTAATATATGCTTTTGTATGTTTGTCTAGCAACAGTTTTTTTATACATTCACTGTTTATCTACATTGTTTTGTTTCCTGTTCAACTGATTTATGCTGTGAAAAGTGAATTTCCCCTGCTGGGATCAATAAAATTGGACTGACTGGAAGTGAGAGATGGTCTGCCAAAACAAGGGTCCAAAATGGGTTTGTTTTTGGAATTCAAAACATATTTTTAGTTCATTAGGGAAAAACAGGACAAATTAGAAACGGGAAGCTTGTCTTTCTCAAACGTCCTTTGACTTAGTGATTGCATATATCTGTGCTCACCAGACTGACACTTCAGATTCAGCTAGCACAGAGGGAGATGGTAACAGGAAATTTGACCTACTTGCCTTTTTACTGCTAAGATGGGAACACAAACCTTTTAAGCAAATGTTGGGACTGAAATATGCATGCATATATAAATAATTAACATATCTAATAAGTCTTAATACTGGGAAATAAATCAGGAATTCAGTCTTTGCTGCCTTCAGCTCTTGATGCATTTTTCAGAAGCAACTTTTGCTTCTTCAGGTTTGCATTCAAGTGATGTAAAAGTTATGGCAACAATGCTGCAGTACAGGAAACGAAACGATGCTGTTGAATGTCGGAGGACAGAGGCATCCATCAAGCTGAGACTGGAATAAAGGGCAGCAATGGGAGTAATTATCTGTAGTAAGAGACAATGATGTGTGACTGCCGAAGAACCTCAAGAGTTAAAACACTGTGAGCCAAACAATTTTCAGCGGTTTAAATTTACATACGTCATGTTTAATGTAATAGAAAAATAAGTGTAAAAAAGTTGGAGGGGGGGAAGGCAAAAAAACTTCAGGGAAATAGTGTTTTATTTCTAGCAGTTTTAAATTGTGTGTTAATTAGTTACAGTGGGGAGAACAAATTTGATACACTGCTGATTTTGCAGGTTTTCCCACTTGCAAAGCATGTAGAAGTCTTTAATTTTTATAATCGGTGCTCTTCAACTGTGAGTGACAGAATTTAAAGCAAAAATCCAGACAATCACATTATGTGATTTTAAAGTAATTAATTTGCATTTAGATGTATCACATAAGTATTTGATCACCTAACAACCAGTTAGAATCCCGGCTCTCACAGGCTTGTTATTTTTTCTTTAAGAAGCCCTCCCGTTCTCCACTCATTATCTGAATTAACTGCACCTGTTTGAACTTGTTATCTGTATAAAAGACATCTGTCCACACACTCGATCAAACAAACTCCAGCCTCTCCAAAATGGCCAAGACCAGAGAGCTATGTAAGGACATCAGTGATAAAATAGTAGACCTGCACAAGGCTGGGATGGACTACAGGAAAATAGCCAAGCAGCTTGGTGAGCAGGCAACAACTGTTGGTGCAATTCTAAGAAAATGGTAGAAGCTCAAGATGACTCTCAATCTCCCTCGACCTGTGACTCCAAACAAGATATTACCTCGTGGGTCATCAATGATCATGAGGAAGGTGAGGGATCAGCCCAGAACTACACGGCAGGACCTAGTCAATGACCTGAAGAGAGCTGGGACCTCAGTCTCAAAGAAGACCATAAGTAACACACTATGCCGCCATGGATTAAAATCCTGTAGCACACACAAGGTCCCTTTGCTCAAGCCAGCACATGTCCAGGCCCGTCTGAAGTTTGTCAATGACCATCTGGATCATCCAGAGGAGGAATGGGAGAAGGTCATGTAGTCTGATGAGACAAAAATAGAGCTTTCTGGTCTAAACTCCACTCACTGTGTTTGGAGGAAGAAGAAGGATGAGTATAACCCCAAGAACACCATCCCTATTATATTGAGGGGAGGATGGCATGGGGCCATGTATCGGGAGATCTTAGCCAACAACCTCCTTCTCTCAGTAAGGGTATTAAAGATGGGTCGTGGCTGGGTCTTCCAGCATGACCACGACCTGTAGCACACAGCCAGGGCAACTAAGCAGTGGCTCCGTAAGAAGCATCTCCAGGTACTGGAGTGGCCTAGCCAGTCTCCAAACCTGAACCCAATCAAAAATCTTTGGAGGGAGCTGAAAGTCCGTATTGCCCAGCGACAACCCCAAACCTGAAGGATCTGGAGAAGATCTGTATGGAGGAGTGGTCCAAAATCCCTGCTGCAGTTCATGCAAACCTCGTCAAGAACTAAGGGAAATGTCTAATATCTGTAGTTGCAAACAAAGGTTTCTGTACAAAATATTAAGTTTTGTTTTTCTGATGTATCAAATACTTATGTCATGCAATAAAATGCAAATTAATTACTTTGCAAACAAAACACAATGTGATTTTCTCCGAAGACTTCTACATGCTTTGCAAGTGGGAAAACCTGCAATATCAGCAGTGTACCAAATACTTGTTCTCCCCACTGTATATCCTAATAAACCTTTCAACCAAAAACAAATCACACATTTAAGCATTAAATAAATACATTTGTGTACATAAATGTTTTTTAAGAGTAAATTATCTCATTTTATCATAAGACCATATGGATATTTTTTGTTTAACACTCACTGTTTCTCTCTTGCAGACAAAACATACATGCTTTGCCTGTTTTATCTAAAGTTTTACATTGTGGCTCTGGGTGTATGTTTAGGGTCATTGACCATCTAGGAAATGCAACTCTTCTCCAGTTTTATGTATGTCTTTTGCAGCCTCTTCCAGGTTTTCTTCCAGGATTGCCCTCTACTTTGCACCAGCCTTCCCACTCCCTGCTGAAGAGAAGCATCCCCACACCATGTCGCTGCTACAACCATATTTTACCATAGGGATACAGGGTGATGTGCTGTAATCGCTTTCCATTGCACATAGTGTTTTTGCATGTGGATGAAGAAGTTCCCTTTTTTTGTCCCAGAGCTGCTTTTCCTCTTCACAATTAAGTGCTACCTTGTAATTATCAGTTGCATAAAAACAGTTTTCAAGTTTTTTTGTAATTCCATGGTATGTGAAAATGTTCTTTGGGTATCAAATCTTTTGCACGGTACTGAGATTAGCAACTACATGCTTTATGGAGAGAGAAATGAGAATGAGAAAACATATAAACCTCCAAACACAAGCAAAAAAGGAAGCAGCACAGACTAAACGAGAGAAGAAAGAGAAGAAGGTGTGTCTGTGTGAATCTGTGTTTGCAACTGATGTATCAAAGGCAATTAGGTCATTGTGGGTAATTGGGAGCCGGAAGATCTCATTAAAAACATCTCACATTTGTGGCTTTTGATCAGCCTATGGACTGAATGTAAAAAGTTCAGTGTGTGCTGAAGAAAAGGGCAAGCAAAGTGCACAGGAGACGGGATTTCTATTTTTGCCTCTATAATAACATACAACAACTCATTTTAATGTTTTCTATTGAGATTGACATGAGTGCAGCATTAACCTTGATGTCATTAGTTCTGATATTGAATTTTCACAATGGTATATACTAAGAAAATAACTATTTTCAAAGCAAAAGCTGACCTTGAACTTAACAAAATAATCAGATAGTCTTTAAATTTTGCTCCATAACAATGGCTCTGTTTCTCAAAATAAATGACTCTAGTAAGTCTGGTTCCTGTTGCGTAGGCTTGTATCATACCTGCCTGCTGAAAGCAAATAATGCCTGCTTTCTGTTTAATGGAATAATGGCTGCTCTCATTTGGTTAATAGCAGTGTGAAGCATACATCGTCCTATCTGCATTAGCCATTGTAAAATAATGATAGCAAATTTCAATGTTAGTCATATACCAGCAAAGAGTAATGGCTTGGAGAGCCGTCTCTTTGTGGTTAATTGCTATTGACACAGCCATCAACATGCTGATTCTTATGCAATGTGCAAAAGAGCACAGAATCAGCAGGAACCATACTTTGGTTAGGTCTTTACATCTGTCAACCTCAGTGTGTGAGGGACCCTCAATCATAAAACTACCCAATACTTTGTGTCTGACAACCTGCCATAAAAACTGAAGTTATCCAATGCTTCTTCATGATACACATGCCAGCTGGAATCTTTATCTGCAAAAGTAAAACTCTCTGGGGGAGACAAACAAAATATATAAAAATAAAAACAATGCATTAGGCTACTGACATGAAGCTAATACAAAGACAAAAGATGGAAAATAATCCATTTAAGTGTAAAAAAAAATCCTTTTTGTGTTTTAAATTAAAAAAAAAAAAAAATAATACAATTCCAAGATGTTTTCTTTCCTCTTTCTAATACACTGGAAAATAGAGCTTATTCAAACATCCACTGGAAGCTAAATCGGTTTAAAACCATTAAAGCATAATTACCATTTTTTAATTCGTATGAACAAACGGTACATGCTCTTTACAGTGAAGGAGTTTTTGCCTGCTGTTGTTGCCTGTCCTGAATAAAAGTTCCAGTGTGAGCCAATTCCAGCATACATATCAATTAGAGTACAGTAAAACGTAGTTACTTCTAAAGCCTAAATATGTTGCAAGGCAAACAAATAACGTCAAATAATAGAACTGCTGTTATGAAAGAAATCCATATCTTATAGTTAATGTCATTTTCCTTCCACTTCACGATTATACGTTAGTATGTGTTGGTCTATGAAATTGTGACACCCTCCATTTCTGCTACTTGTATGACCCCTTCTCTTTCCCAATGGTTATAATCAGTCTGACAGAGAGAGGTATCCCAATAGTTGTGGTTTGACATTGTTGTAAATAAGCGCCGTTTAACTAAATAATCTGAACTGAAACTATCTGTGTAGTTATGCTGCTATAGGCATAGGCTGCTGGAGGACATAATGACCACTTTCACCCTCTTCGCTACATTCTCACACTACTCTCCAATTTTGCATTATTTGCTGTTATTTCAGCTTTTAACTTTGTTCTCTCTTTCCTCTTCCTAAAAGCTACACCTGGCATGGCTCTGTGTCTACCTGTGACACGTTTCTGGAGAGGGGAATCGTCCGAGCTTCTGCTGGCAACAACTTAATGCTCACCCTCTACCGATAATCCACATGGCCCTGTCTTTTAGTGTTTAACCCTTTCTCTCTCCTAGACATGGCTACTGGCTGAGCTTTTATTGTGACTAACTCTATGTGCTCTCTTTCAGACTCTAACCTTGAAAACTGGCTCAGAGTTTATATGTTCTTTCTTTCTAGGTGAAACGACTAAAGGAGCTATCCATTAACATTTACTTTTCCTTCCCATAGAAAGTACTCCTGGATCAGTGCTTCTTTGTTCTCTTTGTGTCTCTGCTCTGTTCTCTCTAACCCCCAGTCGGTCGTGGCAGATGGCCGCTCACACTGAGCCTGGTTTTGCTGGAGGTTTCTTCCTGTTAAAAGGGAGTTTTTCCTCTCCACTGTCGCTACATGCATGCTCAGTATGAGGGATTGCTGCAAAGTCAACGCCAGTGTCTGTCCACTGTCTCTACATGCTCATCCGGGAGGAGTGAATGCTGCAAGTCACTGACTGGATGCAATCTGCTGGGTTTCCTTAGACAGAAAAACTTTTTATCCAATTTGAATAAATAACTGAATCTGACTGCACTGTTCAATGATTAGGATTAATTGGAATGTATGTACCTGACTTTTGTGAAGTGCCTTGAGACATGTGTTGTGAATTGGCGCTATATAAATAAAACTGAATTGAATTGAATTGAATATCCTAATAAAATATGTAAAAGCGTGCGGTTGTAACATGAGAAAATATGAAAATGTTCAAGCAGTGTGAATACTTTTGCAGGGCACTAAGTGCTGTAACACTTGTACCTTTCCACGTTATTTTGCTGTGAGCAGTTGTCAGTCAGCAAAACACTGACCATTTCTTCAGTTTCAAAGAATGTCACAACTGTTACTTCCCTGCATCTTGTTGTTGGCAGACTGAAATAATATGAACGTTTCCCCAAAAGGTTTTATCCATGTGTTCTTCTTCCTTCCCCCAGTTATATCTATATATTTTTTGATTTTCTATTTATTTACCCTATAACTCAACAGACATAATATTTCAAATTTTATCTGATGAGTTATTGCTTTTTCAGATGGAAGAAGTATAATATTTATTATTTATGCTCTACATTCCCAAAATCCAACTGTCAAACACTTTTTAATCATAAATGCCATTCATTTGACTGTGCATAAATGCTTTATTACTGTTGAGATAGTTGTCTTCCCTTGTGCTCACCAAAAGATGTAATATTTAGCTGCAGTTCTACTTACTTGTTTCCTAATCAAGCCAAATGATCTCTTTCTGAAGATCCATGGTCTATTGCTTTAGTTATTCTTTGGGTATGCCAACCACCTAATAAGAGACATATGAAAATATACAAATACTGCAGTATACAAAAGGGATATCTTTCTAATCATCTGCATTACTTGCCCTAGGACAAATCTCTAATTATGCATATGGCAGCAGCACCCCTCTTGGGTAGCAAAACAAGAAAGGCCTCTCAGTACAAAACTTGAATCTGACAGGCAAAGAAAAGAAAACACACTTCAGAAATACTCCTAAAAATTGTTTTTATTTTATCTTGATATAAAGAAACAATTTATAAATGTCAATTACCAAAAAAACAAGTTAGAAATTAGTTAATATTAATGGACACCCTGGTGGAATAAAATGCTGCAATGGCACACCTTTATCTGGATTTTGTATTCATCTCCATAGCATCACATGTAAAATCAGTTGCACATATAGTAAGCTGTCAGCTCCTTCCCTCCAGCAATCAAAGAGGTGGGTCTGCTGCAGTCCTGATGCTGTGATGCCTATCTGAGCTAAAAACGGAACCCATAAAGGATTGGCTCATCACATAAGATGTGAAGGAAGACCTTCACATCTTATGAGATGTGACCTCATTAATATCTTCCTAACCAGAGAAATTAGCAATGGTGCTTCATTGTATATTTTTGAATGTGCATGCAAATAAATAGCTTGTTACTTTAACGTTAGATTTAAAGCATAAAGGGAATGTGCATCTTCGGATTGTCAATTGTCCTACATAACTTGAGTAATTCATTTTGATTTGTAAATCTAACTATGAAATTATTCTTGCAAAACCCATCAGCATGCACACTTATTTGCCACTTTATTCAATTGTTTAATTGTTCAATTGCTTTTTAACACAAATAGAAAATCTGTCAATCACATGGCAGCAACTCAATGCATGAAAACATCTAGACAAGGTAAAGACGACTGCCTGTAGTTTAAACGAGCATTTCAATGGGGGAATTAGAGCTACGTGGTTGTTTTATCCAGATGAATTTGTTTATTTCAAAATCTGCCGTTATGTGGGACTTCCACGCACAGCCATCTCTCAGATTTACAGAAACTGGTCTGATAAAGAGAAGATCCAGTGCTGACAAACCTGCAGAGACTGTGATGCTATCATGTCAATATGGACAAAAGTTTCTTGCTGAATGTACGCTATGAGGAGTTCTAAGGCAGTACTTAAGAGTAAATCTGGTCCAACCGGTACTAACAATGTATACCTAATAAAGTAAGCAGTGAGCATATGTCAAGAGTAAGCACATAATCACTGTTGTTTAAAGAAACTTATTTTTGATGCTCATGTCTGACATTTCTCAACATCTGACATCCTTCTATTTCCTCTTCAGTAGATCAATAAAATCTGTGTTGCTGAGTGAATATTCACGGCTTGTCTCTTGCCTTTCCCAAACTTTGTTCCAATTCATTTTCATCTATATGAGAAGAAAGTTACTGAGTATTTGTAATTGCCTTTAAAAGAAATCCTCAGTAGCTCCCTTTGGTACTTGGTATGCTAGGTATCACACAAGTACACAATGCTGCATACAATTATAGTCTAGCATTGCTATGAAATGAGTAACAATCTATGCCTTTTAATTGATGTAACCCTTTGTTAGTGTTTCTTCTTGAATAAGTGGACAGACCAAACAGCTTTGTAAACTTAATGAACATCAGTATGGTGTTTCTCAGTGACGTAAATCCAGAAAGCTCATTTACTTTGTGACAGGTTAAGAAAACATACTTTTTACTCATTAACCTTTTAAATCTTAAATACTAAAGTAAACCATCATTATGAAAAAAATTAGCATATTTAAGGCTAGTGCCAAGGTTCGGTTAATGCAATGAGCAATGATTCATAATTGCACATACAGATGGTAAAACTCTGCTAACACCTGCTGTGCATAGCTATCCAACACATTTAACAGTCACACCTCCTCTGTAAAGAATTTTATAAGATTATTAAGGCTTCAGCCTTTTTTGCGTTTTTCTATTTACATCTCATAATTATGCATACTTTCTCACTTAATATTTGTTTTAGTGTTTTACTGTTTCTAATTTTATATGAAATTTCTTTGAATAGAAGGCAACGGTTTTGACAAGAGATCAAACATGAAGCAAAGTGAATCTTTGAAACCAATAAATAAATGTGACTCCAGCTTTTCTTAGACCCTTATAAAATGAAGATTTTTAAAGTAAACACAAAAAGGTTCTTTCTGCGAACTTTCAACACTTGTCACTGACCAGGTGGGTACATCTCTAGGGTGCTCAGAGCTGCAATAACACATGTTCAGTTAGATCAGACATTTGGTAACATGCAATGGTAAAAGTAAAGTGGATATAAAACAAATAAAATTCCATGTTGTTCTGACAAAAAACATAGGATGATGACAAATTATTACCAGACCTTTCCTACATTTATTGTGACATATATTATGGACAGTTGAGCAACAAAAAACAATGGAAAAATCTAAAACATGCTTAAGTATGAAACACTTACACTAACACTTCTTTTTATATCTGCTTATCAACATGCAATATATTGACTTGCCAATGTTTGCCCACTATAAAAGTTTTACAAATCTATCAGAATGTGAGGGCATCTCTTGCTCACAGTCAACTTCAGGTGACTTCACAGATTGTTTGCTCACACTTAGTTTTGGACTCTACACACCTTCAGCTTTCTAGCAGGCACTTGAAGGTTTTGGGTCAAAACAGATTTCAGCATGATTTCAGACACATTTACAAAAAGTTAGGTATGGTGTTCTTTTGGTGATTTGCAGTGTTGGTGTTTTGTGGGCTACATTTAACTTTAAATTGTATCAGTATTAATCTCACATCAGGGCATCACTCATTGTTCCTTTAAGTTTTAGGAGATGTATTTGACAAACCTGGATGTTTTGCCTGGATGAAAAGGCTTTGGTCTTTCAATTCTAATCCTTCATCTAGGCAATTGGAGGACACATGGGACTGCTGTAGAACCTAACCAATAATAACCAGAACTTTCTAAAGCTCCTTTATTGTTACTGTGACTATTTTTGGCAGGCTGTCTGACAGGTTTCTGTCTTGTCTTTTCCTTAATTCTGGAGATACGTTCAGTTTTAGAAATCTCACTGTTGCTCCAGTATTTTTTTGCTAGCCTTCTCCTGTTCGATACCTTTGTATAATGAGATAATTTTATCATTGGCTTTAGCTAAAGAATGCACATTAGCAAATTCTAAGAATATCCTGCTAAACCCCTTATTCCACACAGAACATGAATAACATAAATCGGCAAGAATGTCACAATTTTAGGATTCCTACTTGGACCGTGATAAGTTCCTAAAATCATAACTTATTTGTATTTTATTCTTAGTCAGTTCTTGCAATTCTGGAATTCTGGAATTTGTCGCAGAAGTTTTGAGCCATTCAAGATTTTGGTGCCAAAGTCACGAATCCAAAAAATGCCAGTCAATTATTAACAAACTAGGCCATTCTGAGGTACAGTAACTGATTCTTAATTGATTCTTTGGCGTTCCGGTGTGTTCTTAACTCAATCAGGGACTTGTAAAGCCTTGTCTTGACCAGTCAGGGCCATTTTACCCCCTACAACAGCCAAAATCTGTCTTCTCCCCCTTGGAAAAAAATAAAAATAAATAAGAAAAGTAACTGATTAAAATAAATTTAAAATACAAAGTAATCATTTTTTAAAAATATATATAAAACAAAGTTTTTTTTTGTGTTTTTATTACATTTTATGCACCTTAGTTTTTTATTTTGGCAAAAACAACTTCACTTAAAACATTTTAACTTTTAAATATTAACAATCACCATTCAATAACATTCCCTATTGCTAGTTCCTATAATTACTTTTTATTACATCTTGAAGGAAAAGCTCACAAATTTTAAAACAAATTCAAAATTAATCATACCTGATTCATACCTGATACATTTGACTTTTTAACTGATCCAGATTGATTCCTCAAGTTTGTGCGATTTTCTTAATAGAGTTCTTGACAACGTTCATGTAAATGAAGCCATATCTTACGATTGATCTTTCTCTAACATACCTGTGTCATAACTGAATCTTACGGAACTAAATACTTGCAAAATTCCAAGAATCCTCAATCCGCAATTTTTGTTTTTCGTGGTCTGTGTGGAATAGTAGCATAAAATAGCTAAATTTATTTATGGTTAATCAATTTCTCTATAATTGATAGCAAATTTGCTTCCAGAACACCTAGTGTTGGACTCGGTGGTTCACATCAGTATTAGTTTAAGGGTATGCACATTTGTGACCTGGTTTTTGCATCATTTTTAATTTTATATTATTCCATCTAACAGATTTGTTTGTTTTTCAGTTGAATGGTACAGAATATGTCACATTAAGTAAAAAAAAAAAGTTCTGAAATGATTTATCTTGAGCCAGTCTGTTTCCCCAACAAAAATCTAGCATTTTACCAAAGATGACTTCTTATATCCACACTATAGCCATTATGCTTTTTAGATCTAAACTTACACCAGTCTTGTCTGTAAACAAGATTCTAATGTAATACTGCAGTTTCTCATTTGAATCGGAAACTGCATTATTGGATGTATTTTCTGCAATATGTGTATCTTATAAAACTTTCAGTGCAACGAAAGCTTCACCCTGCCCTAATTTTAGCTCAGAGTATTGTCACTAAATCAAAAGCAGCAAAAACAAAAAATTAAATAAACTATTTATAAAAGGAAGCTAATTAGTGAAATCAGCTGGTGTAACATTTGGTGAAATTTAACCTGGGATAACTATGCAAAATGCCAAGTCAACACATTTCTAAAAAGAGCCCTGTTCTCTGTCATCTATGGGGAAATGGAGCACAGACGTGATGAAACAAATTCATCGTTTTAGGATCATACATAATGCTATTAACTAAGCCACACAGGTGTCTCTTCCACATGTAATTTACCACACAGTATGCAAGCTTTCTGTCATTTTCTTTCCTAATTTGGAGGGTTTGCACTTGTATTTTGCAACTGAGTGTTCATTCCAACCCATTAGGTGCAACATCCATCATTTGAGGTTTGTTATGTGGAAAAAAATGTCTGAGACATGTATCTTGTATTTGAAAATGGACAGCACTCTAACACTTTTAATAGAGTTTGAAAATCCCTCCTAATAGCAAATCTCCAAATGGAAATCTGTATAAAAGATTTGTATTTGTTTTATGTTCTTTTAAAAGAACATAAAAACTGAAAATAGAATAGATCTAAATGTTTTTTTCATCAGACATGGTCTTTCAGGGCTAAGAGAATGCATTTTAAAATATTTATATAAATTGTTAATCATGATAAAATTTTATGATTGGTATACAACATTTGATTAAGATTATAAGATACTGTAAAACAATTTAATACCAACTCACCTAAATTCAAGAAGCACTGTGCGGACATAGCAGACTTCACAATCCATCTCTATGTAAGACCAGCTTTAGACTAATTTCTGTGTACTGGTTTAATTTCTCTTAAGGCCCCAAAGCTGATCGACCTGGACTGAAAAATGTGCTTTTATCATACTCTTACCCATCGTCTCCCACTTCATCCGGGACTGGGTCGTGAGGGCAGCAGACTCAGTAGAGACACCCAGACTTCCCTCTCCCCAGACACCTCCTCTAGCTGCTCTGGGGGGAGCCCAGGGTGTTCCCAGGCCAGCCTGTAGATCTTGGCTAGAGGGGGCCAGCAGGACTACGTCATTTGCAAAAAGAAGAGACAAAATTCACTGGTCCCCAAACCAGACCTCCCGCCCTTGGCTGCACCTAGAAATCCTGTCTATAAAAGTTATGAACAGGACCGGTGACAAAGAGCAGTCCTGCCGGAGTCCAACATGCAGCGGGAACAGGTCCGACTTAGTGCTGGCAATGCGGACCAAACTCCTGCTCCGCTTGTACAGAGACCGGATGGCCCCTAATAAAGGGCCCCCAACTCCGTACTCCTGGAGCACCCCCCAAAGGGCACCATGAGGGACACAGTCGAACCCTTCTCCAGGTCTACAAAACACATGGGGACCGGTTGGGCAAAACCCCATGAACCCCCTCGAGTACCCTGCAGAGGGTGTAGAGCTGGTCCAGTGTTCCACGGCAGGATGAAAAACCACATTGCTCCTCCTGAATCTAAGGTGTGACTATCGGCCGGACTCTCCTTTCCAATACCCTGGCATGGGCTGAGAAGTTTGATCCCCTATAGTTGAAACACACACTCTCCAGATACCCCTTTCTTATGAAGGGGGACACCCCCCCTGGTCTGCTAGTCCAGGGGCCCCGTCCCGACCGCCATCCCAATGTTAAAGAGGCGTGTCAACCATGACAGCCCCCCAAACATCCAGAGACTAGGGGCCGGGGCGGATCCTTCTACCCTGAACCCCCCTGCCACCAGGGAGCTTTTTAACCACCTCGGTGACTTTACCCGGGTGATAAAAGAGTCCAACCCGAGTCCACAGCCTCTGCTTACACCTGGGAATGCGTGATGGCAGTTTTTGGGGAGATCCCCGAAGTCCCCTTCCACCCCCCGATAATGTCCCCAGTGAGGTCAGCAGATCCCCACTGTAAAGAATGTTGGTGAAGCACTGCTTTCCCACTCCGGAGGTGCCCCGAACGATTTGCCAGAATTGCTTCGAGGCCAACCTGTTGCCCTTCTCCATGCCCCCACTGAACACCTCCCGGGGCCTGAGTTTTTGCCTCTGCCCACGCCCAGGCCATGGAATGCTTGGCCTCATGGTACCCGTCAGCCGCCTCAGGAGTCCCACAAGCCAACAACAGCCGATAGGACTCCTTCTTCAGCTTGACAGCATCCTTTACTGCCGGTGTCCACCACTGGGTACGGGGATTGCTGCCGCGACAGGCACCGCAGACCTTACAGCCACAGCTACGGGTGGTAGCATCGACATTAGAAGCGGAGAACATGGTCCACTCTGTGTCTGGTCAAAGCTCTCCCGGAGGTGGGAGTTGAATTCATCCCTGGCCGATGGCTCCGCCTGCCAAGTCTGTCTGGCTTTCTCGTCTTCCAGCAGATTCAACTCACCACCAGGTGATCAGTGGACAGGTCAGCCTCTCTCTTCAGCCGAGTGTCCAACACACAACAAAGTTGATCAACCCCAACACGAGACGGCTGAGCTGGGGGCAAGCAAACTCACCCCAGCTCGCCACCTCTCCCCGCTGGCCACTCTAGAGTGGAAGAGAGTCCAACCTTTCTCAAGGAGCTGGGTTCCAGAGCCCACACTGTGCGAGGAGGTGAGTCCGACTATTTTTAGTTGATATCTCTCAACCTCCCACACAAGCTGAGGCTTCTTCCCCTTCAGCAAGGTGACATTCCATGTCCCTAGAGCCAGCCTAAGCATCCGGAGATCAGGTTTCCACCTTCATCCACTGCCCGATCCTCTTTGCACCGGTCCCTCATGGTTCTTCCTGCAGGTGGTGGGCCCACCGGCGGGTTGGCCTCGCGTCTCTCGTTCGGGCTTGGACCGGCCGGGTCCCGCGAGGAGCAACCCAGTCTCCAGGCGCTCTCTGACGAGTCCCGACCCCAGGCCTGGCTCCAGGGTGGGACCCCGGCCCTTTGGGACCTTTGGGCGACGTCACATGCCCCGATTTTGTGGTTCTCATGAAGGCGTCTTGGATTAGTTTTTGTCTGACCTGTCACCCCGAGCCTGTTTGCCATGGGAGACCGTACCAGGGGCATTTAAGCCCCAGACAACATAGCCTCTAGGATCATTCGAGCACTCAAACCCCTCCACCACGTTAAGGTGGCGGTTCACCTTGTGCTTTTATCACACTATAAAATATTTGCACAGAGAGGTGTAAGGTAGACGCAGGGATAACAGGGCATCCAGGTCATGTAGTTGTAAAGTCAGCCCAAACCATCAGCCCTTCACGACAATGCTTAATACTTAGTATTATGTGTTTAAACCAATATGCCCTGTTTGGTTTTCAGTGTGGCATTATAGCAAAAGATGGTCCTTAAAGCACTCTGATCCCTTCTATAAATTAACATTATTCTGAAAACTTGCAGTTTCTCTGCAAACCAAAGCTAGGTTACCATATTCTTATTAGAATCCTCCAAATATTCTTTACAAGTATGTTATCAGTCTTTGTTGTCAGAAAATATTATTTGAAATACTAAGAGATGACTGGTAAATACAAGCTCTAGCTCTTGGGTTTTTAGCAATGAGTCTAATGTCCTGCTCAGTAGGCGGTGTGGCTATGAGAGATCTGAGATCAGGGCAAGAAGGTTCCTTGCTCAGCCCCTAGGACCAGGTCCTTTCTATGTAGACATCTACAGTATATCTACAGTATATATATATAATATATATATCATATTTATATATATATTATATTATATATTATATATATTATATATATATAAATTTTTTGCTGGTTCTCACGTTCTGTTTTTCCATAACTTTAGTGGCTAACTTTGTCTCCTTTGTACTGTTTTGTCTTTATGTATTTGATCATTTCCTTTTTAGAAGGTATATATTTTACTGTGTTTGTAACTATAATAGATTCACCATACAGTGGACACACTCTGCAGAGGCTTGTTAATTACTGTACACTTCACATCTTTTCAGGTCACCCCTACACATTTTTAATTGGATTCAGGTCTGGTCTCTAGGTCAGTCCAGAATGTTAGTTCTCTTTCTGTAAGATAGTTTTTTTGTTGAGTTAACATTATGCAGTGTTTTTCTTCTACTTCTTTAGCAGCCCAGCCCAGCAAATGCGAGTTTTCCATAACTTCTTATTAATAAAATAAGCCAATTTTAATTCCCTCCAATATAATGTTATCAAAATCTTATCTTCAACTGAAAAAAGCATGGTGTATCTCTACACTACCTTTTGTGTGTTATCTAGTGTACTTTTTTTTGCCCGAAAAGAATAACTCATCTTAGATTTTTTTGCTTCCTTTCGTGGCTGTAATAATGTCCCATTCAACAGCAATACCAACTGATTTTTATTAAATTGGGGACAAACTCAATTTTTTTTTGGATTTATGCTGTCTTATTTAAAACAAGCTATTATTACTTCTGAAAGAAAAGGGCAGCTAATAGATTTGACAGCCTGGTTGTGCTCTAACAGTGGTCATTTCCTGATGCCCTAATCTAAATACTAGGGGCAGTTAAACTGCAATTAATGCATTGGTAGTGGTTGTTTCAATGCAAACTCAGTGTGAATAGTTTCCTGTTAATCTTAGTATTGGTTTTAATCTCATCATTCAATCTCAAAGCCTCAAATAGCCTTGCTCCTAAATATTTCTCAGACTAATAGACTTGATATGTACCTTCAAAGTCATTCAGATCTGCAGGAATAATGCCCTGTTGATCGTTCTGCAGTCATATTTTGTAGCAGAGGGAAATCTGTTTTTTCCATTAGAGTCCTCATTTTATGGACATGTCTGCCTACACAGCTTCTCTGGCAAATGCCAATCAACCTCCACAGTGCGGGGGCAGTGGCACAGGGCCTAGTAGAGGACATTGGGCCCTCAGACCACCATCATGTGGTCCATCAGTCTTGCACAAAGGAGCAGATACCGGTCCTGCAAATGGGTTAAGGACCTCCGACGGCCTGTCCACCTCTACTAGAGTAACTGCATGTCTCTTGAAATCTCCTCCAGGCTCTTGAGACTCTGCTGGTCAAATGCAAAAAACTCTTTAAAGCAGTCAAAAAAATGAGGAGGGAAAAAATGTCAGTGGTCTCCATCCACTTAACCGACCGTATCAATATTCCAGAAGTTTCACTGATATTATACTCTGATTGAAAAGCATTCTTTAAATTTTATACACACACACACACACACACACAAGGTACTGGAAACATTCCTCAGAGAGTTTGGTCAATATTGACATAATGGCATCACACAGATGCTGCAGACTTGTCGGCTGCACATCCATGATGCGAATCTCCCATTCCACCACATCCCAAAGGTGCTCTATTGGATTGAGATCTGGTGACTGTGGAGGCCATTTAAATACAGTGAACTCATTGTCATGTTCAAGAAACTAGTCTGAGATGATGCGTGCTTTATGACATGCCGTGTTATCTTGCTGGAAGTAACCATCAGAAGATGGGTACACTATTGTCATAAAGGGATGAACATGGTCAGCAACAATAATCAGGTACTGTACTTCCTTGACCCAGTTGTGGACCTATCTAGAGTCTGCCATGCTTATCATAGACAGCTGGAGACAGGGTCCTGTTCTTCAGCTCCCTTTTCACAGAACTATTTTTTTATGAAAAATGAATGTATAGATGTCCTGGAAAATTTAATCTTTTTTGAAGGTTTCACAATTGTAAAAATCATTTTTGTATCACTACTTGATTTTCACTTTGCAATATTTCGTTCTTGCATGAATTGTTTAGAAACCTGAATGCTTTAGACCATTAAATTGCCTATTCTTTCTGACAAAAGACTAACCTTAGAAGCAGAAATACTTTACTTTGTGTTTTTTACCACTGCTTCTTTGTATGACCTAGTAGAAAACACATAATGACAATGTGTAACATGTTAATATGTTGTAAGTTATAACTTCTAGTAAGGAAAAGGTTATTTTTTGTGTTATTATTTTTTGTATTATCTATTATCTATTCTATTGCATGCTATTTACATTTATTTAAAAGTTCACAAGCTCTGAAAAAGTGAACGCATTTAAAATTTCTTATTGAAATGAAGCTTAAATGTTTAACCTAACTACAATTTAAGCATGTAGCCTTTTTATACTGTAATGTGTCAAGCTACACCTGTCTGTTTTAAAAAATGACCACAGTCCCTTAATATCACTTGAGCTTTGTGAAATTTTATTATATTACAATTGCTCACTTCAATGTTTTTCCTGTAGGCTAAAAAAATGTATTTTCATCTCATCTGGCCAGTTCACTTTCTTCAACCAGATATTTGCTTTGTCTCCTACATGGCTAGAAGCTTATGGTTTCCTTTTGACAACAACTTTTGTTTTGCAACTCTTTCATAAAGGTCACATTCTAGGATAGGGGACTGAAACGTGCTAAACTGGTGGAGTTTAGGTATCTGGGCGTTCATGAGTGATGGTAGGATGGAATGGGAGATAGACAGAGGGATTGGGGTGTCATCTGCAATAATGCTCTGGTCTGTTGTGGTGAAGAAAAAGCTGAGCCAGAAAGCAAAGCTCTCAATTTACTGGTCCATTTACATTCCTCCCCTCACCTACGGTTATGAGAAATGGATCATGACCGAATACAGCCCCTTGACATTTACCATATCAACTATGGAGATATAACAGAACTCAAACTGAACATGCCCTTTAGAGATTTACTATCGTCACTAACAAAGAACATAAGGATCTATCTGTTTTCATGCTCATGAGGAAAGCTGTGCATACAATACAGGTGGTGGACCTGCACTTGTGACACTCCTTGAGGGAAAACAGTCATCAGAAATCAATAGTTGTCTTTAAGAAGCGCTCAGTTTGTTTGATCTTACTTAGTTTTTAGTCCACGGAGACACTTTCCCCGCTGACATGCATACCACAGAAATCAAGAAGGGCTCCTTCCACAGCACCTATCAAACTTCACATACTAGAGGTCAATTAATTAACTTAAAAACATGAAATCTAGATAATGCTCAGAGCAAATGAGGCATATATATATATATATATATATACACAGGGGTTGGACAATGAAACTGAAACACCTGGTTTTAGACCACAATAATTTATTAGTATGGTGTAGGGCCTCATTTTGTGGCCAATACAGCGTCAATTTGTCTTGGGAATGACATATACAAGTCCTGCACAGTGGTCAGAGGGATTTTAAGCCATTCTTCTTGCAGGATAGTGGCCAGGTCACTACGTGATACTGGTGGAGGAAAACATTTCCTGACTTGCTCCTCCAAAACACCCCAAAGTGGCTCAATAATATTTAGATCTGATGACTGTGCAGGCCATGGGAAATGTTCAACTTCACTTTCATGTTCATCAAACCAATCTTTCACCAGTCTTGGTGTGTGTATTGGTGCATTGTCATCCTGATACACGGCACCGCCTTCAGGATACAATGTTTGAACCATTGGATGCACATGGTCCTCAAGAATGGTTCGGTAGTCCTTGGCAGTGATGCCCCCATCTAGCACAAGTATTGGGCCAAGGGAATGCCATGATATGGCAGCCCAAAGCATCACTGATCCACCCCCATGCTTCACTCTGGGCATGCAACAGTCTGGGTGGTACGCTTCTTTGGGGCTTCTCCACACCGTAACTCTTCCGGATGTGGGGAAAACAGTAAAGGTGGACTCATCAGAGAACAATACATGTTTCACATTGTCCACAGCCCAATATTTGCACTCCTTGCACCATTGAAAGCGACGTTTGGCATTGGCATGAGTGACCGAAGGTTTGGCTATAGCAGCCCGGCCGTGTATATTGACCCTGTGGAGCTCCCGACGGACAGTTCTGGTGGAAACAGGAGAGTTGAGGTGCACATTTAATTCTGCCATGATTTGGGCAGCCGTGGTTTTATGTTTTTTGGATACAATCCGGGTTAGCACCCGAACATCCCTTTCAGACAGCTTCCTCTTGCCTCCACAGTTAATCCTGTTGGATGTGCTTCGTCGTTCTTGATGGTATGCTGACATTACCCTGGATACCATGGCTCTTGATACATCACAAAGACTTGCTGTCTTGGTTACAGATGCGCCAGCAAGACGTGCACCAACAATTTGTCCTCTTTTTAACTCTGGTATGTCACCCATAATGTCGTGTGTATTTCAATATTTTGAGCAAAACTGTGCTCTTACCCTGCTAATTGAACCTTCACACTCTGCTCTTACTGGTGCAATGTGCAATCAATGAAGACTGGCTACCAGGCTGGTCCAATTTAGCCATGAAACCTCCCACACTAAAATGACAGGTGTTTCAGTTTCATTGTCTAACCCCTGTATGTGTGTGTGTGTGTGTGTACACTCACCGGCCACTTTATTAGGTGCACCTGTCCAACTGCTCGTAAACGCTAATTTCTAATCAGCCAATCACATGACAGCAACTCAATGACTTTAGGCATGTAGACATGGTCAAAACGATCTGCTGCTGGTGTGAGTATTTCAGAGAAAATATATAGTGAGCGGCAGTTCTGTTGGCGCAAATACCTTATTGATGCCAGAAGTCAGAGGAGAATGGCCAGACTGGTTTGAGCTGATAGAAAGGCAACAGTAACTCAATTAAACACTCGTTACAACCAAGGCATGCTGAAGAGCATCTCTGAATGCACAACACGTCGAACCTTGAGGCGGATGGGCTACAGCAGCAGAAGACCACACAGGATGCCACTCCTGTCAGGAGAAAAGGGACAGGAAACAGGGAGAAAAGGACAGGAAACTGACGCTAAAATTCGCACAGGCTCACCAAAAATGGACAATAGAAGATTGGAAAAAAGTTGCCTGGTCTGATGAGTCTCGATTTGTGCTGTGACATTCAGATGGTAGGGTCAGAATTTGGTGTCAACAACATGAAAGCATGGATCCATCCTGCCTTGTATCAAGGGTTCAGGCTGGAGGTGGTGGTGTAATGGTGTGAGGGATATTTTCTTGGCACACTTTGAGCCCCTTAGTACCAATTGAGCATCGTGTAAATGTCACAGCCTACAGGGATTGGACAATGAAACTGAAACAGACCAAAATAATTTATTAGTATGGTGTAGGGCCTCCTTTTGTGGCCAATACAGCGTCAATTCGTCTTGGGAATGACATTTACAAGTCCTGCATAGTGGTCAGAGGGATTTTAAGCCATTCTTCTTGCAGGATAGTGGCCAGGTCAACACGTGATACTGGTGGAGGAAAACTTTTCCTTACTCGTTCCTCCAAAACACCCCAAAGTGGCTCAATAATATTTAGATCTGGTGACTGTGCAGGCCATGGGAGATGTTCAACTTCACTTTCATGTTCATCAAACCAATCTTTCACCAGTCTTGCTGTGTGTATTGGTGCATTGTCATCCTGATACACGGCACTGCCTTCAGGATACAATGTTTGAACCATTGGATGCACATGGTCCTCAAGAATGGTTCAGTAGTCCTTGGCAGTGACGCGCCCATCTAGCACAAGTATTGGGCCAAGGGAATGCCATGATATGGCAGCCCAAACCATCACTGATCCACCCCCATGCTTCACTCTGGGAATGCAACAGTCTGGGTGGTACGCTTCTTTGGGGCTTCTCCACACCGTAACTCTCCCGGATGCGGGGAAAACAGTAAAGGTGGACTCATCAGAGAACAATACATGTTTCACATTGTCCACAGCCGAAGATTTGCGCTCCTTGCATCATTGAAACCGACGTTTGGCATTGGCATGAGTGACCAAAGGTTTGGCTATAGCAGCCCGGTCGTGTATATTGACCCTGTGGAGCTCCCGACGGACAGTTCCGGTGGAAACAGGAGAGTTGAGGTGCACATTTAATTTTGCCATGATTTGGGCAGCCGTGGTTTTATGTTTTTTGGATACAATCCGGGTTAGCACCCGAACATCCCTTTCAGACAGGTTCCTCTTGCGTCCACAGTTAATCCTGTTGGATGTGGTTTGTCCTTCTTGGTGGTATGCTGACATTACCCTGGATACTGTGGCTCTTGATGTGCAATCAATGAAGACTGGCTACCAGGCTGGTCCAATTTAGCCATGAAACCTCCCACATGAAAATGACAGGTGTTTCAGTTTCATTGTCCATGTATATATGTATATAATATATATATACATATATATGTATATATATATATATATATATATATATATATATATATATATAAAATTAGATTAGGACGTTTTTATTTAAATTTTTTTCTGATGTCTGTGGTTTACAGCAAAATAACTTTGGGAGTTTTAAGAACTTTCACGGACTGACACTGAATCAAATATCATAATAATAATGTGTTTGCCTGATATTTGAGCAAAAGTAATGGAGGGATCTGGGCAAGGACAAAGAATTAGCAGAGGAGAAATAAAAGAATACACGAAGGTCATGGACACCATTCCAGTGGTTCAACTAATGAGAGCAGGAAGAATTCAAGTAAACAGCACTTTGGCTTCCTTAATTTCTCCAAATGGAAATGTAGTGGACTGGGAGGAGTCACATTTGGTTGGTGCTTTAGGTATTTTACAAGGCTGACTTTTCTCAGCAGTCTGGGCCTTTTGAATATCTATATGCCTTAGCGATGCCACATGAGATACATAAACCGCAACATTGTTTTTATTTACTTTCCAAATTAGTTTATAACCTTTATTCAGAAATATAATTAGAACTGGAGAGATTTTCCTGACAT
Organism: Crenichthys baileyi; assembly: GCA_036173005.1. Taxonomy (NCBI): domain Eukaryota; kingdom Metazoa; phylum Chordata; class Actinopteri; order Cyprinodontiformes; family Goodeidae; genus Crenichthys; species Crenichthys baileyi. The sequence continues at coordinate 97,634 of JAHHUM010001823.1, read as the reverse complement.
GCAGGAACTGAGAGAACCTGCAGAGTTAAGCTAAGCAAAAACATGCATATACTGCCCTGTGGAAGTACACACATTTATACAAGAACAATACACTAAATAATCATAGTGTGTATTTCTCTTAGATATTATTTTTATCCCTAGAGCATTTCAAGAAAAAACAATTAGTGCTTATTGTACGAATCTATTACAATATGTAGTCCTCAATATCAATGCAATATCATTGCCCAGAGGAGAATGAATTGGACACTATTAAATATTGTATTTGTTCTGCTACTTCCAGTAATCTCAGCATATAATGTAATAAGGAATAATTCAGTCTCACTTTGTTCATCATGAAATTCCGTTCTTTAGCAGAAATGAATGGACAATATCACACGCATGAGAGAAAATTAAGTTATTGCCTCTATGTCCTGAGCAGGGACGCACTAATTTAAAAAAGAAGTACCAGTGTATAAAAATATTTCATGACATGTCTTATTATGGGATCATTTACGGTGCCAGAAGAGTGGTTAACAAAGGAAAGAGCAGCACTGTTATACAACCATTTGAGTTTTAAAAGTTAATTTAACGTGCTCTGCCGAAATCAATCAAGTTAGATGTCCTGTGACAAAAATCGCAGTATAAAACGAACAAACATCAAAATTTAAGTAACCAGAGCATAGTGGAGCAACCAATTATGCATCTCCTCTATCCAAACACAAATATTAAATTTTCTGTAAGACGGATTTCCATTAGCTAAGAGACGACGGACATTCTGAGATGATTCATTTTGTTGCTGGATCGTCTTTACATTTTCTTCCTTATAAATGCAGTGAAATGTTTTAGCATCTGATAGCTGGATTGGGGCTCAGTTCAGTGCAGTTCTGCAGGAAATTTTGTTTTTTTGGTGTTCAATAGTTTTTTTTGCGACATTGTGCAAATATGCAAATAATCCTGATTATTATCAGTGATACAGAGTATTTTGAATATTTTACTTTCAGTCTAACAACACTTGTGTGACATAGGGCCCCTGGAACGTACACTAGGGAATCCCATTTTTAGTTTTCTGCTACTATCGCCAGGCAGCAAAACATAGACACAGCACAGTGTTAAGTATAAAGCACTCACCTTCACATCCAGAAGGAATAATGCTAACTTGCACTTACTTCAACAGATGAGTTCATACTAACAAAGAAACATCATGCTTCTCTGCACAAATTACACAGTGCTCAACATCAACTAATGTTTACTTTTTCAGCTGAAACTTTAAAGTTTTCACTGGCAGACAGAGTGGTAGGGAAAAAATCCAGTAAGAACAGAGATTTGAACCTAAAAAAGGAATAGACAAACTCCTCAAGTATCTTCATAAAGGAGAACATTGATGACAATATTAAGTGTCCAACCTACTTTACAGTTTAATTTTGAGAAGTTCTACTTCTTAACTTCTGCTCAAAATCTGTTTAGGCCTTAAGTTCCCCACTGTCTCAAAATCTCAATGCTTTATTACTTTACCATTTATTACTGTATTTAATACCAACTATATTAAATTGTGCAAATTCACACAAACAACACCTGCTGAGCAGTGTGATCCTGCTGTGAGTGCACATAATGTTCTACACTAAGAAACACAAACCTGAAAAACTTGATCATCCTGATCCCTTTCCCACAGTCCTAGCAGTGACCTCAGCAGATCATGTTTGCTAGAAAATAAATTGTAGAGTTTAATTTTGGACCCATAATAAAATAACAAATCTAGTGTTGGATATGGAAAACAATGCTAAAAGAATGAATAAGAATATAGCTATAATTAGTATCTCTACAAGACTTAATGCCTATTTATTCTGGCATATATCCTCCTCACAATCCACTGCGACTTTCAATGCTCCTTGCAAAGAGTTTAGCTTGGAACCTGAAAGGATATTAAACCCAAGTCACAGCACCACTAGTTTGTCTCTGTTTCCAGTGTTTTCCAGCTCTGAGTCACAGCTAACCTAACTAATCAAAGGAGACATAAAAGAATAGCTCTTTTTGAACCAGAGTCATTAGCAGCCTTTACCTCGGGAACAGAGTGTCATTGCTAACAGCAGCCCTGCTTAATCACTGGGATAACAGCTAGATTTTACCAAAATCAACAGAAGTCTGACAGTTGTGTGAAGTTTATCACTTACAATTTGGTGCAAAGGACTGTGTGGCCCACTGATGTCTATAAGCCGAATAATTGGCTAAGATCACGGTCCCGTACTCAACAAGACTGAGATGCTCTTTCAGTGGAAAATCTTGCTGTCTACCAACAAGACAGTGACAACCATTGCTTAAGCTGCCAGAGGTTTACACAATAATCAGAAAAGGTTTCCACATTTATTTGAATCACTGGTAGATGTGTGAATAACCTTAAAATGTATTCTGCAGTGGCATAACCTCTCACCGAAGAATTCAGAAAAAATCAGTCCTTTATTCTGAGTACATTTATTTAGTGGGAAAAAAATCTGATGCCAAGCAACATACTGTATGTTTCTTTTTTATCACTGGTGACACAATTAGTGGTATTCTCAATATTCCTTCAAAATAAGTGTAATTTAAGCATTGTATTAGTTTATACTTTTTTTTTTTTTTAGGCAGAATGATGAGGAGCTTGGTTAATTTAGTAATCTGTTTTGCAGGGCTCTAAATCAACTACACTGCTCAAAACCAATAATGATTTGAAAACACATCAGATCTGAATTGTGAAAGGAAAAATCGTTCTGGAAATCGACATAGATATGGAATGGGTAATGTGTTAGGAACAAAAGGATGCCACATCATTTGATGAAAATGAAACAGCAACCCGCAGAGGGCTTAATTCAAAGTCACCGATCATTTTAAACTGAAAAACTGATGCGGCAGGCTACTACAATACACTGAAGTGTCATTGCAGCAACTCAGAATGATACTCAGTAGTTTAGCCACTTGTATGCATGCCTGAGAATATCGGGGCATGTTCCTTATGAGATAATGGATGGTTTCCTGGGGTTTCTCCTCCCAGATTCTGATGAGGGCTTTACTGAGCTCCTGGACAATCTGAGGTGCAGCCTGGTGTCTTTTGGACCTAAACATGATGTCCCAGGATGTTCCATTGGATTTAGGTCAGGATAGCGAGGAGGCCAGTCAATGGTATCATTTCCTTCATCCTTCAGAAACTGCCTGCATACTCTTACCTCATGAGGCCGGTTATTATCATACACCAGGAGGAACCCAGGACCCACTGCACCAGTGAAGGGTCTAACAATCGGTGTAAGGATTTCATCCCAATAGCTAATGCAGTCAGGGTGCTATCGTTTATTCTCTACAGGTCTGTGTGTCCCTCCATGGACATGTCCAGACATACACTGACCCCCCCACCACCAAACTGATCATGCTGAACAATGTTGCAGGCTGCATCACGTTCACGGCAGCTTCTCCAGATCTTTGACATCTGTCAAAGCTTCGTCTGAACCTGCTCTCATCTGTAAAAAGAGCAGGACACCAGTGCAGTACTGGCCCATCCCAGGGTTTATTGGCAAATGCCAGTCGAGCTCCACAGGTCAACTGTAAGGCAGCAGCTACGTTTACATGCTAAAAAATTTCACGATCGGATTAAAATGTATTTGGATTAAAAAACAAAAAATAATCGTATTGTACCGTTTATATCGACATAAGTAATCAGAATAAAACGGCTGATTGAACTAAAAATGCGTCATTTAAACTTGCCGATAGGAATATTCTGTTAGCAGCTAGCCAGAGCGACTAGCCACTCAAGGCAGAAAAAGGTCACGCTGACACGGGGCGCACATGCACACTCAAGTCAGTTTGCCTCATCCAGTATAACTTGATCCTGTCAAGCATTTACATGCATGTCAGTCGATTGTAAACCATCTTTCTCAATCGGATTACAATTTCATTCCGATCCTGCCGAATCCGATCAGAATATTCCGACTGACATGTTTACATGACACATTTTTAGTCCGATCGGCCGTTTATTCTAAGTACTTATGTCCATGTAAACATAACTAATGATGTAGGACGAGAAGGCCTCCACTCAAGTTCTTCAACACCAAACTTGCTCATCCAAGTCTTTATCAGCCTTGCTTTGTATACTGGTGCATAGTCATGTTGCAACACGAAGGGGCCATCTCAAAACTGTTACCACAAACTGGCAGCAGGAAACCGTCCAAAATGTCTTGGTATGTTAAAACATAAGGGGTTCCATTTACTGGATCTGAGGAGCTGAGCCCAGCTCTGAGAGACGCATTGCTCAGGTGGCATCCTATCACAGTATGATGCTGGAATTCAACAAACTCCTGAGAGAAACCCTTTCATTCACACGTGTGTAAAAGCAGTCTGAGTGTCTAGGTGCTGGACTTTTTACACCTGTGGCCACAGAAGCAGTTGGACCACCTGACCTCAATGATTTGGACGGGTGACCCAAAACCTTCAGCAAAATAGTGCAGTGTTTTACTACCCTGGTCCTTAAGGCACATTGTCTTGCCTGTTTTTGACGTTTCTCTGTCTTAACACATCTGATTTAGATGATTGCAGTTCAGCAAAAGCATGTTAATCAGCCAGCAATTGAAATCAGGTGTGCTGAAGCAGGGACAACATCTAACATCTGAACATGTAGGGCAGTGTACCTTGAGGACCATGGTTGAAAAACACTGATAAAGCGAATGATATGGCATAGAGCCCCGCTTCTTTTACCCACTCTTTAAATTAGGAAAGACATGTTCAAGTAAATCAAATGTTTGTTTAGCTTTATTAGTCAGAAAAAGGCTTTAAGAGAAAGCTTAAAACAACTGGAAAATGTGACAAACGTGGGAGGATTGAGAATGATTTCGTAAGTTTATTTAACCAATATCCACAGTAAGGATGATAGATAAGTAGTTAAAAAAAATCCCCAAAGTTCGCTGTTAGAGTACCACATCCAGTTGTTTGGAATGAAATTATAATTCAAAACATTTTACTCTATGTCCAGTGTGTATAGACAAGTATGGACACTACTTGAGTAGATAAAAAAAATTAGGAAACTTGCACATTATGAAGCACCAATAAAAAAAATGCAACGATTGACAAAGCTTGACTGGTTGAGTGTCAACATCATTTAGCATCTTAGTTTTGTCGATTTTAAAGGACAAAATACAAATTGGATTTCTATAACGTTATACTATGTTGTGGAAACATAAAAAAGTACACAAAAATGAAACAAATATTTTAGATTTTTTTTATGCAGCTCTACCTATACCAAACTTTTCAAGCTGTAATGAAAGAGAACACAATGAAATAAACAAGCTTTAATATTGCTAAGATGATAGGTAATATTGATGGCAAATGAATAAAGCTGTCACAATGTGGCTTAGTAAAGGACTCAAGCACAGGCAAGTGGGAGAAAGTTTTGGTTATTTTTAAAGAAATGAATTTCAGGAAGATGTGTCTAATTTCACGTTTTTGGGGGGAAAAACCTAAAAAGCTTCCCCTTTAAAAAAAATTTTTGGGGAAAAAAAAGAAAAAAAATAAAAAAAGGATAAAAACCAATGGTAAAAACAATAATACTAGTTTGATAAAGTAATGATATTAAATGTCTAAATTAGTGCTACCTCTTAAGGGAAATAACCTTATCCAGTGAATTTTAAACTTATGGTGAAGGTTGTCTTTGGTAAGATAAAATCTCTGTGGAGAAATGCTCCACTGGTAAGACTCTGGCAATCCCCAATTTATACCTGCCGTATGAGCTCACCCTGTTGGCCACCACTGCTTTACAACATCCTTTATAGTAAGTAATCAATATGGACTGAACCTATATAGCGCCTTTCCAGTCATACAGACCACTCAAAGCACTTGACACTAGAGCCACATTCACCCAATCGCACTCACTAATGCTTACAGATCGGTAGGCAACTTGAGGTTATGTGCCTGAATCGAACCCACAACCTTCTGATTGCAGGACAACTACTCTTCCTACTGAGCCACAGCCCCCTCGGCAATAAGATGGTAAATCTATAACGAATGTCTCGTAAATCACTACAGATGGTTCTCTGAGGGTGATTTCTAACTAGTTAGCTACAAGAGCCTCATACATATAATTGCCATGGTTCCCCTTGTCATCCCCTTGTTATTGGCATTTAACACAGAGCTTATTCCCTGAGAGATGATGCACCTTTATCGTCAGGTCAGATCAGCTCCTGTAATTATATTAATCATTGTGGTTCAGAATAGGAGTTCAAGTTTCTTAGGAGGTTTCATAAGTGGGATCAAGAGTGCTGCTGTAGTTCAAGCTACTGACAGTGCCAGCTTTGGTATGCATTTAAACTACTGTACTGTAGAGTGACACTTTTATAAATTTTATAAACTCATTTGTATGTTGATCAGGAGAGTTAGATATTGTTAAACAAAATACTTCTGATGATTTAAAAGAAACCTTGTAAAAAACAAAAAATTTTTTTTTTTTTTTTTAAATTTTTGGGTTGTTTTTTTTTTTTTTTTTTTCCTTTTTGGGGGGATCCGGGGGGGAAATTTTTTTTTTTTTGAGGTTTTTTGTTTTTAAAATAATTTTTTTTGCAGTGCATTGTTTAGTATATTGCCAAAAATCGAAAAATTTTTAAATTCTAGTGGAAATTGATACAAGCGGAAATGTTCTAGTCAAGAAGACCAAAAGGGATAAATACTCATTAACTATAACCTATATAGATAGGACATTGATAACAGAAACATACCAGCAGTAGGCATCTTTAGCAATCAGGACAAATTATTGTGTGGTAAGAAATCATAAAAGGTGCATTAATGCTGAGTCCACAGTCTGCAACACAGACACAAGCAATGCTATTTAATGTAAACACAAGCAGCAAACCTGCTAGAAATCAGGAGTATTTAGTTTATACCGAATGCACTGAAGGCACCTTTATGTGTACATCTACTCATATATTTGAAACTTCTGTTTATATACACTTTATGGGATTCATTTGTAGATTTTGCAGAAGTGTACAACAACGTTTGAGTGAACAGTTGTCCACAGTAAAATCAGTCAAAATATGAGCCCCAGCAACAAAGAAAGTACTGGTAGTTGGATCTTTGGCTTTAGCCTGATATCCGATCCAAGAAGAAAGACAGTAATGGGTCTGATGCCAAAGATTTATTGGATCAGCTAGCCAGATAGTTGAGTCAGATACTCAACTTTCCGACTAGCTAAAGATAATGTGGTTTCTGCAAGAAACGTTTTCAAATTTGCTACTGTTTCTTCAGAAACAGAAAAGCTAAAACAGACTAATATTTCACTGTTTAATGAACATAATCTTATAAAGAGTTATTTTTTCTGATTTGTTAAAATACTTTCTTTGCCAAATCGTGCTCTCTGAAGGTAAAACTTTAAAGTCATGCAAGCCCAGGAGTAAATATCAAAGTCTTCATGTTTTCCAGACCCTACTTTGACAATTCTATTTTATAATGAGTGACAGTCACTATGTTTTAACAAAGTAGGCACAGAACAGTATTTCTGGCCCCATAACTGTAGGGTGTGAATTTAAAGATTTGTTTTAAGTTTGGTAAATTGGTAAGTTCTGTAAATTACTTTTGAAAGGTAATATTGTACTTTCTTACTGCTGTTCTCATGTTGTCCGATTTTAGGATCAGGAATAAGGGATGTGGACTAAGTACTTCTCTGAACATTAGAAGTGCTGTTATTTTATCTCTAATACCCCCTCCTTCAACATATTGTTTTATTTTTAGCTAGAAAATATTAAATCACACTGTGGATTGCGTTGACAGTAAAGGGCTGTGAAAGTGTTGGTGGCGACCTTTTCCTTTCTAATTTGGCTTTCATACTGACGCGACTCACTGTGCCATTTCACACTGCACAATAACACAGAGATAGCCTCAAATGACTGAAATGAATTGATGAGTCTGAAGAGGGCTGTTCTTTATGTGCCGTGGCAGAGTTCAGTAGAATTTTCTGTTACTTTGTTAAAAGTTATGTGAATACCAACTATTCAAATTATTAAATAAGATGAGGTTGAAATATAGAATTTGGTGGTGTTTTGTAAAGTTAAAATTTAAAAGCTAAGTCATACATCTATTAGATCCATTAATTTGTATTATGATGGTGACTCAGATAAACAGTTCCTCTAGTTATTTACTTTAAATTTTGTGTTTTGGTTTTGGTGAAATGTCCATTTTAGGCTGGTTTTAAAAACAAAAAATAATCTTATCCTTTATTTTCAGTGCAGCAGATGAGCTGAGCTTATATAAAATGTGCATTGACGTTCCTATGGAATCTTACAAAATGTTTTAACAACCTGAGTTTCTTTTCCCACTAGCAGTCTTTCAGATGATGTTCTGCTTATTTTGCCAAGATAATTTTCCACATTTTGTCTCAGAATCTTTAATTATGCATAGCAAACTCCACAATAATTTGCATCCCAGGTAGAAAGATATAAAACCCCTTAAAATAACTTAATCTTTTATTGCAGCAGCATAATTTCATATGAAGAACTAACCCTTACTTTGGGTTCCTATTTTACAAAATTAATTGAGCAGCACTTATTGGACACCATTGACTATTCCACAAAAAATGCAATATTTCTGTGGACACAGAGGCCCATTGCTGTTACAACTAGGCCAGACAAGGACCTGGTGTCTGGTGGCAAGATAAAACTTGCCACCAGACACTAAGAGAGGACGGTAAGTGAAGTAAAAAAGGCCCAAGAGTGTCATCTTAGGATCACAAAATCTTCATAATACCCATTAGACAACAACCATTATATTTCAATCGGTTGTGTAGCAGTGGTGTTAGACCAAGTCTTTTTCGGTCCTCCAGTCACAATCATAAACACATGACTAAACTCTACAGGGACTCTATCTGGTACCATGTTCTTTGGCCCAATGAGACTAATACCCTCATCATACTATTCCATATCTGGCTTTCATGTTAAAGGTCTGGGAAGTTTTTCATCAAACACTCCCTGGTTATCTGGTATAAAACAAAAAGACAATATGGGCAATATCCTCTCATGTCCACAGTATGGTGGATGATCTGTGATGCTTTGGGACTGAATCTCTTCAAAATAAACACGTTAGGGTACATGGCTTTATGAACTCTTTGAAATGCCAAGTCATTTTGAGGAAAAGAAGTCTGACCTTTGCTAGAAAACTAAAAATGGGTTGTCATAGGGTGATTTATCAGGGTAGTGATCAAAAATATATTGCAAAATCAATACAGAAATCCCCAGACCTAAACTGTGAGCTGAAGAGAGCACTAGAGAGGATCCAGGACTCCTGATGATCTAAAGATATTGTGCAAAGAGGAATGGTAAAACTTCCTTTCTCTTCATGCTAAAAATCTGTTATGATGTGCACGTGTTTGGGTGTTTCGATAAAGTGCTATACAAGTGCAGGTCATTTATTAATTCATTTCTTTGCGTTTAGTTTCCTAGTTTATTCTTAAGCGCTGTTATTTGTACATTTAGAATTATTCCTGTTAGATCTCTATGCTGCTTCATTCCTGTTAATTAGTCCCCCCCCTCCTCCCAGCTTCCTACTTTCCTTCTGCCTTAACTGCTCCACATTTTCCCTCTTTACACACACCTGCATTCTATGTCATTTGCCTCACTTCCCTCAGTATTTCAGTTTACTGTTTTCCATTGTTCTCCACTGGATCCTTCTGTCCACTGTCAGATTCTCCGTTGCTTTGTTATGATGGCCATTGCTTTGCTTTCCTGCCTGCTTTCATCCACGCCGGTTCCCTTTGGGTCATCCTCATAAGTTCCTATTGTTTATTGTCAAATATTCTTCTCTTTACCTCTCCTCCTTTGGTTCCATCTGCATTTGGGTCCAACTACAAACCGAAAATGCCAAAATCTTGTTAAATCAAGTGCTGTTCTTGTACAATAATATGCTTAAGTTATTTTATATTTAATTGAATAACTTTTGGTCTGTTAAGTGTTGTCCAGTGAATACCAGCCAAATATGGTGGCAGGTATTTGACTAAATTGTTGGATTTCTGTAAGATGATGCTACTGTAACAAATAATTTGTTCATTTTAAAGCTTTTTAGAAATCTTTACAAAAGAAGTGGAATGGAGTAAATACACGTACATACATACATACATACAATTTCAATCTGGTGCTTTTGTTATTTTCTATAAAAGACTCGTCACAATTTACAATAGTGGGATCTCATAAACTAATATTACTGTAGGCAGGGCATTATAAATAACACTGTAACTTAAACTCTCACAAAATGACATTTGGGTTAGAGGTGGCGTCCATTAGCTCTATATCTCTGTGGTGGTACAAGTTTTAACAGAATGAAGATAGTAATAGACGAAAGTAAGCAAAAGAGATATGGGGATAAGGGAATAATATAGTAAGAATAGAAGAAAAAAAAAATGAAAGAGAAAGTATGAGCAAAAGAAAAACAAAATGGAAAAGACCAAGCAGGAAAATGGGGAAAGGGTAACACAAAGGCAGGAGGGATGATGGATTGAGGGAGTGGAAGAGAGGGAGACAGGTGTTCAGTTGAAAGCTTGTATAGATTTCTCCACGATAACAGACTACCTTGTCATGCATTGCCTGTCTGAGGGCTAAAATCCAGTAGATTTATCATTTATCATCAGATGTAGAATGGCAATCAATAGTGCTGATGTTGCCGGCAGCGATCTAATTAAAATAGTTTGTGATCTAGTTGGGCAAATCTAGTGATTCTAGACAAGTTTGAAAGACACACTAAATTAGAAAAAGGCTTACCAAAAATTAATGATTTTGCATATGTGCTACTTAACTGAACAATGCTTCTCTAATGTTCAATTTTAGAATGAGTCACATGAACTCCATCAACAGAGAATAAATATTTACAACGCAACCAAAACTGTGCAGTGTAAGATTTTTAGGATTTATTACAGCTTTTCCAAATATCCTATAAAAAATAAACATAAATGTATACATTGGCCAGCCTTTTACTTGATGTTTTTGTCCAGTGTTTGGATTCAATGCATCAGAGTTTGGTCGCAAAATACCAGACTTCAGCTACATTTGTTTTAATTAAAAGTCAAGAAAATGCGGCACCCTTTCATGAAGCTGATGCACCATCAATAATGGCTGATTATTTTTATATTAATAGGCTGACTGTCCAAGTCCACTGTCCAAGTCCACTCCTGATTTGTAAAACCTGTTTTCTAGCTCACATCGAATTTGAACAGATTAGATTATTTGTTTATGCTTGTTTAGGAAGATTAAAGAAGTACCAAAACAAATATATTTACTCTTACTCTGCCATTCTACCCTATCTATCTGCTCCATACTTAATTTTTTTAGTTTTCCTCCTCAGAACAGATGATATTCCTGCCATAGAAGGCTAACAGTGACACACTTCCTCAAAATCAATACGTAACTTAAATAATTTTAAATATACAGGGGTTGGACAATGAAACTGAAACACCTGTCATTTTAGTGTGGGAGGTTTCATGCCTAAATTGGACCAGCCTGGTAGCCAGTCTTCGTTGATTGCACATTGCACCAGTAAGAGCAGACTGTGAAGGTTCAATTAGCAGGGTAAGAGCACAGTTTTGCTCAAAATATTGTAATGCAGACAACATTATGGGTGACATACCAGAGTTCAAAAGAGAACAAATTGCTGGTGCACGTCTTGCTGGCGCATCTGTGACCAAGACAGCAAGTCTTTGTGATGTATCAAGAGCCACAGTATCCAGGGTAATGTCAGCATACCACCAAGAAGGACGAACCACATCCAACAGGATTAACTGTGGATGCAAGAGGAAGCTGTCTGAAAGGGATGTTCGGGTACTAACTCGGATTGTATCCAAAAAACATAAATCCACGGCTGCCCAAATCACGGCAGAATTAAATGTGCACCTCAACTCTCCTGTTTCCACCAGAACTGTCCGTCGGGAGCTCCACAGGGTCAATATACACGGCCGGGCTGCTATAGCCAAACCTTTGGTCACTCATGCCAATGCCAAACGTCAGTTTCAATGGTGCAAGGAGCGCAAATCTTGGTGCTGTGGACAATGTGAAACATGTATTGTTCTCTGATGAGTCCACCTTTACTGTTTTCCCCACATCCGGGAGAGTTACGGTGTGGAGAAGCCCCAAAGAAGCGTACCACCCAGACTGTTGCATTCCCAGAGTGAAGCATGGGGGTAGATCAGTGATGGTTTGGGCTGCTATATCATGGCATTCCCTTGGCCCAATACTTGTGCTAGATGGGCGCGTCACTGCCAAGGACTACTGAACCATTCTTGAGGACCATGTGCATCCAATGGTTCAAACATTGTAGCCTGAAGGCGGTGCTGTGTATCAGGATGACAGTGCATCAATACACACAGCAAGACTGGTGAAAGATTGGTTTGATGAACATGAAAGTGAAGTTGAACATCTCCCATGGCCTGCACAGTCACCAGATCTAAATATTATTGAGCCACTTTGGGGTGTTTTGGAGGATCGAGTCAGGAAACGTTTTCCTCCACCAGTATCACGTAGTGACCTGGCCACTATCCTGCAAGAAGAATGGCTTAAAATCCCTCTGACCACTGTGCAAGACTTGTATATGTCATTCCCAAGACGAATTGACGCTGTATTGGCCGCAAAAGGAGGCCCTACACCATACTAATAAATTATTGTGGTCTAAAACCAGGTGTTTCAGTTTCATTGTCCAACCCCTGTATATGATAAATGAATTGTTCAATATACAGGGTGGGCCATTTATATGGACACACCTTAATAAAATGGGAATGGTTGGTCATATTAACTTCCTGTTTGTGGCACATTAGTATATGTGAGGGGGGAAACTTTTCAAGATGGGTGGTGGCCATGGCGGCCATTTTGAATTCAACTTTTGCTTCTTCAAGAGGAAGAGGGTCATGTGACACATCAAACTTATTGCGGAGCGGACAGAAATTGTGTTGATGTCTGGTGAACGCAGTAACCGGGTTATTGCAGCAGATTTCAATGCAAGACAGCCTACGAGACTGCCCATCTCCTATGCTACAGTTAGCAAACTGCTTGCTAAGTTTCGTGAAACTGGTTCAGTGTTGGATTTGCCAAAATGTGGATGCATGAAATCTGTCACTAAGGAAGAAACATCAGTGGCAGTCCTAGCTTCATTCAGCAAGAGCCCACAGCGTAGCACTCGCTGCATGTCACTGGAGCGTGGCATTAGTCGAACATCCCTTCGACGGATATTAGCTACTCACAAATGGCACCCTTACAAACTCCAGCTACTGCCGCATCTCAACGAGGATGACCCAGATCGGCGCACTGAATTTGCAGAATGGGCAAAACAAAAGTTGGAACAGGACCCTCAGTTCACACAGAAGATTTTGTTCAGTGATGAGGCAAACTTTTATGTGAATGGTGAAGTTAACAAACAAAACCACCGCTATTGGTCTGACACTAACCCACATTGGATAGATCCCTCCAAGACTGTTGGAACCGAAAAATTGATGGCATGGTGTGGTATATGGGGTACAAAGATAGTGGGTCCATTCTTCATCAATGGAAACCTCAAGGCTACTGGATATGCGAAATTGCTACATGATGATGTGTTTCCCTCTTTATGCATTGAAGCTGGCACGTTCCCTGGGTTTTTCCAGCAAGATGGTGCACCACCACATTATGGGTGTCAGGTCCGAGCATTCCTAGATGAACAGTTACCTTGAAAGTGGATTGGTTGTCGTGGGCCAGTTGAATGGCCCCAAAGGTCTCCCGATCTGACCCCCTTATCTTTGGGGTCATCTGAAGGCAATTGTCTATGCTGTGAAGATACGAGATGTGCAGCACCTGAGACTACGGATACTGGAAGCCTGTGCAAGCATTTCTCCTGTGGTGTTGCTATCAGTGTGTGAAGAGTGGGAGAAGAAGGTTGCATTGACAATCCAACACAATGGGCAGCACATTGAAAACATTTTATAAGTGGTCAGAAACTTGTAAATAACTCATGAAAGAATAAAGTTATGTTAAAACCAAGCCATTGTTTTTCTTGTGAAATTCCCAATAAGTTTGGTGTGTCACATGACCCTCTTTCTATTGGAAAAACAAAAGTTGGATTCAAAATGGCCACCATGGTCACCACCCATCTTGAAAGTTTCCCCCCTCACATATACTAATGTGCCACAAACAGGAAGATAATATGACCAACCATTCCCATTTTATTAAGGTGTATCCATATAAATGGCCCACCCTGTATTTTAAAAGGTCTCTATTATCTATTTCAGTCAAGAAAGTTCAACTAAATTAGTAAGTAAAAATGAAAAAAATAAGGAAAATAAACTACAGAAAAAAAACCAACAAGGGAAAAAAATAAAATTGAAACCAATAAAAAGATGCAGTGCGTGATGGTTAGTTTGAGATTTTTTGGCTCTGATACTTTTCTGCATACGCTCAGGCTCTCATATTGTGTGGGACCAGGAGAGTCTAGTGGAGGCAACCAATATGGAGACAGAGAGAGGGTTCAACAAGTTTATTATCAGGAAGTGACTGTTTCAGGATCAGGCGGAGTCAGGTCACAGCGAGTCAGAACACCAAGGAAGAGACGACCGTGAGTTATGGAGGTAAGTGAATAGTAGATTTGCAGCAGATAGAGATGACATTTACTTGGAGGTGGATGAGGATGTTTCAGGAAAGGTGAATAAGTTACAGAAAGTGAGTTTGGCAGCCTGTCATCCAGGAACTGAGTGGTGTCGAAGGGTGGACAGGCAGAGCGTTGAGTTCTCGGGTTCTGAGTTCTGCTCCAGTTCTGGTCCAGGTCCAGGGAAATGAGAGAAGGCTTTCAGCAGTGACAAATACACTTAAGTATTCCTCCACCAGAAAAAGGACAGATCGAAGATGGAGAAACCAGGCCAGGGTCTTCAGAGCTGTAACCTTAAGGGAAAGCTGTGCATCAGAATGGGTAATACTGTGCATTCTGGGATTCAGAGTCATTACCAGTCTCTTTTGTTCTTTGTGTGTAGTTTAGTCCTTGTTTCCTCCCATGGCTGGGCCCAACATAATTGTTTGATCCTCTTGTTGCCTTGTCAGTTTAATTCCCATCCTACCTTCATTCCCATCCTACCTTGTACCTATCTTGTCAGTCCTTTTGGTGTTGGTTTCCTTGTTTTCATCTAGTTCACTTACTTATGTGTAAGTCACTTTTATTAATCTTCCTCTAAGCATATTCTTGCTATGCTGTGTCCTTCAGTGTGTTTTTATTTATGACTAAAAACTATTGTTATTGCAAATAAAAATGCTCAAAGAAACATTTATATACTCAAGTAGCAAAGCCGGTTCTTGAAACAGCCAATTAGGCTAGGCCCCATCTGAACTCAATCACATTGACACTTGTAATAAGCATTCATAATTAGCTTAAAAAAGATATGACCCGCTTATGTCCCTAAGATGTAGTTTTTATTCCCCTCACACACAAGAGTAATTATTTATTTTGGTAATGGACTGTTTACATGCACAAATACAATGCACTGGGCCATGTTTGTAGGTCAAAATAAGTAGGTGAGGCAGCTGTGTATGATAATAGGATTTCTATAAAGCTTTTGTGCAAATCAGATCGGAGCAACTCACTGTGTAATAAATGTCAGTTTCAAGATGGGACTCTTTCAGAATCCAAAATTAAACGTCTAAGATTTAGAGTAATCCAGTGTACACAGAAAATATGTAATATCTCATCCGTCATTTGAATCACCAGCTCACCAGGTTTTACACTGAACAAATATTTGAGAAAAAAAAAAACACCTTTCATCAGGGAGTCTGTAAGTCATCTTTCATGGCAGTCTGTAAATGCTTTTTTAACCCAAGGAGGAGTAAAATAGGCCCAGCTGACCATTTGACTGGCAGCTGGAATGTATGAGGACCCAAAATTCCTGGCACAGAGTCCAAGTGACTCTGACAAATGTACAATCTGTAAAACAAGAGGAGTGGAAGTTTTTTACAGTAGGTGTTTGAACAGGCGGGGTCGAAACACAATTGTGTTGTTGCCAGCAGGGACTTAAGTGTTTCATAAAGC
Source organism: Crenichthys baileyi (assembly GCA_036173005.1). Lineage (NCBI taxonomy): Eukaryota > Metazoa > Chordata > Actinopteri > Cyprinodontiformes > Goodeidae > Crenichthys > Crenichthys baileyi. The sequence goes on along the minus strand of JAHHUM010001823.1, from coordinate 81,644 downwards.
CAGATGCCTTGTGCTGGTGCTGTCTTGATTTGTCTATCTGGGGCAGCTGAGACAGATAATTACATACCTTTGTGCCAGAGGCTTATACTTCATGCTTCTTTCAAGTGGGTGAGTGTGACTGCTACACGTCACTAAATAGATATATAGCTGAATGAAAATAATAAATATGGATACTCTCTGAGAAGTGGGATATTAAGGCAGACGTTCTCCAATAGAACTATGTCTCTGATTCCAAAACTGACTGTCCGCACAAAACATTTTAACCAGAGATGCTCGTACTCGTACTCGTGCTCGTACTCGTACTCGTACTCGTTGTCTTCTGCTTATCCGGGAGCGGGTCGTGGGGGCAGCAGACTAAGCAGAGACACCCAGACATCCCTCTCCCCAGACACCTCCTCCAGCTCCTCCGGGGGGAGCCCAAGGCGTTCCCAGGCCAGCCGAGAGACATAGTCCCTCCAGCGTGTCCTGGGCCGTCCCCTGGGCCTCCTCCCGGCGGGACGTGTCTGGAACACCTCCCGAGGAAGGCGTCCAGGAGGCATCCGATATATATGCCCGAGCCACCTCAACTGGCTCCTCTCGATGTTGAGGAGCAGCGGCTCTACTCCGAGCCCCTCCCGGATGGCCGAGCTCCTCACCCTATCTCTAAGGGCAACCCTACAGAGGGGATCTCGTTCTTTCGGTCATGGCCCAAAGTTCATGGCCATAGGTGAGGGTAGGAACGTAGACCGGCCGCTAAATCGAGAGGTTCGCTTTTCGGCTTAGCTCTCTCTTCACCACAACGGACCCCATTACCGCGCCAGCCGCACCGATCCGTCTGTCGATCTCCCGCCGCATTCTTCCCTCACTCGTGAACAAGACCCCGAGATACTTGAACTCCTCCACTTGAGGCAGGAACTACCCTCCAACCTGAAGAGGACAAGCCAACCTTTTCCGGTTGAGAACCATGGCCTCGGACTTGGAGGAGCTTATCTTCATCCCAGCTGCTTCACACTCGGCTGTGAACCGCCCCAGCGCATGCTGTAGGTCTTGGCTAGTGGGGGCCAGCAGGACCACGTCATCCACAAAAAGAAGAGACGAAATCCTCTGGTCCCCAAACCAGACCCCCTCCGGCCCTTGGCTGGGCCTAGAAATCCTGTCCATAAAAGTTATGAACAGGACCTTTGTCTCCGGTCCTGTTCATAACTTTTATGGACAGGACCGGTGACAAAGGGCAGCCCTGCCGCAGTCCAACATGCACCGGGAACAGGTGCATGTTGGACCAAACTCCTGCTTCGCTTGTACAGAGACCGGATGGCCCTTAATAAAGGGCCCCCGATTCCATACTCCTGGAGCACCCCCCACAGGGCACCACTATGGACACAGTCGAATGCCTTCTCCAGGTCCACAAAACACATGTGGACCGGTTGGGCAAACTCCCATGAACCCTCGAGCACCCTGTAGAGGGTATAGAGCTGGTCCAGTGTTCCACGGCCGGGACGAAAACCACACTGCTCCTCCTGAAGCCAAGGTTCAACTATCGGCCGGACTCTCCTCTCCAAAACCCTGGCGTAGGCCTTACCAGAGAGGCTGAGGAGTGTGATCCCCCTGTAGTTGGAACACACTCTCCGGTCACCACCACCCTAGTCTGCCAGTCCAGAGGCACTGTCCCCGTCCCCGATGTTGAAGAGGCGTGTCAACCATGACAGCCCCACAACATCCAGAGACTTGAGGTATTCAGGTCGGATCTCATCCACCCCCGAAGCCCTGCCACCGTGGAGCTTTTTAACCACCTCGGTGACTTCATCCTGGGTGATGAAAGAGTCTAACCCCAAGTCCCCAGCCTCTGTTTCCACCAGGGAATGCGTGATGGCAGGATTGAGGAGATCCTTGTAAGGCTTTCCTATACATTTTTACACAGGCTGATAATAATAATCAAGGATGTCTCCTGTGGTCTCCTGCTTAATGCCAACAGTAAACAAAACCAAATTCTCCAAATTAGACAAAATTTCAGGTGAATTATTTAAGGTTCAAATTTAAAAAATGGCTCTTTACTTTAGGGAGAAAAGAAGTTCATGTTATGCCACTGAGGCCACCCCCCTTAAACTTTATCTGTCTTTGAACAATAGCCCTCTACAACTAAGTTCTTGGGTTAATTTTCAAATCAGAAATGTCCATGTGACCTCCAAAGGCTGAGCTGTTCACAGACATTATGTATATACGAGAATATACAAATATCCTCTAAAATGTCCTCTGATTGAACTCCTTTGTGACTCTATGCAGGGGTGTCCAACTCCAGTCCTGGAAGGCCCATGTCCTGCAAATTTTGTATTTGTCCCTGTTCCAACAAGTAACATTTAAATCTCTGATTTGCCTCCTCATCATGTTAGCAAGGTCTACAGAGGCCTACAAATTAAGTACTCATTTAGCTCAGTTGTGTTGAACCAGGGCAACACTTAAAACATGCAGGACACTGGCCCACGAGGACAAACTTTGGACACAAACACTATGGGGTCATGGACTTTCTGAACTGAGCCAAAATGAGCTGTGCGTCAGGAGATTTTTGCTGCAATTTAATTTTTTTTCCGTGTAGGTGAACGCTCGAATCTTATTAAATTACTGGAATTACTAACCAGTGGAGGATTTAAGTGAACAAAGAGCAAAATGGAAAAATTGGTCAAGGAGTGAAACAAAGAAATGATACAAAAGAAAAGAGTAGAAATATAATAGCAGTAACTATACTGACTGCCTCATGCTGGATAAAAAATGTTGATTTAAAAAAAATTAATGCATGCAAATTACTTACAAATAAAAGTTTTATCAGTTTGCAGAAAATTAGTTTGAGCCAATTAATTTGGCTCAACCAATGTCGAGAGAACTCTGCTCAGATAAGCTTTAAAGAGACCACACCAGTGCTCAGCTCAACAGCACAATAGGTTCAGGATTATTTTGCTTTCTCAATAAAAACAGCATCTGACAGATCACTAGAGGACCCACCACCCTGTGTCAGTTATCAATTTGTTACAGAGGTGAAGTCACCAGAGGGGCAACAAAGGCTCCCAGAAAGTTCTTATCCACACATCTATCTAACCAGGTGTGATTACTGATGCTTTTTAATTTGGAGCCTGGAACCAACTTACACAGCTAATTGAGGTTATTGAGCTTAAGCACCTCCCCATGTCTCACTGGGGCTTTTGTGTTACTGTAGGTGCATTTTACCCACCAGAAGAAGAAAAAAATGCACAATTAATCACAGAACAAGGCAACTAATGCACATTTTAGATAATCCATCAATCCATATATCCCTTGCCTTCTGCTTACGAAGATAAGAACGCAAAAGTAACAGGTCCAGAAAGAAAACCCTAACATCCCTTTCCTCAGCTACAACCTCAAGCCCATTCTTGAAGGAAGAAAGGCATTACCAGGTCAGAAGGGACATGTTGTCCCTACAATGGGTTTTGGAAGCAACTTAAAATAGAGCAGTGGCTCTATTTTAAGTTGCTCCCAAATGATAGAGCTACTCATCCTACCTATAAGGATGGGTCCAGTCACACTACAGAGGAAGTTAGAACCAAGGCAGGTCGGCGAATCAAAAACTTAATTATTTGGCTAAGCTCTCTCTTTTTTCACCACAACAGACCAGAGTAGAAGAGCACCCGATCCATACTTTGCTTCATCCAACCATAATTTATGAACGAGACATTAAAACTGCTCCACTTGAAGCAGAGATAGACCCCCAACTTGGAGGGTGCAATCCATTCTTTTCTGGTTAAATAAGCTTGTCTTTTTGAGGTGAATTCATACAGAGCTCTTGCTTTGGGCAAAGAAGGATATGGTGGCCCTTAATATCAAGCAAGGTACTCTATGCTGCAACTACCTCCACAAAATACCTAGAGAGACACAGTCATAGGCCTTCAGATTTGCAAAAAAAATTCGAACAACTGAGCTCCTATGATCCCTCCCATGCAATTAAGGTTGAAGATGTGGTCTGCCGTTCTACAGCCAGGATGAAAACAACACCGCGCTTCCTAAATCCAAGGTTTGATGATTGATCAGATTTTTAAACCTAAACACTGAGTTAATTTCTTGAAAACCGGAACCACCATCCTTGTCTGCCTCTTATCCATGCAACATTGAAGAGACATGTTAACCACAATGACACAACAATCTCCTGACTTTGTAGCATGTTTCCTGGTGCCCTGCTGCTTTTTAGCTACTGAAACAACCTCTGCCGTTACACCTTCTCCTGAATCTTAAGGCTCTGCATCCTACTTGAAGGCTGTGGAGAACAGATAAAAGAGATCCTCAAGGTGCTCATTTTCCCCCGACAATATCCTCAGTCTGGGCCAAAACCTAATGTAATTAAAAGATGTAATTGCACTGTAACTGTAATTTGTTCTTTGCTTCAATTCTGTCCAGCAAGTGTTTTTTTTTTTTGTCCTGTGTTTTAGACATGTGAACAGACACCAAACAAATGAGAGAACATAAGACACTGCCATCTTTTTCCAATCTGTTTTTCTTTTATCCTTTTTTTGAATATAATACACTGTTGTCTTGCTTTCTTGCAGTATTGCGTTAATAATGTATTAATCATTTTATTTTCTGCCGTGGATAGATTTTTATCCAATTGCTCCCATTACAAATGACATTACAGGCACCTACAGTCAGTATTGACTCCCTCATGGCAGAATATATTTTTTACCAAAATGAAGTGAGAGGAATCCTGCGACCTGCTTCTCTTTTCCAAAACGTATTGTTGACATTTCTAATTCATGTACCTCGGTGCAGTCGTCCCTGTGGACATGTCTCTTTCTCTCTTTTATTGATATTTATTGTGTGGCTCTGACTGGGTATGAGGGCTGTGGCAGCTTTCTCTCTGATTGTTTGCTGCTGCATGGAAAGCAATAATGTATTTGTCACCCGCTGCCAACAGCCATACACTCCACCGTTCATCTTTTTGTGTTGCATTTTTGTAACACAAAACAGAAACATGCCCTACTTTTTAATGGCAGGTACATAAAAAGTTGGGATCTGAAATCAGAAATGTGTGTTAAAAGTGCAGTTCATTACCTTAGGAAGAACTAGGTTGTTGTTTTCAGTCATGTACATAAAAGTCTAGCACCGTAAAATAATATTTTTTTGTTGTTTGTGCCTACAGGTGTATCTCAACAAATTAGAATATCATTAAAAAGTAGATTTTTTGCAGTCTTTTGAGAAGGTGAAAGTCTGATATTATAGATTTATAAGTCACAAAGTGATATATTTCCAGTCTTAAATGATTACAAACTGAACTAAGCTGACTTTCTGATTATATTTAGTGAACTAAGATATAGTTTTATAATGATTTGTTAGCATCATAAGACCTTATTCCCAATTGTTTTATCATCCACTTTGGGTGAGCTAATTCCAAAGCTCTTACCGAGTCCATTTACAGATTACACAGAAAGATGCATCCGTAGATGTAGCACAACAAATCAGAAAAGTGGTTACCTGCAATTATCTTGTATTCAAAATGAACACGATGCAACCAATTAACCCATTCAAAGAGTCCCATGACTCAAAGAGTCATTTAACACAAAGGCTACGGAGTCAATCTCTGTAATGCATTTTATATTCACCTACTTACTATAGCAAAATGAAGAGCCAAGGCTCCTCCAAACCCTTTGCAGGACTCAGCGCAGACAAACTGCATGCACTGTTTTTTAGCAGACCAGTCAGCTGAGTTAGCAGTGCCCCAGTGACCCAGAAACCATTCAAATAGAAACTAGTGCACATTTCTTTGAATAAAGGAAGCAGCATAGAACTGAAAACTGAGCACTGACAGCTAAGTGCCACAAAGTGTGCAGCTGCTGTAAAGTAAATTCAAATGCAAATGGATGTCTAAATCATGAAGGCAAGATTCATAATGCAGTTGGCCATCAAATAATTTTTAAATGGCTTCTCTTGTCCTCATATGGTGCTATAAACTTGTATAGTGATAAGATACTCTACAATGTCTTTTTTCCCTTGTGTTTGTTGTTTAGTTCTTAGTGCAACAGTATCACAAGAAGGTTATATATGTTAAACAGCAGCTGCCAAAAGCATGTTTTTTTTTTTATTTGCAGGGATGGTACCATAAATGTTGCTAGCTGTGGCCGTTACATTTCCATCATAAAGAAAGATGGAAATATAATATAACGAAACTGAAAGTGAATCTTCTGTGCTTTACCTAGAACGGGTATTTTGATAAAGCTACTGATTAGAGTTAGTAAAGTAAAAGCCACTGATGTAAGCCCTTTATCAACAAATAGGAAAAAAATTATTTAACATTTTTTTTTAAGTATTAATGAGGATGTTGTTATTTACAGTGTTGACTTTAGCCACAATGATAAACATTCCTTTAAAGAGTCATTAGCTGCCATTGTTCATTGATTGTGGTTATCTTTTGAGCTAACATTTAAAATGAGTTTTGATTAAAGCATATTTATTTTCACAGGTCTGTACACATAAGGGGTGTCGGGTGGGCCTTACATGTGTAAAGGCATCACAAAATCGGGAATATCAGGCTGTTTCACAATTTTGTGGGTAGCTATATACAAAATGCAGTAGTTTTGGCATTATACGCAGAATCACACAGTAGTTTTCATTTTAACATGTAAGTAAGTATGATTCTTGAAAATCCTCCTTAGACAAGACCCCATTTAGTTCAATAATGAAAATGAATTGACTAATCAGGCCAATGACTGCTAACCTGACTTCGTTTGATCATTCAAATGTAAAATAAAATAGTAACAACTGAAAATTTAAAAAGCTATCAAAGTATTTTGATGTCTCAAAATTTTTCTAGTGAGTACCACCTGAAATCAAGAACAAAGTTATAGCACTCCATCTTCTTCCATAACAGTGCTACAGCTAGTAACATCCTCAAACCTCTGAATGAATATATTTCTATTTCTTGTATTAGAATATGACATTCTCATGGGTGACTTGATAACGCAAATGAACCCGATTGCCTGAAGTCATCTTTATTTATTATTCTTGTAAATAAATATTTGAACCGCTCCTTGAGTCCTGTCTGATTATGCATGCAGATCAAAAAACTCCCTAGGACTATGGCAGAATCAGGCCATACTGACCCAGCAGAATCACCTGTCACATCCATCTTAGAGCAGGTTAACCAGATTTCTAAACATGAAGTTATTTTGCAATCCCTGTGAGGGCAGTAGAGTTATGGCTCACAGCGTCTGGATAAATTCTTTGGTGAACTCCAGGAACTTAACAGCAAAATTTCTCCCACAGCACCCCCTCCTGCTACAGCCGGCGCAGCAGCTGCGCCATTCCCAGCTTCTTGAGCCCCTTCACGATACTGAGAGGTAACCTCACCACTCCAGAACACTTCTCAGGGGATTTGGGTCAATATATGGAGGGTTCCTACTTCCAGTACTCCAGTACTCACTCCAGTACTCACTGGTATTTTGTCATTCCCCTGTCTTTCCCAGATGAGGGAGTAGGGCTGCGTCATTCTCATTTTCTCCCAAAACACAACCTGTCTCTGGCTTTGAGCAGAGCACCCTGAGGAACCAAAGCAGATTGGTCGAGCCAAACTGTCACCCAGAGAGCGACAGCAGCAAAGGAGTGCCTCAACGGTGGAAAACCTGGACAAGAGCAAAGTGTACCGGAGTCAAATTCCTTGTTTGTATGTACAAACTTGGTAATAAAGCTGATTCTGATTCTGATTTCATCACCAACTGCCCCGTTCAGCCAAAAGGGGGAGCCCACCAGTAAGCATGGGGATACTGGTGGGTGGATTTAATAAATAAGATCTCCTCCGTCTAAGCCTTCCATGCACCCTGTTTTTTAACAGAGATTCTTTATAGCTCCAGGCTTTAGTTGACTAGGGTTGTGAGCGGAATCTTATTGATCAAAACCTGGTGCTCCAACTCCAGATTTCCACCGTTCCCCTTGATTCCCCTGTGTATGTCAACATCCTTGATGAAAGAGCCTTATCTTCCATCACACAAAGAAGTTAACCCATTGAACTGTTAATTTCTGGAAACCATCATGAGAACCTGAATTTTTATGTTTTTCCTTCTCCTCGGTCTCCATTGGTCCTTGGCTTTCCCTGATTGGTCAAACATAACCCGCAGTTTAACTGGAAGGATGGGAAACTAGAATCCTGGAGTAATACTTCATCTTGCCTGCAGTCAGGCCTGGCCTCTACTGCCCTCTCTTGGTCAGGTGAGGAGGTGCTCCCTGATTTGTCTAACGTGCCTGAGGACTACAGTGATCTCTATCAAGTCTACAGTACGTTTCGAGCTCTCTCACTACCACCTCACAGACCATACAACTGTGCCATTGATCTATTTCCCAGTGTACCCCTGCCTTCCAGCCACTTATACAACCTCTCCAACCCCGAAGGAGAGAGCATGGAGGAATATTTTAATGATTACGTTGCTGCAGATGTTATGCTTCCTTCCACCTCTCCTCTGGCTGCCGGGATCGCTTCGGCCCTGCATCGATTTCCGTGGCCTTAACCAAATTACTATCAAAAATAAGTACCTTTTGCCACTCCCCAAGTCAGCCTTCGAACCTGTCCATGGTGCCACAGTGTTTTCCAAATTAGATCTATGAAATGCCTACCATCTTGTCAGAATAAGAGGGGGAAAATTAAAAAACTGCTTTAAAAGGGGACATATCATGCTAAATCCCCCTTTTTTTTACCTCTTAAACACATTTTTTATGTATTGGGAGTCTCTGAAAGTCTATTTGATGGAGTGACTATTTGAATTTAGTCACTCCAGATCCTGTGATGATATATTTAGATGCTTTTTAGGTCATATTTGGTCAGTCTGTCAGATTTTTCCATTTTCTTTTATGTTTTGTTGTCCATTACATCAAAGTATTTTCTGTGGAGCTTCTAAAGATAGTCATGGACATCCGGCAAACAATCCAGCGAATCCGCCATTTTGTTTCTCGGAGTATTCTTGTAGTTCAAGTTGAAGGATGCCGAAGCAGTTAGCAGAAAAATCTAAATGTTCTGTTGTCAGGTGTATTAACCCACACCAATCATTACACTTTCCCCCAGCATCAAAACCTCTTCATAGAGCTTGGTTAAATTTCATTTTTCATGGTAATCTACCCACATTAGTGGAGAAATTCCAATTTCCCCCACTTTAAGGACTATTCAATACGTATCAGATTTAGTACCACATGTGAAAGTGGAAAGAGTTGAAGGCATTTTGTCTGATTTGTCATCCACTGGCTGCAATAAAGCATCACATGTTCAACACGACTGAGGTTTTACTGGGAAACGTTTTTTTTCTTCTGCCATCACTCTGAGGGCAGCGTAATGACCGACTAGAATAAGCCTAATTGGCATGTCTGAAGGTTTACTTAAGGGAGCCGTGGCAGTCTGTTCTTATCAACATTCAAATCGGAACACATTTACTTTTCAAACAAGAATCACATTTCTTAAATGAAAGAAGACAGGTTTTACTGAAAAGGAGAAAACGTGGAGGCTTGGCTGAAATACCTTATGTGGCTGAATCATATAGAACAAAAAGATAGTAAGAAAGGCAGCAAGTAGACATTGATTGAAATTTTTACTTGAGTCAAGAAGGAGCTGTATCCATTTTGTTTAACAGTGCAGGAATTCAGAGTAGAGAATGTAAGTCGTTGGATATTAAATACTAAAAAGAAGATACCTCACCACTAAACAATCCAGTGCAACATCTGGAAGGTAGGGTGCCTTTTAAAAGTATTCATGTGCCTTCTATGTTTTTACATTTTGACATGTTGCAACTCATTTGATTGGGATCTTATCTGATAGACCAACACAAAGTAATATATATTTGTGAAGTGGTGCAGAAGGATGCTGACCATGAAAACTGTGGCATTCTAGTCCCCCCACAATCAATGCTTTGTAAAACCACCTTTTGTTATTTGTTTGGGGTATGTCTCTACTAGCTTTACACATCTAGATACTTAAATAGATGGCCAATTTTCATTGCAAAAAAGCTCAAGCTCAGTCAGATTGGATGCATGGTGTCTGTGAACACCAACTTCTGAGTCTTATCAAATGAAGACATTAGAGATGACTAGGGTTGTCACAATACAAAAAATTTCACTCGATACAATACAAGAAAAATACCATTATATACCACAAAATCGATCCCATTGTTTAGCCACAGCAATTTTTTGAAGACACATGGTTCTTGATAGTTAAGAGATAAAAAATATGATAAAACGCAATACAACAAAATCGTAACTTCCTTAATTAGAGTAAAACCAATAAGTAGGGGACAATTCAGTCCTTGATTAGAAAAATATAAAATTTAATGGTCACTTTCCTGTTCTGTAAAACAGGAGACAAGAAAACACATAGTATTGGTGTTAATATCCTTTATGAAAGTATGTACCTTTGATTTAGTCATAAGAATATTTGATTTTATTATAATTTCTAATCTTTAGTGCGCCGGATTGTGCTTACATTTGCCCTGTCAATTTGCTGTTGATACAGATAAATGTTAGTACTGAGAAAGAAATAAAGAAGTACTCATGCCTTATATAAATTGTGTTTCAAAACAAACATGGATCTGCAAATGTATTCAGCAGCAGTGTCGTAACATTAGCTTGTAGCATTAGAACAGCAAGCAAGGGGCATACTTTTCTTGTTTTCCTGTCTGTCTGCCTCATTGGGAAAGTTCCTCCAAAAAACAGGTTTGTGTTTCCCTTGTCAGCTAAAAAGGTTCACCTATGTTTTTTTTTGTTTATTTATTTATTTTTTTCATATGCCATGTTAGCAAAGTTTAAAACTTACAGCAGTAGCTCATTGTTTTGGTCAGGTGAGGCTGCAGGGAGGGGAGCAGCTGGGTGTCCCTGTTATTGTAGCACTGCTGAGAAGAAGTGTGACAACTGGCAAATGGAAATAGTTCAGTTTGTATCAGTTTTGACGGAAAAATCGCAAAAAGGAATTGAATATAGCGGAATAACCAATTGTTTTGACAACACTAGTGTGGACTTTGACCTGGCTATTCAAAACAAATAAATATACCTTAACTAAACCACTTCCTTGTTGCTCTAGTTGTATGTTTAGGCTTGTTGCCCTCCTCAAAGATGAATCTCCAACTCATTGTCTAACTTGTTTTCTTCCAGGATTGCCATGTATAGTCCAATCTATTCAAATCTACCCAGCTTCTATAAAGGAAAGCATTACCACAGCATAATGCTGTCACCACCATGCCTCACTATGGGGATGTAATTCAGGGTGATGTCCTGTTTTAGTTTTCTGCCTAGGTCAAAGTGTCTTTTTTTAGTTTCCCATTGAAGGAATTTGTGTTGGACATAGACGTGTGCTACAACAGTGTATATAAATACAAGGCCAGCAACGTTAATTGTCATCTTAACTTCAACAGTGGCCTCAACAATGGCTTACTCTTTCCTGCAGGCCAGATTTGTGGAGTGTATGACTAATAGTTGTCAACAGATTAATCAGATTTTATTTGTAAAAAAATAACGAAATCAATGATTCACTGAATTGTGCTGGTCTGTCCCAACAAGGTACAAGTTTGTGGTTTGAAGCAAGATTAAAAGAAAAATGTGGAAATGTTGAAATGGTATGAATACTTTTGCAAGACTTTCAACATTATAGTTTTCTTTTCTGCCTTTGAAGACTTTAGTTTAAATGAGTATGAAAACTAAATTGCTGTGAATATAATTTGTAAAGATTTGAGCTGAAATTATTTTTAGATTTCATATTACTGTAGTACAGATCAGGGAACCGACTTGACTAATGAGCTCCATGCATGAAAAAAGATCTAATTTGTCTTCTTGCCCGTCTGCCCTCAGCTGCTGACTCTGGTTTGATGCATATGAAGTCGAGTGCCTCTTATTCTCAGCAGCATTCACCTTGCCAGCCTAACACAGTCCCCCTTAGACTGTCCGCGGAGCCAAACTCAGCCTTCATGTTCCACAAACCATAATAACTCAGCTGCCATATTGGCAAGCAACATTGTCCTCCACAATTAAAATCACTGGTGGCCTCTTTGGCAGCGGTTATCAGGCATCCACATAAAGAACAGCCTCTTTCCAGACTCTCTCCACTGCTTTTTTGGTTGCCTGCGGGCTTTCAGGTTTCACACTTCTTAACCGTTGCCTAAATGTAAATATAATGTTTTTGTCATTCTGCCCAGAAGAGGGAAAAATGGGCTATTTTAGAGGTTTTTGTCACATTTTGCATCCTCTTCTGGGAGCTACACAGTTTGAACTCAAAATTACTTCAGGTGGCAAAATACATTTTATGATGGCACCTAAAGTATCCTTTGTTATACAGTTGACATCTTAGATATGGACACACTTTAGACATTTGTCGATGCACCTGTAGTATAATTAGGATTGCAGTATGACCTGTTCATTCAGATTTTAGAGGCTGCCTCAAGCATCTAGGGACTTGTCTCAATAGTTAATGTGACTCTCTATAACTTCTTACTATTATTGGTGAAAGGCCATGTAGGTTTGCAGTTTTGCCATACTCTTTCCATTTTCAGATGGTGGATTGAACAGTGCCCCAGAAGATGTTCAAAACTAAGAATATTGTTTAATACCCTAACCTGCTTTAAACTCCATACTGTATTAGTTGCACCAGATTTTATTTAAGGTAGCCAGAGTACAAATGCATGGCCACTATTAGATTTTAATTTGTAAAAATTCATATCCCTTTACCTGAAATTCCAATGTAATATGCTGACGTTTGAGACTAAATGTGGAAAGGTTCAAGGCATATTAAAAAGGAAAATGTTTTTTCTTTGTTAAGAAATCAAAAAATACATATAAATCAGCACATGCAGATGTGGTTGGAGAGACATTTAGAATCTACCGACCAAAACAGTCCTTTGAAAGTAGTAGAGAAGTTGCAAATAAAGCTTCAGAAATTATGGAATCCAATCTTGTATGTTTTCTATTCTTACAGAGTAACTGGATCCCACAGCTTTGTAAAAAGTGCAGAGGATTATAGACGTTTTATTAGAAGAAAACATAGAGTGGTCAAAATGTAAAATAAATTGCACAGGTTATATTTAACAACACACTGAAGCCCTTGAATAGTGCATTTGTATTTCAGCAGTGCCAGACATGACACAATTAATGACTTTACTTTAACAGGAAGGTATGTAAATAGCTTTGGCCTACCACTGTAGCTAATATTTGGTCCCAACTTGTAAAACTTAATTAATTAATGTTTCCACCAATTTTTTCATATAGTATTGCACATTCATTGTGATTACTGATCCTCATGAACTCAGGAATACATAACATTGCTGAGGAAAATGACAGTGATTTTATCTCAATTTCATTAAGCTTGTGTGATATTTCTCCCACAGGACATTTTAATTAACGCACTACATATTACAACATCGTGCAATAATAATGATGTCTCACTCACAGTACCCCCACCCCCCACCCCCGAAAAAAAATCTCTCTGCATTTGGTTTTCTGCATGCATAACATGTATTTAGGTTGAAATCCTTTCTTAGGGGACAACTAACTATGAAATTTGCCATTTTGTCCTGGGACTGAATCACAGAGGCCTCTGGAACACATTTTGTGGAATAACATTTCAGTCCAATATCAAACACCTTCAAACATCTCTAATGGCACGTTTTCCTGATTGAGCTGCCATGAGCTGATTGGCTTCCGTGTTCTGGGATCAGCTGCAAAGATACACAAGCTGTCGACAGTACAGGCGTCCACATAATATGAGTCAACATATCTAAAAATATTAGCAGGGCAACAGTGAGATTAAAATAGGAGCTGGTTCAGATTGAGGGGATTTGGAAAATATATATCAAGCAGGCTTTTTTCATCTTTATATAAGAGCTGAAGCACTGATCAATTCTTGCACTTCTAAACAACAGTTTGATAAAAGAAAAAATCACAAAGAGAGCTAAAAAAAACTAATAAACTTATTTTTTAATCACAGAAACAGAATCATGCAGTGTCTTAGACAAATAATGGAAATGTGTGTGTTTAGCTTGAAAGAGGTGGTATTGGAATTGAATCTGAAAATTTAGAAATTTACTTAAGCGCTTTTGTACTTGTTGCTTTTGTTTTGTTTATTGTGCTTCTCTTTATGTTCTGGGTGAATAACACAAGAGGAAGTATCCCCCTTGATTATCTGCATTTGCTCAGACTGAATTGTTAAGAGAGCTAAGCCGCAAGCTGGATACGGTTCTTGAACAGAATCGTAGCCTGGAAGCGGCTTTTGGACTCAGAGGTGTAAGGATTTAATCATGGAGAAGGTCGTTCGCTCCAGTACTGCAGGAAAGTCCCAGAAGTTTGGATATTTGGATTCGCAATTGAGAGATAAAAGTAAAAACTCTTAAAGTGGTTGGAAATCCAGACAACTGCTTGAACCAGAACACTTATTGTTTTTCTAAATCTGGTGCCCCAGCGTGGCCTTGGCAACTTCTTTAAGTGGCAATCGACAAAATATCTCCTAGATGTTATGTAAACATGGCGCTCTTTCCCAGCACCCCCGAACAGCTGTGACCCAGATAAGACTTTGCGGCCATCTCTCTCCTCAAGGACAATGGCGCTGTATCTGTGTTAACAATCTAATTCTTGCACACAGACTTACAGTTATATAGTAGCACCCCCAGGATTCCACCGCACTCTTGCAAAATCTTTTCGTCTTGTGTGTTACTTAGCCCTGCACCTAACTGTGTGATTTCATTACTTTTTCATAGATTTTTAGTTTTATCAGAAGGATTACCAGCGAAAACCAAACATTAATAGTAATTTTGACTATGGCTGCTCTCATACCACTGACCCAGCTTTCTTAGTTAGACTACAATGGACTGTTATTACTTAGTTCAACTTCAGTAACAGTAAAAGCAATATATTATTAGCACCTGAAAATGTGGATTAAAGCTGTTTTGAACCAGTGACTCAGCTTCCCTAGTTAGAATTCAGTGGAATGATAAGACTATCAATATTATCATCTTCTTTTAGCATAAGATCGTTTATTATTAAGAGTGGCTTGGAACCAATTTCTACCAGTAAACACGGATGCATTATTACTTATTATTACTCCCAAGGATTATTAGTGTCATTTGAATTGTTTTTCTGTGTCTGTATCATTGTAATGTTTTTCGTCATGTACAGCGCTTTGAGTGCCTTGTTGCTGAAAAGCGCTATATAAATAAACTTGATTTGACTTGACTTGACTTATGTTTTGATCTATTAACTCTTATTTATCGCAACACAAAAACCCCTTCTAAATAGTGGACAAACCAATAAGTACCTTTCAAGGAGGGATGGTATTATGGACTCAAAATTACACGATATTTTGGTATTTATTGTAGTGATAATAAGAATCGCTTTTTGTTATACATCATCACTGCATATAGTCATAGTCTTCCAAACACAACTCATTTTAAAATAAAATACACCAAACATTTAATAAAGTGCTGTAAAAAGGAAATAGCCGAATATTCACCTAAGCTTGTTGACAGGGGGCAGTGCAGCTAGGAAAAGTTCACACAATGGTCAACACTCCAGCAAAATGGCTTCCAGGTAGCGAGGAGAAGAATTACAGCCCCACTGTTCAAAACTCTAACCCTAACCCTAACCCTTACCCTAACCCATTGTTCAAAACACCCTCAGGATTATTACAGAGACAGACAGGGAGCAATAAAGAGAAGTTATTAATGTTGTCAGGACTTATGATAGATCGCAGCAGTACTTGTATGAGATATGAAAAGGAAGATGAGCTGCCTGAGCAGTGAAGGGACCCAGACTAGTATGTTGTTAGTCATTTAATGTAATGTGGGGAATATGTGAGATAGGTTGGCAATTTTCTAGGCACTGAGCAGAGACATTATTTCTGTGCTTGCTTTCTGTTTTAAGACTTCATAATAATTTTAATTGATATTTTTTCAGTTACTGAAGCAACGTTATCCGAACAAACTACCTGGAGAACCTGCCACAGTGGTGGCATTTAAAGCATGCTTCTAAAGTTTGTGATTTAAGCTTACAAATCAAATAGGAATGGGCTGATATTATTATAGTTCTTAGTTGTTTATTAGCTGAATAATAAAACTAAATAATGTGATTTTAAACAAAGTTCTGCATAACATAGCCATTAGCAGAAAATCTGTGTTTCTTAATTTTTGTTCTAAGGATAACGTGTATATAGCATTGGAAACATTGTTTACACCTGCAGATATTCTCGCAGCATCTTTATTGCAGCACACTGTGTTGACACATTAAAACAAAAACATTGAAGCAAGCAAACAAAACAAAACAAAAACAACAGTTTTGTCGGATGCTACTTAAAAAAAAATCCGAACCCCTCTACACATTACACTGCGCTAGCAAATTAAGTTGTTACATTTCTCAATGTCACTTTCTGTAATTAATAGAGACTCAGATTGGAATCCATTGTGTTGAGGTTTTATGCTTTTCTGAAGAAGAGAACTTTCCAGCTGAAAAATATCTCGATAGTGACACAATCTTCAATCAGCAGGGGCGGTTCTGTAGGGCTCTGTTTGGCAGCTTAACGTATATCATGTTGCTTTTATATTTATTCTGTTTACTTCTGTTTCTTTGTTGTGTTTCCATATTTTCCTCTGATATATACATTAATGGGGCACAAGTGGTACTCTGATGTCGAGGTAAACCAGAAGATCAAACCACATGGTCTAAAAAGGCTCCATCAAAGTATTCTTGTCTTAAGAGACTCTTTTTTTTTATCTCTGTGGTCTATCTGTATTAAAATATCACCCATGAATTGTGTGGAGTGTAAAAATATGAATTGGTTTCTATATATATAAAGTTAGCCTAAATTCCAGAACTGACATAAAAGGCACATTAATTCCTCCCTCCAGACTTGTAAATAAATTTACATTCACTTTTCACATTCATAATCAGCAAAATAATCAAACTTTGTGTGAAAATTTTTGCAACATTGTTTAATAACATAGTTGGAAACCTGATTTGTGTTTTTACTTTGCTTTTGCATAAACAGTAAGTTTCCAGCCCATTGCAATTGCAAACAATAGGACCACAGCAGGCCTAACCAAGATTATATTTTAAATTCCAAAACAGACAAAAACCACAGCATCCACAGAAAACCGTGCATGCATCTACTCACAGAAAGGTCACTACCTAGAATCAGTATCGGCAACATCCCCTTAAAGTATTCAAAAAAATGTTTTGACTGCCTAACACTAGCATATATTTGATCTGTTTAACTGCACCATTACTATGAGTCACACTAATACAATGCTCTGACAAAAATTGCGTTCTATTATGGTGGTGCTTTGCAGAGCCACTGTGCAAACAGGAGCGTGGGAGCCGTATGGTGGGTAGAATATTTAATAGCAGAACTGAAAAGACAATGGTGAATACAGGACATGGAACATGAGCAATGAGAACAGACATGGAACGGACAGGCGGGTAACAGTAGGATCCAATGGCAAACAATGAAAACCAGAGAGTTTAAAAATACAGAGGCAGGGTGAAGTTGAGATAATAAGATGAAATGTGAAATGAGCAGCTGGTGTCAGGGAACATGCGAATGACTGAAGGAGGGAGTCTAATGAACACAGATGGGCAGGAACACAGAAACACTGGAAAGGATCTAACAGAACTCTAAATGTACAGGAATACAAGAAATAAGTACACAATGGGATGAACTGAAATAACAGCTACTAAAGAACATAAACAGGGAAGTACAGACAAGAAGGAAACTCAAAACTCAAACACCTAACATGTGTTCATGATAAATTCTGAATGTAGTTTGTAATTCACTCCTGTTACTGTGGAATGCCATAATAGCCCCAAATCTATACATAAATGAACTATTACATAATTATTTATGTATGTCTTGATTTCAATAAAACAGGGAATGAAATTATTACATGTTTTTATAAATTTTCTTTTAAAATCATATAGAATCAATTCAGCATTTAGATATTTCATGGATCATTTTTGGTATTGCATCTTGAGGTAAGCTGTCCCTATGGCTTATGAAAAAGACCCTAATAACTAATTGGTTAACCTCCACAGCCAGTTCACTTTAGATCAATTTGAGTTGACTTAAATAATATACGGTCTGCCCACTTGATAGATACTCTAAATTCAGAATGTACTCCTGCAAAAGAATATGAAATAAATTAATGGTTTAGCCATTATTTATTTAACAAATTATATGTGTATGCATTTCAAATTTTAGATCGTTAATGACAAATTTAAGTAATTATTTAATCATTTATTCATTGAGTTGTAGTACTTTTCGCTCTCCATATTTTGAAGCCTTTTGCTGATATGCCTGTTTGACTAAGTATGCCAGCATTTGCGACTTTTATTGTACAGCAAGATTTTAGGTAATCTTTGGCTAGTTTCAATTCACTGAGAAAAAGAGATAAGGGGTTTAATGTGCTTTTACTAATCTTGTCACTGTAAATATGGCTCCAGGACGCAGCTGAAGCTGGATCAGCCATTTGTGCACAAAGCCTTGTACCATTGTTTGTTGCACAATGCCTGTCAGTGCGGGTATTGTTCAGCAGTGTTGCAGAGAGAAATCTGCCTAACTTGTGGTAACAACCGCAGTACTCGCAGCTGATCTGATTGTAGTTCAGGAGCGCATTCTTTCATCTGTAATGCAGGAAAAAAAGATCATGTAGCTGGAGTTGTTATCTCGGATATGGAAGCTGAGAGCCAACACAGGCTCTGTGTGCTTCTCAACAAACCTTCTTCTCACTGCTCCATGTGTTTCTTTTTTCTTCCTCCAACTGTGTTGATGCCCCATACTTCATCCCTGTCTTTTTCTTATTTTATATTTCCCTACTCTTTGCTGTTAATCCTTCCAACCACTTATCTCCCGCTCCTTCCACACTTCACTTTGGCTTTATTTTCGACTCCACTCTCACCTTCCATCCTAATTTAGTACATTTCACTCTTTTACACCCTTTATCACCCTGTCCCTTACAGTTTTATCTCCTCGTCTGTCTTTTTCTTACATTATCAGTCTCCTCATCCAGCCAGCTTTGAGAGGCACATGCGCTCGCTCATTCCCTGATCTTGAGAAGATAGCTGATCCCACTGATGCTATTTTAAGCCTGTCATGCACACTCTCCCTCCTCTTCCCTACCATGGAGAGCTGGCAGCCACAAAGAGAGACATGAAACGCACATTCTTCTCTCACAACCAGTCCTTCTCTCTACCGATTGAGACTTTGAAATCTGTATAATTAACCATATTGTCCAGGGATGAGCTAGCCTGGCAGCAGATTGCTCTCCATATGCCGATACTAAATAGATGATTTAATGGCCTTGAAGTTTGGTCTGAGGGCTTGGAAAAGGTAAAAGGCATGCATTTTTTTAAAGCATTATGTGTCTCACGTCATTCATTGGTTGGAAAAGGTCAACCTAATTCCTGATCTATTCTCATTACCTTTAACTGATTATTGTCTGAAGTCCCAGGGGGCAACACTGGAAGAAAATAACTAAAGATGTGATGAGGCGTAATGAACTGTCCAAGGTCAGTATTCAAAATAAAGTTTGAATAAAAACAAATTATAGCTGATACCTACAGCAAGGGAGATAATTTTCTCCATCCATCTGTTGTCTTCCATCTCCACTGATATTGGGTCAAGGATTAGCTATTCTAGCAAGAAAACCCAGACTCATTCTGGGGGATCCCCAAGTATTCTCTTGCCAGAAAGGCAAGGTCTGCCCTGGCATCTCTTTCAAGTGCCACATATCCGTAAAACCTCCTAACGGAGCTGTCAAGGAAGCATATAAGCTGCCCAAATCAACCCAACTGACCACCCAATGCAGGCATCTAAGTTTCTTTTTAAAATTTTTTTTTAAACTTTTTTTTTTTGTAAAGCACCTTGAGATGGCATGTGTTGCGAATTGGTAAAATATAAACAAACTGAAATTAAGTAATTTCAGCTGGTTGCATCTGGGACATCTGTCTTTTGTAGATGCTTCATCTGCACACCAAGGACAAGGGCCAGAAT
Source organism: Crenichthys baileyi (assembly GCA_036173005.1). Lineage (NCBI taxonomy): Eukaryota > Metazoa > Chordata > Actinopteri > Cyprinodontiformes > Goodeidae > Crenichthys > Crenichthys baileyi. The sequence goes on along the minus strand of JAHHUM010001823.1, from coordinate 61,666 downwards.
AGAGACAGACCTGTAAATTGTAAATTTAGCTTTTTGGCTCTGCTCTTTTCTCAGATCAAAGCTCAAATCAACCTAACGCATTACTGCAGATGAGGCCCTAGTCTGGAAAGAGCGATTTGTCCCTTTTCCGATTGAAAATCATTGAATATTCATTGTTGTAAAAAAAATTTAAACCTTTCCATTTTTCACAGCCCCCTCCGTGAACCGCCACCTTAATGTGGTGGAGGTGTTTGAGTGCTCGAATGATCCTAGAGGCTATGTTGTCTGGGGCTTGAATGCCCCTGGTAGGCTCTCCCATGGAAAACAGGCTCTAGGTGATGGGTCAGACAAAGAGCGGTTCAAGAACCCATCATGACGACTACTAAATCGAGGCACGTGACGTCGCCCGGTACGGCGGAGCCGGGGTCCCACCCTGGAGCCAGGCCTGGGGTCAGAACTCTTCGGAGAGCGCCTGGTGGCTGGGTTGCTCCTCGCGGGACCCGGCCGGGCCAAGTCCGAACGAGAGATGCGAGGCCATCCCCCAGTGGCCCCACCACCTGCAGGGGGAACCGTGAGGGGCCGGTGCAAAGAGGATTGGGCGGCGGACGAAGGTAGAGACCTCGGCGGCCCGATCCCCGGATGCTTAGGCTGGCTCTAGGGATATGTAATGTCACCTCGCTGGGGGGGAAGGAACCCATCTCCTCAAGAGAGGCTGGACTCTCTTCTACTCTGGAGTGGCCCACGGGGAGAGGCGGCGAGCTGGGGTGGGTTTGCCTGTTGCCCCCCAGCTCAGCCGTCTTGTGTTTGGGTTTACCCCAGTGGATGAGAGGGTCGCATCCCTGCACCTTTGGGTTGGGGACAGGTCTCTGACTGTCATTTCGGCCTATGGGCCGAGTGGTAGTGCGGAGTACCCGGCCTTCTTGGCGTCCCTGTTGGGGGTGCTGGGTAGTGCCCCTCCCGGGGACTCCATTATTCTGCTGGGGGACTTCAAAGCCCATGTGGGAAACGACAGTGACACCTGGAGAGGCGTGATCGGGAGGAATGGCCTCCCCGATTTGAATCCGAATGGTGTTTCGTTGTTGGACTTCTGTGCTAGTCACAGATTGTCCATAATGAACACCATGTTCAAACATAAGGGTGTCCATCAGTGCACTTGGCACCAGGATACCCTAGGCAGGAGGTCAATAATCGACTTTGTTGTCGTATCATCAGACCTGCGGCAGCATGTTTTGGACACTCGGGTGAAGAGAGGGGCTGAGCTGTCCACTGATCACCACCTGGTGGTGGTGATCAGTGGACAGTGGGCAGGCCCAAGCGCATAGTGAGGGTCTGCTGGGAACATCTGGCGGAGCCCTTGGCCAGGGATGTATTCAACTCTCACCTCCGGGAGAGCTTTGACCAGATTCCGGGGGATGTTGGAGACATAGAGTCCGAGTGGACCATGTTCTCTGCATCTATTGTCGATGCTGTTGCCCATAGCTGCGGCCGTAACGTCTGCGGTGCCTGTCGCGGCGGCAATGCCCGAACCCGGTCGTGGAAACAGGCAGTAAGGGACGCTGTCAAGCTGAAGAAGGAGTCCTATCGGCTGTGGTTGGCTTGTGGGACTACTGAGGCGGCTGACGGGTACCGTGAGGCCAAGCGTGCCACGGCACGGGCAGTGGCAGAGGCAAAAACTCGGGCCTGGGAGGAGTTCGGTGAGGCCATGGAGAAGGACTACCGGTTGGCCTCAAAGCGATTCTGGCAAACCGTCCGGTACCTCAGGAGGGGGAAGCAGTGCTTCGCCAACACTGTTTATAGTGGGGGTGGGGAGCTGCTGACCTCGACTGGGGACATTATTGGGCGTTGGAAGGAGTACTTCGAGGATCTCCTCAATCCTGCCATCACGCATTCCCTGGTGGAAAACATTCCCTGGTAAGGCCTACGGCAGGGTATTGGAGAGGAGAGTCCGGCCGATATTTGAACCTCGGCTTCAGGAGGAGCAGTGTGGTTTTCATCCTGGCCGTGGAACACTGGACTAGCTCTATACCCTCTACAGGGTACTCGAGCGTTCATGGGAAATTGCCCAACCGGTCTACATGTGTTTTGTGGACCTGGAGAAAGCATTCGACTGTGTCCCTTGTGATGCCCTGTGGGGGGTGCTCCAGGAGTATGGAATCGGGGGCCCTTTACTAGGGGCCATCCGGTCTCTGTACAAGCGGAGCAGGAGTTTGGTTCGCATTGCCGGCACTAAGTCGGACCTGTTCCTGGTGCATGTTGGACTCCAGCAGAGCTGCCCTTTGTCACCGGTCCTGTTCATAACTTTTATGGACAGGATTTCTAGGTGCAGCCAAGGGTCGGAGGGGGTCTGGTTTGGGGACCAGAGGATTTCGTCTCTTTTTTTTGCAGATGACGTGGTCCTGCTGGCCCCCACTAGCCAAGACCTACAGCATGCGCTGGGGCGGTTCGCAGCCGAGTGTGAAGCAGCTGGGATGAGGATCAGCTCCTCCAAGTCCGAGGCCATGGTACTCGACCGGAGAAGGGTGGCTTGTCCTCTTCAGGTTGGAGGGGAGTTCCTGCTTCAAGTGGAGGAGGTTAAGTATCTCGGGGTCTTGTTCACGAGTGCAGGAAGAATGGAGCGGGAGATCGACAGACGGATCGGTGCGGCTGCCGCAGTAATGGGGGCGCTGTGCCGGTCCGTTGTGGTGAAGAGAGAGCTAAGCCGAAAGCGAAGCTCTCGATTTACCGGTCGGTCTACGTTCCTACCCTCACCTATGGCCATGAACTTTGGGTCATGACCGAAAGAACGAGATCCCGGATACAAGCGGCTGAAATGAGCTTCCTCCGTTGGGTGGCCGGGCACTCCCTTAGAGATATGGTGAGGAGCTCGGCCATCCGGGAGTGGCTCTGAGTAGAGCCGCTGCTCCTCCACATCGAGAGGACCCAGTTGAGGTGGCTCGGGCATCTACTATACCGGATGCCTCCTGGACGCCTTCCTCGGGAGGTGTTCCAGGCACGTCCCACCGCGAGGAGGCCCAGGGGATGGCCCAGGACATGCTGGAGAGACTATGTCTCTCGGCTGGCCTGGGAACGCCTTGGGCTCCCCCTGGAGGAGCTGGAGGAGGTGTCTGGGGAGAGGGACGTCTGGGTGTCTCTGCTGAGTCTGCTGCCCCCGCGACCCGGTCCCGGATAAAGCGGGAGACGACGAGTACAAATACGAGTATGAGTACATTTTTCACAGCACTAAAGCTCAGCCTATAAATATAACTTAAGCTGCTGTGAAACTGGGCCTCCCACTGATGGGTTGGTAAATTTACTGGTCCCTAAGTAACAGACCAGTACATAAAAAGTGATGCACTCAAATCTAAGGCCCCTTACAGACAAAGACTGCACCATGACATACTCTATAAAGATAGAACACGGTTAGTCTTTTCAGTTTCTGGGAGTGGTCTTCAGCCTTCCCAAAGTGCCATTGCACATCATTGCTTGATGAAGCATGATAGTTCCTAACTGACTGTTGTTGGCATGCCTAAACTTCTGTCGTGAAATCGTGAGCTGGGCAGAGCATGAATAGCAACTCCTGTTAGCAGCAGTTGGAGGTTATCCAAGACATGTTAGCCACATGAACCTCAGTAGCGTGGTTATAGAACATGTCGAAGGAGGAGAAGCCACACTGTCTGAAACATATAGCACCAGTTCAACTTTATTGGCATCCCTGTGAATAAGATGTAAGTAGCCTTAAAATAAGTAAATATTTTATTTCAATAGTAAAAGTTCCCACTGTAAGCACATTTTTATCTGACAAATTTGTTTCTGTGAGAAAAACAAATTTCATGTTAAGAAATAGAATACAACTGCTTTTTGGAAACGGTGGAGCACACCATGTAGTCTTCTCTTGTTCCCAAGGCTGGTGCATACATGAATTTTCATCTGATCAAAGCAGATGGTTGCAGTTAAAATCCAAGTAAAGTTGAGCAAACTTATCATTTTTACATTTGTGATGGTAGCAAAAAAAAATAGCATGTAAACAGCATCCAAAGGTTATTATGGAGACTTGGTGACCCAAAAGATGCCAAACTTTGTTGCAGTCACCCAAAGCTGGGTTCACACTGCAATTATCAGGCATCGTCGACAACTTTTCTGAAAGAAAATTTCTGGTTGCAAGCTTTAATCGGTGACAGTCAAACTGATCTCTACCAATAATGATCAATGACAAATATTAAGTAGTGTCAGGAATGTTCTTAGAAAATCATGCTGTTATGATCCTTGGGTGTTTGGGTTTTGATTTTAATTTGGGTTCTGATCACTTTTGAGTTATTTACTGTTTAAACGGTCTTGCATTATTTCTTTGTGTTCGTTATAGAAAAAAAAACAGATGTTGCCATGTCAGTTTTTTCTTTAGTATTTAGTTTCTGAGTTTATTCTTGTGCTCTGTTCTTTGTGCATTTAGATTTATTTCTCTTAGATCAGTGTTAGTCTTTTTCTCTGTGGTTTCTACTTTCTTTGTGTCTGGTTCAGCATCCTTTGTGTTACTTATTCCTCATCGCCCACTCTGCCTGTTTGCTCTCCTCCACAGCTGTTCCTAATCCCCTTATTTACTCACGTGCATTCAATGTCATTCTCCACTCTCACCTCAGAATATAAGTACACTTTTTGTCATTATTATTTGCTGGTTACACTGCCTGTGCTCCATGTCCTCTTCTTTCCGCAATCTCCTCTAAAGTTCTCCTTATTGTTTATTATTAAAAAACTCTGTTTTTGCAACAGTCAGTCAGTGCGACATGTAGTGTGACAGCATTTGTATTTGCGCCCAGCCAAAAGGGGATCTACTGGTGTTTTGTTTTCTTTCCTTCCTCTTCCTATCCCTTTTTTCAGCATGTGATTATAATAATAGGCACATTAGCTGTCCTAAGTTGCTGTCCATTTATTGTTGGACTGATGAGTCTGTCGTACTTTTCTGACATAACGATGCTGCAGCAGTAAATCATGCTGTGTGACAGAGGTTATTGTCGTATTGAGCATGAACAGTGTGATTTGTTCAAGCCCTGTCAGACTTTTGAAGTTGCACAGGATGTGACAGGCTTATCGGTGAGTCTTCTACATCGTATAACCTCCTGTATTGTCCTGTATCATATTCATTCTGGTAAGATGGTTTTCGTCGAGCCTTTTTCACCACAGTTACATTAGTTTTCTTTTTTTATGATTTGAGAAGTACCTGACTTTTCAAAATTTTCATTTTCTGACTTATAAGGATCAATACACATCTACATCTCTTGAATGGAATGTTCAATTTTCTTTCCTATTTTTAAGGGTAGCCAAGAGAAATGAGCCTCTGTGTCACATAGTACTATACTTATATCCCAGGAAACATGAAGTCATGGTTTATTAACTGTAGCTTAAAACGTAAGGGTACTAATATGGAACATTGCTCAAATTGTGTTATTTTAATTCAAATTCTTAGTGTTGGTAAACATTACAGCACCGGTAGTTAAAAACAATTATTCCTTAAGCTGCCTTCTTTTCCTAATGTGTTCAAATTAAATATTGTATTTTTCTAAAATGTTTTTTGCAAGAGTGTTCCACTGCAAAAAAAAAACCCACATTTTATTCAGCTCATGTATATGCATTATAAATAAAAAAAGCAGTATTCATTGGTAGCTGTATAGTTTATCTTGTTTATTGGTTGTACTCATACATTTTCAAAATGACAGCTTTTTATCTAAAGACTTTCAAATGAATTGTACTGTCTCTAAAGGCAGACATAGAAACAGAACGTCACACCTAAAATACAGAGCAACTCTCGGCACAGATGTCAGACTCTTTCAAATTTAGTTGTACGGTGGCAAATTACTTTCTTCCACAGAATTGAAAGGAAAAAATAAAGATTGACAGAGTTTTGTAATGCTACAGTTAGCAAACAATTTTTAACAGTTTCATGATGATTTGCTGTGGAACAAGTTCTCCATTAACATTAAGCTTGCCATGAGAGTTGCTTTGTTTTGCAGGAGTTTGGTCACGTTGCAGAGTTGTTTTATTGATTAAGAAATTCATACACCAGTGGAGGAACAGCAACAATCAACACATTTGTGCTTATCTTTTTTTTAGTATTTTCTCTTTTCTGTCAAATATTCGTTTGTCACATAATCTTTTCACAAGAACAGACTAATTTAAATCTGTCATAAGTTTATACCAACATGCTCACAATGTTTTGTTGCTTTTTTTTCTTTTTGTAAATGTGTGTCACATCAACATACATCAAAACACGCCCTTTTGCTACCAACACTCGACTCGAGGTCTGCTATGGTGGTGTCGGAATATTATAACTTTCGTTTGTAGCTGGCAGGCTTGTCAAAAGCAGCACAAAAATAACAAGGGCAGTCATGTGTTTGGGTTTCATTTAAAGGCCATGACCATAACTTTAGGGGAGGATATCAGTCTGAGAAATAAAAAGGAGTACTGCAAAATAACACAAACTGACAGACTTTACGATGCTTTAGGTTCTCTTCATTTTTTATACACCCCATTTGTCCTAAGACATAAATTGACCACATAATTTACATTGATCAGTATTATTTCAGGCAAAAAGAACCACATATCATCTCATGCTCTCAAAATGTTTAAGAAAATACATGGTTAGGGGTTGTTCTGGATTGATGGCATTAGATTTATATATGTAACTCTTTGCTTTCAAATACTTCCCCGTCTGTGTGTCGTAGTTTATTCTATACATTGTGCAAAAACAGCTATAGACAACTCTAGAAGGCCACCAGGTGTCGAACGTTTTATGTTTTCATTTCCAACCATCCGCATGTTTGAAAATGACTTTAAATCACATCTGCATGGATGACCTTGTTTCTAGAATCTATCCAAAAAAAAAAAACATAACAGATGCTTCAGGCAGCAGACAGTCAAGCAAACACAGATCCTGGTAGCAGCTTATATCTTCTGATAAACATGGGCTGAAAATGAACTGTGCAAGAAACCCAAAAGCAACTTTACAGTTACATTGCCTTGCAAAACTAGTAATACCCCTTCAGGTTTTTCACAATTTATTAGGTAACAGCCGTAAACATCAATATGTTTTGTATATTTTTTCTTAAAAATAATGGTTTTCAAAACCTTTAAAAAATTGAATTGTGAATAGTGTGGTGTGCAGTTGGATTCAGCCCCCTCTTCCCATCCCAACCCAAACCACCACCACCACACAAGCAATGGCTCAACCTCAGTCGGATTGGATGAAGAGAGTCTGTGAACAACAATAACTTTTTACAAACTGAATTCTCAGTTAGATTTAGGTTCGTCACAAAATCACACCTACTGCATAATGCTTTCACCACCATTTTCATGCTAGGCGTGGTGTCTTCATAGTATTAGTTTTCAGCCACACATAACATTGTGCTTTACTTGTATTGTAGTTTCATCTAGAGCACTTTCTTCCACATGAGTTCCCTTTATGACCTTGTGGCAAACAAATTCTTTCTTTCAACCATGGCTTTGGTCTTTCCCCTCTTCGATAAAGGCCAGATTTATGGAGTGCACAACAAATGCTTTTCCTGTCAACTGATTCTGACCGGTCAAATGTGCTCCTTGGTCATCATTATGCTGGTTGTGCATTAATTCTTCAACAAAGCCTTCAAAGAACATCTACAGTTTATCTACACTAAGATGAAATTACATACTTAACTTTAGTTACTAATTAGATAACTTTTGAAGGTAATTACGTTGGTATTTTTAGGGGTATCAGAGTAAAGGGGGCTGAATACATTTCCACACCACACTTATCAGATATTTATTTGTTTTATTTCCATTCCCTTTTACAATGATACACTACTTTGACAAAAATCTGAAAAAACTGTAAGGGGTTCTAATATTTTTCCAAACACTGTGTAAGCTATGAGCTAAGCAACCATTCTCCTTAAGACAATACGAAACATTTCCCTGTAGTGTAAACTGTTTGGACCATTGTGCTTGTCGGATACGTGGGTCAAAGCATTATACAAGATTTAACTGAAAGTTAGCTGTTGTTGATCCTGTATGAATAGTTTTTGTGTCTCAGAATAAGCTAACTAAAATGTATATTTATTGAATATTATATATTTTATTAAAGCCATTTATTTATGTCAACTGGCATTGTGACAATAGGAGGCAGATTGATGATGTCTGTGATTATACAGTTCAGAGCTTTAAGAGGGTATTGAGAGAAACGATGTCAAAAAATGTTCCTTAACACTGTATTCAATATTGCTGAAAGTTGTGGGGGTCATTACATCCCATCAGATTTGTAGAAGTACAGGTAGATTTATCAAGAAATAAGTGTTTGTTCAAAAATCCTCTTTTGTAACTTCTGTTTATTTTTTTTAAATGCATACTCTATCGTGAAAAAAACATGGATGCTAGCAACATAAAACAAGCTAAGTATTAACTTTTAGCTTTATATTACTGTCCATTTAATGCAAAAACTAGAATAGCAAACATGACCACTGAGTGCTTTGAGAATAGTCACATAAATAAAAAAACACTTAATAATTTAACCTTTTTTTGGTTTTGAGTAGACTTCGGTGCTGTTGTTTTTCTTTTGTAAAGATGATATTCACTATTATTTTGCCAAAAAATGCACAATCTTTCATTGCATTCCAGTTTAACTCAAAAGGTCGCTATTATGATTGCATAATGTGTGAATGGTGTTTTGGACAGCAGCAAATCTAGAAGACCTGCTGTCGAATCATTCTAAACCAGGATCAGCACTATAAGTTTTCTTGATCCATTACTGTTCGGCTGGCATTCACTTTCAAAGTTAGAGTTTTGATTTAACAACTTTTAAAGCGTTACTTTTTACCAGTCATCCTCTTCACGAATTATGTAACGTTTGTTTAATGAAATATCGTAGTCACATTTGACTGTTTCTACATTTGCGAACAAATATGATGACTGTCACTTTTAATACTTTTGTCCTTAAAATAGTACAGAAAATATGTTGTATTTTACAAAATTATTTTCTTTCAAATGTGATGGCCAAGCAGTACATATTAAAACAAAGAGTGTTTTACATTATTAGCGGACTACTGGATAACTGAGAACAGAGTAGCAGCACCACCTCATGGATCTGGATATTCTATATACAGAGTACATTGTCCTACTTGGATATGATTTATTGTGTTTATTTACATGCAATATGTAGCCTAGATGAGAAGAGTTCGCCTTTAAACTAAAATGATAAATAACAGAGTAAAAATGAAATATTCTAGAAACATAAAAATATCCCATTATAAGTCCCATTATACCTCACATTTGACATGAGGAGAATGGCTGCTTTGTATCTAGAACCTACTGCAACAATTTTCCTGAACCTTAATACATCTAAACTAATAAATGGGGGTCAGTGAATATAAACTCTCACAGGAAACACATTTTGTGGCTAGTATAAGAACATTTTAAAAATTTTATTTAAATTAACGTCCTTTGGATATGAAAATAACTATAATAAAGCATTTTAGTGGTATTTTTTTAAATAAACCTTTATCTAAATAAATATTTATGTATTTTATAAATAACTGAAAGTGTCCTTTCAAAAAACGGGATTACAACAAAATCTTTAATCATTTAAAAACTTAATTCTTCTGTACTTTAAGGGCCTGATCTTCAAAAGGTTTGGGTGTACAAAACCGCACTCAAACCTCTTTGCGTTAGCAAAGCTGATCTACAAACGAGGTTGTAATCGGATTGCGTGTGCAAAATCAGCGGAACTACGGGCGCAAACTTTTTAGCATGTCTGCCTACATGAATATGCAAAACCTATGATGATGACCCAGATGAGCAAATTCATGGGAGGAGGATATGCAAATGTCATCCCTTACTACCCGCAATGCGATTTTCAAAGCCTGGAACGGTTTGCGGGTGCAATTGTTGCTGGATTTACATTTGAAATGCAGGTGCTAACAGGGACGCAAAAATGTCTGCTGTCAATTTGGCCAGAAGGAGGCATAGATAGAATGACAGATGACAGGGAGAGAGAATCTTCTGTACATGTGTCAACAGATTTGAGTTGTCAAACATAAAAATATTAAAAATAGATGAGAATAGAGGATTCTATGTAGGATTATCTAAGCTATGATATGGAGCCAATCACAAACAAAAGCCATGATATTTCTCCTATGGTAAAACTCCTTGCAACACTTAATTCAACATCATTTCAGTCAGTGATCATCTGCTGAACACGCACAAACCTGATCATGACAAAATGTACACATAACTGATCAAGTGCGCACAGCCTATAATCGCACATCATGCGAAAAACCCACTGTGCTCTGATGTTGATAATATAATTAAAAAGAACTAAAGACATATAAGGCAGATTAAATCCTTAATTTGCAAACTGGATGCTAAAATCACTTCTTAGCAGGTGAAAAATCACCATTTTAAGGCAGGTTTTCCATATTGTGACAAAGACTGTATGCCTTAACCTTGTCACTAAGCAACACATTGCAATATTGACAGTAACATTGTGTCATTGCAGGGCAATCGGAGCTGGACCAGTTTGATTACGTTGTTTAAATGTGAACATATGCCAGGGGAGGGTTTTGTTTATGCAGTTAAAAATTATTTTGTGTAAATTATTTTGCCAATATTCAGGCTAAAATATTGTGGCTGTTTATGATAAACTCCGAACTCTTCAAACATATACTCTCAAAAACAACAGAACCAGGTGAGTCTCGGAAAACAATTAAAAGATCAAGGGAGACAAATTAATTAACAGACATATTTGTCTTTTATATTGTCAATATTGATTGGCCAATTTGTTGCGAGTTACTTCGAGCAAGAAAAGAGTAATGATCTCGTCAGGGCAGATGACAAACCTGCTGTGAGTAGCACAACAAAAGTTAACTAACTGTTAAAGTCCAGCAAAGCAAGGGCCGAACGGAACGGAAGGAAAAAGTCAGCAACTGGATCATTTATAATGATGCAGCGCAACAATCCCTGCATATTTCTAGCAACACAGCAGAGGATCTCTTTGCTTTTCCTCTTTTTTCAGCCAGTAGCATATGCAATTTCGAGCCCTAAATAGGGCGGTCTGCACCTACCATCCATTGCACGTGCAATCTTTGAAAATCGCACACAACACGCCCACTTATTGCACGTGCAATTTACTTATGGTACACGCAAATTAGCACCCGCTATTTGGGATCTTTGAAGATCAGGCCCTAAGTTTCTTTAAAATCCAAAAGCAATAAAATAATGTATAACAGATTTGTATCTGCTTTTTCCCCAAAATTGCTGTTTCTATTTAAAGTTTTCTCCATATTCATTTATGAAAGCCAGGGAAGATACCTTAAGGATACCTGAAGTATCCTCCAACAGAAACTAAATTTGCTCCACTTACATGTCATTACAGGAGCCTTTATCTTGTGTGCTTCACCTAACTTGCACTCAAAGTTAGAGGGGGACTTTGTATTTTGCAATTAAGTTGTTTCACTACAGCCTCAAGAAACTGCAATTTTGCCAACAAAACCACAGTATTTTGTTTTCACTGTTTTACATTATGTTTAGTGCTTTATCTAGCCCTGAAGCCCTGATCATGACATTTTTGATCACAGATGCTGATTACTACATTTTTTTTAAAACACAAACTTCCACACTATTTACCCTAAGCACATTAATGCCATGTAACTGATTGTCTCCTCAGGAGCCCTACAGATGTCTAAATTGTCTGAAAAGACCAACTATCCTTTTCTCAGTAGCTACTTTTTTGTTTTGCATCACAAGACATCCCTCTTGGACATGAGGAGTCCCTATTCCATTCAAACCCTTTATTACTTCTCAAAATATCACACAAATGACAGGGATATGATTTGTGTAGCTTTTGCATCTGCTTAGCATCTCACCAATTACTTGCTTGGATAGTCTGCAGTATGAAACCAATACTGCCAGACATGCAGCACTGTCAATTTTTCATCAATCCGGAGTCTATCTAGTATGTTTTGAGGCTAAGCAGCATTCACTTACATCAGATAACATACCCTAAAGGTGATGGCAACCACTTTTATCCAGCCTTTGTAGCACTGTATTCCCTTTGTAACACTAAAAGGATAGAGTATACCATAAGTCTAGCAGGTGCAAAAGGTGATTAAAAACCTTTACTTTGCACCATAGCGATGGATTAATCATCCACAGTGATAAATTCAGTCCCCCATTCAGTAAACCTTTTTTGCCGTATTGCCAAAATATTTCTCTCCCCTATCCAAATCATTAAATATATATGTTCCGATCACATCCATTGCCACAAGTGTATAAAATCCAGCACCTAGGCTTACAGACTGCTTTTACAAACATTTGGTAAAGAATTGATCAATCTGAGGAGCTAACTAAATTCCAGCAGGGTACAGTGAAAGGAAATTGCTTTACTATTACATATTGTAGCAATAACTGTTACGGATATTTAAAAAAAAGTGGATTTAATTGGGGATGATAGCAACTGAGCCATGAAGTGGTGCAGTGACAAGTCTTTGCAGACTCCAAACTTTAAGTGGCTTTCCGGTTAGCTCAATAAAAGTGTGTAGGGAGCTTTATGGAATGGGTTTCCATTGCTGAGCAGTGGCTCTAAAGCCTTACATTGCCAACTGCAATACAAAGTATCAGGTGCAATGGTTTAAAGCACCCTGCCACAGCACACAAGCAGTGGAGACATGTTCTCTGGACTGAAGAATCATTGGGACATTGGGAGTTGTCAAGAGAACGCTACTTATCTGACTACATTGTGTCAAGCGCAAAGTTTGGTGCAGAGGGGGTGTGGGGCTGTTTTTCAGGTGTTGGGCTCGCTCATTGGTTTCAGTAAAAGGACATTAATGCTTCAGCATACCAAGATATTTGCACAAATAAATGCTCCCAACTTTGTGGGACAAGTTTTGGCATAGTCCCTTCTAGTTCCAAACTGACTGTAAACAAAGGTCTATAAAGACACAGATGAGCCAGTTGGTTGTGGAAGAACTTGACTGACCTGCACAGAAGTCTGACGTCAACCCACTAGAACACTTTTGGGGTGAATTAGAGGGAAACCTGTGAGCCAGGCCTTCTTGTCCAACATCATTATCTAACCTCACAAATGGGCTTTTGTAAGAATGGTTAGAAATTCTAATAAACAAACTAAAACTTATAAAAAAAAGTCTCTCAGAAGAGTTGAAGACCTGCAAAGGGTGTGCAGACATGATATTAATTCCCTTGGAATAAGAATGGGATGTCACTTATATTTGTGTGAAGGCGAACGAGGAGATACTTAATGGCAATATAGTATATCAAAAGTTAAGTGCAGTCAGCTACTGGAGTACAATCATTCAGAAATACCAGAATAGAGACATCCCTACTCTTATTTAAAAACAATTCCTCTTTAGATGATCCAGCAAGTGAAATTGCTTCTGGAAAATAGAAGACAGGTGCTTTGATATAGATGCTGATAAATGAGCATGCGTAGTTTTGGATTCTCAATCTTTCTAGTTATGGTAAGTCATTTTGCTTGTATCAAAGTTGTGAAAGAAAATTTAATTCCAGGCTTTTGCATTGTAAATGGACTTGAGATGGCATTTTTTGAGAATAGCTGTTATATAAATTAAATTAAAGTGCATGGTCATGATGTTTTTTGGATTCTCAATGAAAGCAGTCCCCCTTTTCGCATTTAAGTGTGTGTCTTGTTGTATGGTAATGAAAACTCAAGTCCTATATCCCCTTAACGCTTTTTGATAGTTGATTTGATTATTATCAATATTAAAACACATTATTTCTAAAGTGTATTGGCCTCCATTCAGTGTTTTCCATTGTAATTGTAATAAATAAGTAAAGTAATTTTATTTATCTAGTATAGGAGCAGTGCTATTTTTCTATTGTAGATCCCTGCCATCCTAGTTTCTCTAGCTACTTTGCTATGCATTCCCTTGCCACTACAAACTTAAATACATGAGTAATTGCTAATCTTCATTGATAACACAAGTTGGGTCTTTTTGTTAGGAACCGAAGAATTCATTAGTAACTGTAAGCAAGAACTACATATCCCCGCTCTATCCTTAGACCATTCATCAATAACTATTGATTAGCTTGTCAACAGTAAATATGGAAAGCCTTGAACTGTGTTGGCAGAGTTAGAAAATACGGCAGTCCTGCCTTATTCAGTTTGTACGGTAGCTGTCATACTGAGTGAGGCTTTAATTTCACCATGCTTTATTGTTCAGTATGACTAAGTCGGAGCAAATGTTTGTGAATTTTCTGTTTGTGTAAATAAATTTTGATGACAGTGATCTGAGTGTTTGATATTTATTTAACTTTTTCAAACCTTTGGTTTCTTTCTAGGTTTGACTTCTCTTTCATTAATCCCTACCAACAGGCTGTTGAGCTACAGCCAGGCAATTTTGTAAAAATTAAAGCACTGTGATGCTTTTTAGTGTTCTTGGGGCACATTTACAACATAACCTGCCTCAAAGAAGGGGAAATAATTTATATGCTGATGAAATTGTGCCCCCTCCCAGCTTAAGAGTCTCCAAATGTTACCTAAAAGTAAAGTAATCAGCCCAGCTGTTTGTGCCGCTGTGGTGGCAGAGATCTCAGAGAGTATTTATGGTGAGAGGTCTGTTGGAACTGCATGAATTATTGATGAGTTCCAATGCAGATTTATCCTTGACCTCCAGGCCACCTGGGTACAAACACGCACATACACACCAACGCACTCATACAGTCACGCAGTGTCTTTGTTGGATTAGAAATGTAGCTTTTGTCATTTTTTTCCATCAAAATGATGACTGATTACAGTCTGTGCAATCCATTAGCTATCAATAACACCAGGTGCAGCCAGTAAAAGGCTTTCAGTTTGATCAGCACTGTTGTATTGGTCCAGCATTGATGCACATTCCAGCAAGTTACTGCATGTTCCTAGAGTTTATACTTGGTCTAAACTACATATACACACATACTGTATATACTACATTTGCCAATAGCCACTGCAAATTGCCTTTTTTGATTATTATTTCTTGTTTCTGACTTCCAACATCCTTGCATGAAGTATCCTCCACAAACTTCATTTTGTTTGAAAAAAAATTATAATGGAAAAACACGTAAACTGATCCTTAGCCTTGTGTTTGCTCCCTCCATACATCCCTCCGCAATTCAGGCTCAAAGGCGGTACTTTCTCAGCAGGTCGGCCTGCCACATGTACTTCCTCTCAGGAAACCTCTCTGGAATCTTGATCTTGCGGAAGTCTTGAATGCACTTTTCCAGCTCCTCTTCAACCGTCAGCTTTTCTTTCGCAGGCCGTTTCTTGCAGCCGCTGGTGTCTCGTGAGCTGGCTGTAAGAGTGCGCAGTAAGTCACTCTTCCGTCGCTGGTCAGACTGCTGAATCATGCTAACGGGGCCTTTCTTTGGTGGCCTGTCCAAGGTCTGAACCTTGGCATGAGGGTGCGACTGACGAGTGACTGGACCACAGATGACTGTTCCCTGGGGTGAGCTGGCCTCCGACTGGCTCTCCGAGCTGGAGGTTGAAAGCTCGTTAAAGGAAGTGCCACTCTCGCCTTCACCATCACCCTTGTGGTTCTTGCAGCAGCAGTCGCATGGAGGAGAGGACCAGCGTGATGGACCACCTGTGGAGACAAGACAAGCAGAATAGGAGCTAATATTAGACTCCATGGAGAACTTCTTTTTTCTACCTTTTCCTTTTCTTTGTCGACTAATCTAAAAAGCCTTGACAATAGGACAAAGGGAGACACAAATCATTCAGACAGGAAAAGAAAGACAAAGTAAGAAGCCATAAGGAAGACAAAAATGAGCAGTCATCCAGTGCCAAATAGTTATCACCTAGAACAAAGTGACATGACATAAAGAACTGGTTTTCCACCAGTCTAATCCTGAGAGTGAGCATGGTGAGTGTGTGACAATCCTGCATTGTTCATTGTATGACCCACTTGCAACCATGCTGTCACAAAGAGCTTAAATCCTTTTTGAAAACAAAAAACTGAAGTCCACAATTACTCTTCACACATGTGGAGTGCTGTGAAAAAGCATTTGCCCCCTTACATATTTCTTCTATTTTTGGTTGCTTGTAACACATACATATTTAAGATGATCTCACAAATTTAGTGAGACACATATAACCTGAGTAAATGCAAAAATATGTTTTTGAGTGAATAAAACAAAATTGACCCAATGTGAAAATTTAACTGACATCACTGAGTCCAAAAAGGGTTACAAGCATGTATGGCTTTGAGACCCCAGTGAACAATCCACAAATGGAGAAAACATGATTATTTTTTTTTAATAGGTTAGAGGTTTGTGCCTACAGGTGTGACAGCACTAAGCTCGCAATTTCACCAGAGGTGTTTATAATAGGTTAAATTTAACCTATTTTAAACACCAGAGGTGTTGATGGAATGTTTGAGGTGACAGAGGAACGGTTTAGTTTGTGTCCAATGTATTGAGCAGCTCGGTTTGCTGTGGAACAGATTGGTGGACATTACCACAGATGGAGCGCCGTCCATGACAGGAAAAAATAACGGACATTGCATTATACATCAACATGCACTGTGCAGCAAATGTCTCAAATTTGATCATGTCATGTCAGTCATCCTGCAATGTGTTAAGTACATCAGGTCCAGAGGTTTACAACACTGCCAGTTCAGGGCCTCTTTGGAAGAACTCGAGGCATGCTACGGAGATGTGATGTGCTTCATTGAGGTGCTTTGACTCAGCAGGAGAAAAGTGTTGAAGAGACAAAACACATGAGCTGAACATCCTAAACCTAAAGCTGCGAGGTCCTGATCAGCCCGCAGCAACAGCTTTTCAGAGTGGAAAGCTCTGCTGCTTACAAATCACCTCTGTCATTTTGTTGCATGCAGATCTTTGGTGGAAGACGGTGCAGCTTTTAGAGGTGATGGATATGTCTCTGCTATTGAAAACCTGCAGCACGGGTTTGGCAAACGATTTGCAGACACACTGTGACACCTTGCAGCTGTTTGCAGACCCCATCTCAGCTGATGTGGGGACTGTGCCCAGCATTCTGCAAATGCAACTGATTGACATGCAGTGCAGCAATGAACTGAAAGGTAAATTCAGAGAGGCCCGGGGAAAGACAGACCTAACTGGAAAGTTTCTGTGAGAGCTGCCTCCATCATTCCCAGAGCTGTCTAGTTTTCATGTGTGTAATGTTCCTTTTTGGGAGCACATATTGTATCTCTGTAAAAAAGGTCTCCTCAACAATGAACTTTAACAAGAGCAAATACAGGAGACTTTCAGATTCGCATCTTGAAGCTGTACTGAGAGTTTCCAGTGCAAAGTCTGTGAGAGTGAATGTGGCTCAGAAGTCCTGCCAAGTATCTGGCAAGAAATGATGCACAAAACTGAGTCAGAGGGAGTGTTTTTGTTCAGTGTAATATTGAAACAATTTCTTTACAAACACTGACTTATTGTTAAAAATTTGTTTGTTTTTTCTTTTTTTCATAAGAATCTCGGTATATTCTTACCTTATTCTCTTTATTGAAGCAGAGATGCTAACATATGTTAGCATCTGTAATTGCACTACTCACAAAAAGTTTGGAATATTTGGCTTTTGGGTAGAAGTTATGGAAAATAAAAAAAGTTCACACTACAGTGATATTATATAATGAAAATAGGGCATTTAAGTAGAAGCATATAATGGTGATTTTCACATGTCAAACAATTTATTGAAATAAAAGTCAACAACAGTAGAGGGTTTACCACAACAAAAAATGTCTGAGTCTAAATAATGTTTCATATGCCCTTGAGCATCAATTACAGCTTGACAACAATGTCTCATGTTGTTCTCAAGTGGATTTATTATCCGATGAGGCAAGGTATCTTCTTGAAAGGTAGCCCCTTAAGAGGTTATTGGGTACAGAGTTAGGAGCCTCTAGACCGCGACTCAGCTGATCCCATAGATTTACTATGGGATTCAGATCTTGGGGAAAGTGCAGGCCACTCCATTCGAGATACCCCAGTCTCCAGCAACCATTGCCTAATGATGCGACCTCAAAGAGCTGGAGCATTGTCATCCATGAGGATGAAATTAGTCTTGTGCTCATGCAGGGGCACAATGATTGGATTAGTGATGTTTTTCAGGTAAGCTTGTATCTGTACCAATCACAAAGTGCAGAGCAGTTCTGTATTGACTAGACCTACCTGCCCAAACTGTCACATCACCAAAAGCTCATCTGGTGACAACAGTGGCTTATGCATAGTGCTCTCCAACATTGTTGGTGGCCATAAATTCTGCTCAACGTGAATCGACTTTCACTGAGGCCCACTGTTCCCTCATCCAGTGCAACACTTGGGTGCCTTGGGTGCCTCTTACCTCCCTTAAAGGTGCCTGGAGTTGAGTGGCATTTCTAATTTTTATTAGGGCTTACCCTCTTGTGAGCGTCACAGGTCTCTAGAAAAAACATGACATCATGTAAAGCGGAGAGGCAACAACAAAGGCTTCACATTGGCCGTAGTTAAAAGAAATATATCTTTGAATAGTGGTAATCAGAAATAAGACGGGGTCTTCGCAACCTAGGCTAGGTCACCCAAACATTTCTGATCTTTTTATAGACCTAAGGCACCCCATGACCCCAGAAAACATCATGACAGCATGTCTGAGTGCATCACAGGGTGTACTGACACAAGACAGAGCTGTAGCTCTCACTGTCATGCAAGAAAACATGTGAGTGTTCATGATACTGGGGCATCTGTCCAGCAGCTGTGGTCTCAGTCAGTTATGAAGTAAAAGCAGCCATTCACATTTACCACCAAGAGTTGGCTAGACTAAGATCAACTGTGAACGTGCTGTGCTGCCTGAAAGATTTAGGCACTCGTGCAGCACCACACCTCCCACTACAGGATGCAGCCATTTATTTTTCATGCTAACCTCCTGAATAATTGAGGGATATCTGTTGCTGATGGACTCTACTCTGTTTAGTAAGGAGAGATCAAAACCCTAGAGGCAAACAACCTCCATGCCCCACCCTAACCTGAGAGCTGCTTTGCTTCATCTTTATTTCCAAACATTCATGGGCTGACATGTTCTGGCTTCCTTGCATCTTCTAATCATCGAGTACAAAATTGGCCCATTTTGTTGTTGTCCTTGTGTTGTTGAGCATTTAAATAACTTTGCCTAAAATAAAAGTCTGTCTGATTTTAATTATCTGTATGCGCTGAAGCATTTTTGGCTTAATAGATGTAGCTCCTCAGAGTCTTGCTCATAAACAGCCACTATACACCCACTATAACAAAAATTTTGAGTATAAATAGATGGATTTTGTGGACAGTTTGACATTGAGTCCAGATCTCATATGCACGCACACACACTTATACACACTGCTGCTTTCTGTGGTCAAAGTAAACCTCAACCATCAAAGCCACTGAAAGAAATGCAACACAGCCCCTGTTTTCAACCATACCAGCTCTGGATCTCTTTAATTACCGTTGGCATTTACACATCTCAGCTCCTGCAGTTGCAAACACACTTCAGTGTGCAGGTACTCATACAGAGAGGGCAGTGCTTCCCAGTCTGGTGTCCATGCAGATACAAGCAGGAGTCAGAGAAAATAAAGTTGGGTTGTTTCAGCTAAAAAACAAGCACATAGTGTTAAATGTAGCTGTGATCTGGACTTTATAATTGTACCTAGTAGCTAATGCCAAGTCATGATTGGCAACTCTCATGCTTCTGGAGTGACACTCAAGCTTTTCCTCTTTTTCTCACTCCCTCACTCTGCTCAGATAAATCTCGCTCCAAATAGGAAAACTGTGAATCTTTTCCAGAGATATTTAGGTTAAGTTTTGCCAAGTAAATATTAGCATTGCAAATAAAACTGCTAAGTATAAGTTATCCAACTTAAGAACCTATGTAACCCCTTATAAAATAATTTTTAAAACTGTGAAAATGTCATCTTTTGCATAAATCTCTCATGCGGTGGTCCTTACGCTCATTTCCCTGGAATTACTATCCTGCACAAAAAAAATGTTATGCTAATTTAGAAAATGTATGAGCTTTTTCATGCACAGCACAGCAATGATTGTTAATACCTTAACATAACTGGCACAAAGAAGGACAAAAATCACCACATGCGTTTTATGGAGTTGCAAGGAAATATTAAACACATTCTCAAAGCAGCACAATATAGAAGAGCGTAAATGCATTTTTGGAACAAAAACTGCATCCCCAGCAAACATTCACCCTCTATTATGAAACCGACAAGTGGGTACAAAGGGCTGTTAAGCACTGGAAGCCACTGAGATCAACAACGCAATCGGTCAGTGTAAAATTTGCAGCCCCATGCTGTTCTGAAACACATGACCCATGTATGAAACAATGCAATCATCCAGGTCCCAGAAACAGAATGATGGCGATGGGGGTCTCCTTCAAGGCTGTGTTTAGAAACAGATGAGTTAATTTACATTGCTCTGAAGGGACAGGGAGTCCCCTGATCGACGAGATGCAAACACATAACCAGTGGTTTGAAAAATGGCCCCAGTCTCTGGAGAATCAGCTCAAAGACAATCAGCTTGTCCACACTGTGGCAAACACTGTTATAACAAATGTCTTCAATACCCTTGTTGTGAGCTTGAGTGTGGAGCCTTGTGTCTGTACATTTGATATATGATTCTTTAATTACACTCTGGCATTTAATAATTATACTACCTCCTTCTAGTTCTTTATGTGACATGCTGCTTTAATTTACATGTACTGTGAGCAGCCATTGGGCTTGCCAGTGTTAAAGACTACTAGGAAGGGACCAGATTTGTAATTATTTGTATGAAATCCTAAACTCTATGACTGACTGACTTGGAAAAAAGAAAAAAAAAAAACACAGCAACTGTGAAAGCTAAGCACTGATAATTGAGATCTGTGAAATAAGTGAGAGGTGTCTCTGTAATTTCACAGTAATACCCTAATTATGTTTGTAAAAAAAGGAGAGTTAGTGGTGTTGATGAGTAAGTCAAAGCACACAGAGTAATGGCAGTGGTGAATTCTACTTGCTAAATGAAGTGAAGAATGAAACTGTAAATGTCAAGACAAGCTTTTTCTCATTGGTATTAACACCGAATGGTTTCATTGTAATACTAATGGAAGGGGGGTTGAAACTATGTTTATGCTTTATTTTTCCTAGTTTCTACACT
Organism: Crenichthys baileyi; assembly: GCA_036173005.1. Taxonomy (NCBI): domain Eukaryota; kingdom Metazoa; phylum Chordata; class Actinopteri; order Cyprinodontiformes; family Goodeidae; genus Crenichthys; species Crenichthys baileyi. The sequence goes on along the minus strand of JAHHUM010001823.1, from coordinate 40,570 downwards.
GTTGCTTTCTTTAATGCTCATATTACTGAATTACATCATCTTGCATCACACATTTAAATGACGTTCACTGTTAATTAGGCACAAAAGAAACTGACTTAACCTTGAAATGTTAGACTGACTTCATATATATATATATATATAGCAGGCAATTTAACACTGATAACACTAATATGACTTTCCGTTAAAACAGTTTTAGCAAGAGTGTGCTTTTGAGTGTCAAGGATGGTTGTCAAATTTGTTAGAAACTCTAACAAATGATCTTAGTCCTCTGTATGCAATGAGGGTTTATTGACAGACAGAATTTGCAGAGTTACACATCTAAAATTCAGTGTACAGCAGTTGTTGAACTCATACATTTTTTAGAACTGTGAAAATGTTATAATTTGCCTGTGTTCGGGTTTTGCGTTTGTGTTTTGTTTACTTTCCCTGCACTGCCATCTTCTTCACTTGCTGTATTTCAGTTCATTTAGGTTTTTAGGTGTTTGTTACTTCCTTGGATTCCTATGTTAGATGTTTTAGTTTGTATTTCCTTATAGATCTGGATCCTTCCTGTTTATGTTCTTTTGGCAGTCCCATTGTTTACGTATTTTAGTTCACTTGGATGTTTTCTGTTACCTCCCTGCTCATCAATGTTTATTATTCACTCTTCCTCATATGCTTTCAGTGTCTCTCCCACACCAGCTGCTCCTGATTCTATCCTTAATTAGCTCCCTGAGTTCATTGGTCCATTCTCCACCTTCCCTCAGCATTTAAACTCTCTGGTTTTCTGTTCTCACTACTGGTTTCTCCTGCTTGCTATCCATTGTTATGTTCGAGAGTTCCTTGCCTGTTTACTGCCCTGAGTTATTTCAGCCTCATTATTCACCTTTGTTCCAAGACCTGGAAATATTGTTTTTTATTATAAATATCTCTTGATCTCACCATGCCATTTCCTTGCTCTGCTCTGTACTTAGTCGAACACACATCAAACAAACTCCTGACATATACTGTGTCCTTACCCTGTGATGCTATAAAGAAGTTTTGAATAAACATTAAAGGTGGGAATTTTCACGTTTCCTGGATGATACATTTTTTGGTAAAGTTATAATCAGATCAATAGCACCAATTAAAAAATGACTTTAGCAACAACCCTGGGTTTGCACTAGACAACCCTATAAGAACGCCTCCATCATGTCTCCAAACTGAGCTCAATCAGACAGCTGTCAAAGACTAACAACTCCTAACAAACATTACAGAAGCTCTCTTAATAAATCTGAACTATAATTTTAATGGTAATGTTTCAACTTAATCCCTGAGTAGCTGTATCTTAAGTAACACAATTGATATTATAAAAGGCAGCAAAGATCATTGTTATAAAGATACTGAATGATTTCAGCAGTGTTTTCTTCATTACAGTATTCATCCTCCAAACAATTAATCAAAAACAAGACGATTTGTAGCATTTTAACACATTCCGGTCCAGTAATGTCAGATATTGTCAGATATCAGATAATGCACTGCGGCACTTAAAAAAAAAAAAGAATCAAAATAATCAGTTGACAAAAATTACTTATTATTTCTTGCGACAACTAGAGTGTCTTTGAAAAAGTAAAAGTAAATGATTAATAAAATTACATACATTTCCTATATAAGGATAGTAAATATGGACATTTAAGAGGTTTATATTTCTTACACATTTAATGTATTACTTTTATATACAAAGAGTCTAAAAGCTATAATCTGTGTTTATAGATAACAGTAATTGTACAGGTAAACCCATATGTCCAATGGATAGACAGAATGATTTATAGTATTTTTTGTTAAACTATCCAACACAGCGACACCCATACAAATTCACTCCTACAGGCAATTAGAAATCAACCAAGCAGTCATGTGTTTGGACTGTGGGAGGAAGCTGGAGTACCTGGAAAAAACCCAAGCATGGATACAGTGAACAAGCAAACTACGTATAGAAAAACCCCAGGGTTGGGATTTGAACAAGGGACCTTTTTGTTGCAAAGCAACAGTTCTAACAACTGCACCACTGTGCAGAGTTAAACTAGATATATCTAATTTTTTCCATCAATAAGGAAAAAAACAAGGCTTAAAAAGAGTATAACCCCTATTCAATATAAACCAGAACCCTCTGAATAAAACTGTGAATAAAAGTGAATTAAATGCATTTTGCTATGAGCCTTTAAGACAGCACTTAATCCTCCAATGACCAGAAGGGACCGATATAAATAATAGGAAAAGTGAACAGTTTATTGTACAAAAGGGGCTTGGCTTGTGATTGTTTTAACCGTATATATCGAAGGTGGACAAAATAGCCTTTTTTCTCCTCAAACCCAATAGTGACATGGATAAAATATGTAATTTCAAAACAAATGTGGCTAAATATTTTATTATAAAATATTAATCTAAAACAAGAAGTCGAATTATGCATATTACATCATTAGCACCTTTGGGTTTGTAGATTTCTCCTTATAGATCTGCCACAGGTCAAGTCAATGTGTTGTATGCGTGTTCTAATGTGAGAGCATGGTCATGGTTGCCTTCAGGGCGGGATACATGCATGTGTGGTGTCTGTTTAAACATGGATAGAATGAATACCTAAATCTGCATGTACACACATGTTCGATGTTAGTGTGTTGTTGTTCAGTTTGCATCCCTCAGTTAACTTCCCTTTTGGCAAATATTGTTTGTATTATTATTGTTTGTGTGCAGTTGTGTTTGAAAGCACATTCTGCATGGCTTTTGTTCTTAATCAGAGCGCAAGTGACAATAGGGTTTAGAACTGTTATTTGTTATGTTGTGCAGAAAGAGCGATTCTGGTGTCAGGTGGCGTTTCCATTCGTGTCATCAGAGGTGCCAGACTGTTGGCCATGCCTCTGGTCTGCATCGTTCAGCGTACATGTTCTTGCTCTGTATGTATCTGTGAGAGATGTGTGATATGTGCAGTAGCAGAGTTGTGTGGTCTCTGCGTTGTCTTTTTCAGGCAGGTAGGCAGAAGGTCTGATTGAAGTCTAATGAGTGTCACATGCTATTAGACACACATACAAGCCCGCCACAGCTCCCGACAGCAGCTACAGGCGCTGAAATATTGATCTCAGCAGGAACCTCTACAACTCTTGTCAGTTCTGGACAGCAAAAGCAATTCAGGCCACACTAACAAGTAAATGAAATAAATAAACTGAACAATAAACACAGAGTCAAAGCTAATCTTATGTCCTTATTGTAATGGATTTATCATGCCCTCTCATAGGCAATTAGTTGCTCTCCTTGTTTTCTAAAAGGAGCAGCTGTACGGCATGGAATATATTATATTAACACATTATTTATTTCTGAAGGTCAAACGAAATGATAGCCGTGCAGGAATTATACAAACACTGCACAATTAAACAATGAGCTTACAGTGCACTGGAAAAATATTCACATCTCTCTTGAATTATGTTACTTTAAATTCACAAACTGATTTCATGTAACACTAACACAAAGAATTGAATAATGGTAAAGTGGAAGGAAAAGAATACATAGTGTTACGTTTTTCTTACAATTAAAAATCTGAAAGAAATTGACATGCATTTGGTTTTGGCTCTCCAGAGAGAGATGATATGTAGAACCACCTTTTGCTGCAGTTACAGGGAAAAGTATTTTGGGGTGTGCCTTTACCAGCTTTGCATATCTAGAGATGGAAAGTTTTGTTTATACTCTTTTCCAAAAATGCTCAAGCCCAGTTGGACTGGATGGAGCGTGTTTAGGAATAACAATTGTTATTTCTGCCAGAGATTCTCAAATGGATCTAGGTCTGAACTTTCACATAGCCTTTATAAGACACCAATATGCTTTGATCTAAAGGCTTTCATTGTAGCTCTAGTTGAATGTTTTCCTGCTTCAAGATGAATCTCTGCCACAGTCTGAAGTCTTTTAAACCTCTAACAGGTTTTCTACCATGAAAGGTTTATATTTAGCTCAATGCATCTTCCCATTAACTCTATCCAGCTTCTCTGTACTGGCTGAAAAAAAGAATCCCGAAAACATGATGCTGCTACCATCACATTTCACTGTGGGAATTGTGTTTTCAAGATCAAGTGCAGTGTTAGCTTTCCTCCCACACATAGTGTTTTGTATGTAGGCAAATAAGTTAAATTTGGGTCTAAACTGACCAGATCACCTTCTTTTATGCTTCTTCCGTGTTTGCTGTGTCCCCTATCAGGCTTGAGACAAACACTCAACAGGCTGTACAACGTTATCCATGACCTGTCTAGTGTATCCCTTGGTTTTTATAAGACTGTTTGTTTAGTAAGATTCACTGAGAAACCCCTGAGACCTTGGCAGAACAACTGTATTCATACTGAATTTAAACAGGTGGACTCTATTTGCTAACTAGGTTACGTCAGAAGGCAGTTGGAGCACGAAGATTTTGATTATAATGTACCAAAATGTGTATAAGTTCAATTAGTAGGAATACTTTTACAAGGTACTGTATGCATCAGTAGACTAATAATTAAGTACGAAATATAGGTTTTTTTTCTCCTTTTCTCTCTTTCTTTGTTTTTGATAGAATTGTCAATGTCAGAATGTCTGGAACATCCATGCAGGGATTTTTCTTGTTCACTATAATGTGCATCAGCTGCTTTTTCTAAACCTGAAAGGTAAGCTAAAAATTAAAGCCAAAAAAAATATATAGAAATAAATATTGTGCAAGATACATACAATGTCAGAAGAGAATTTTTTTAATTTCCATCAGTAAATGACAGAGGGTTTGACAAATGAATGCATTTGATGGAGTAGCTGATGCCATAGCTGAAGGGTTTGACATGCTTCTCCTTGTCTGTGTGTGTGTGGTTTGTTTGGATGTCACCAACAAGAACTACAAGAACTGATACTATTCTTGAATCAGCTACTTTTCTTCCTCATCTTGTGGTTTGACGGACTGACCTTTTTCTCTGTTGCATGTTTGACGCTACATTTATTATCAGCCATGCAATGTTTGACCTGCATAATCAAGGCAAAACGAAATAATACAGCTAAGCTGCTTACAGTCTACACAATGTTCTGAAGGACCCTCAAGGCAGTTATATGGACAGTTGTGCAGACTGGGAACTATGAAGTTATTCCTTGAAGCTACGGGAGGAATAAAAATTTAAATGTCAGATGTCAACAAGTCATCTTTATTGCAAGTGAGATAATAGCACACTTAAATATGGTTAAGCATAAATGAGGCCACTTTAAAATGCCTTTACTAACTCAGGTGGGTTCTGCTTGGCCCAGAAAATTAAATGATAAGTCCAAACAGACTCGGGTATTAACCTCATTATGTTGGTTTGTTCTGGGAAAACTTCATATTTATGTTTTCCTCTTACATTGAGCTGCAGGCAAGAGGAGGCTTCTGCTTGAAATGTTTATTTTACTTAAGTAAAAGCTCAGAAAACATCCTCTACTGTTTTTCACCTCTCTCTTCCTCTTGCAGTGCTTCTCCTCTCTGCTCTTCCTGTATTGATAGGTTGGAACATTAGTGCCTCTGTATGGACGATTGCCCTCTGATTGATTTCTGTCATACAGCCTTTCTGCACTCCGAGGCTGTTCAGTGGAGATAAATTATCTTGGCACAACAAAATCTCAACTCCGCCATCTGGGTCTGTGTCCCTCCTTAGTTTCCCACATCTTCTTCTTTTTCAGTTTTTTTTTTCCCCCAAGAGATTATTTATTTGAGTGTTTCTGTAGCCTCAGAGGGTCTTTTCTGGGTACTATGGCGGTCCAAACTTATAATGTTATGTTTTGTAGGCATTTTAAGAAAGGCGAGTAGGTTATTGGAAATGAAACCTCAGGCAGATTGCTTGCAATCACTGTGAATGGGTAAACATCATTAACGTCAGATGTTGGAGAATAATTATGCGTAGTTTGATTAACATTTTTCATAAAGTTTCAGGACACTTGCAGGAAGACACAGAAGTCAAAGCAGAAGAGGAGAAAATTCAAAAGGCAAAGCATTGGAAAAAGCTTCAAAGGCAGAACAGCATCTGATGAAATATGAGATTTTATTCTTCAAGCACAGAGGTGAATGGCAAAAAAACCCCAAAAAACAATCAGTTTAACATGAGAACCTGAACTTTCTGAAAGGTATAGGCATTTCTGTTTGGAACGAACTCAACCTTTTGGTTTGGTGACCATTCATTTTTGGGTTAACTTCTTGGAACAGTGAACCCAAAATGTCAAATTTCCACTTCTGTAATAGAGCTGGGCCAAGCAGAGACCACATTAACACCCACACATCACCGTTAGCGTGATGTGATGCCTCTTTCCCCATCAGACTGAGATCCCCAGTTCAAACTCAGGTCAAACTCTGTTTCATGTTACAAAAACAACATGAAAATACGATTTTAGCAATTATACAATTGTACTTTTTAGACACTATACTTCTGAGTTTCCTTCGGTAAAACAGTGGCATCAGTTATTACATCAAATGTTAGTGACATCACTTAGTACTTTAATTAATATTTTCCTACAAATGGGTCTTGCCCTTGGCTGGGCTGGACTAGGACAAAAAGTCTCATCCACAAAGAAGCCAGTAACACAAACATCAGGTACATGACGGAACTAGAGGCATTACATCAGAGTTTTGCTTGGAAAGTCCTCATAATCAGCTGGAATGAGAGACACAATCTCCAGCATCCTGGAGGAGGCTGCCATGCCTACAGTCACTGCCACCATCACCCAGCATCAACTCAGATGGATCAGCCATGTAATCTTTATGACTGACTAAGTAAAATTCCATTAACATAAATTTACACATTTTTTTCTTCACATTTTTTACTTCCATGAGACCTCGTTTTGTCCTGTGAGAACATTTCGCTTGGGAGAACTGCATAAGCTGGAAATTAATGTTTTTTTTATTCCTTCATATGAGATATTCAGAGTATAAGGACAGTAAATGTGTGTTTCAAATTTTAAGGTGATGTGATACAAAGCAAAAATAGCAGCACATCAATTCAATTCAATTCAAAAACACTTTATTAATCCCAAAGGGAAATTAAATGTTGTTGTAGCCCATTATGTAGGTTTCTTCAAAGAGCCGTTGTAGATGCTGATGGTTGTGGGCAGGAAGGATCTCCTGTAGCGGTCTGTCTTACAGCAGATCTGAAGAAGCCTCTGACTGAGGACACTGTTGTTGTAGGACAGTCTCATGAAGTGGATGCTTAGGGTTCTCCATAATTTTCTTCATTTTATGAAGAATCCTTCTTTGCACAATGATCTCCAGAGGGTCTAGAGGAGTCCCCAGAACAGAGCCAGCCTTCTTTACCAGCTTGTTGAGCTTTTTTGAATGAATTCACTGTTCAAATATTTCAACCTGGAAAGACGGAGGAGTTGGGAGCCTATGGTGGAGAAGGGGTGGAGGAGGGTCGAAGCTCAGCAGAAGAGTGGTGTCTTCCATGCAGAAGGTCTTTAAAAGTGATGCCCTGGGAGATGATTGGCCGAAGAGGAATGCGGACCTGCTGTGGATTGAAGCAGCCAGTGAGGAGTGATTGAATGAGGCGGGGTGGTGATTCTTCCATGTTGAATTTTTGTTTAAACTCCATGTGCCTGTTTATGTGCCTCTTCCTGGGTTTAATCTAAGAAATACCTTGATCAGTTAAATGTGACGCATATAATACCATGTTGATTGAGTTGTGCAACAAATTGACTTGTATTCTAAGCACTGAATGGGTTTCAACTAGGTATTATTGGGAAATTATCAGGAAATTGTTTAACACATGTTGTATGAATGTGCCTATGTCAATTCTGCTTAACTGGATGTCAGGCTCCTTTGGTATTGCAGTAACAGCTGCATGTTTTGAAAGTACACACAGGCCTGTGTGTACTTTCAACTCTTGCTAAATCAACATGTATGAGGTTTATGAAAAAATAAGAACAGACAAGCTAGATTCAAAGTTGTGTCTTTATGTGGAAAAGTAAGACATTTCCAGGTTAAGGGAAGTCCAGACATGTTGCAGCAGGATGTGTCTATGCTAAAAACTGATTGAATCAGATCAACTAAACAAATTTTTTTCTTCATGTCATGTTTCTAGGAGAGGTCAATATGACATTAATTAAATTTGGCAGTGATTTAGCATCTTACCCAAGGACACTTCACCATGACAGATGCTGGTCAAATCAGGAGCCTGCTTTACATCTCTCCTGTCTACTATTTAGCTTTGAGAAGATAAGCTTGGTGGGTCAGCTATTGATTAAACTGTCCGTGGCCTTGAAATGGAGTTCTGGGTAAAGATTTCAGCTCTCAAATAAAAATGCACCTTATTCAGAATGCAAGGGGGTGTCTATAAGCATATTCTTGGTTGGAACAATATTTGCAAGGTTGGCACATTAGATAGCAAGAATGAAGAATAACTCCACCTCCTTCCCACACTTTTTCTTCTTGCCTGTCTTTCTTGTACTGCTAAATTATTAATCTCATGCACGGCAATGTAAAATGATGTATTTATGTGTTGACCTTCATAAAACAGCCACTCCTTATGTGTCAGCATTTTCCCTCTTTATGTTTAAGGGTTGTTCTGCTCTCATGCCTGTATTGCATTGTTTTGTATTGTTTATCTGCTTGAATGAAAATCCCTTTCGTCCCTAAATGTAGGCGCTATACATTGTTTCAGAGCAATGCTACATGATTACAAAAGTTCTTTACAGAGCTACATATTTTTCTCCCTCTCTCATTTTCCATGTCATTCCCTTCTCTGTAAATATGACTTCCTGTCTACTTGTGTTTTAAAACATCTGTGAACTCCCACAGCAATTAAAACATTATTAGTTTAAATATGTACAATAAACGTCTGTACATTTACTATGTAAATTCACCAACTGTCACAGAAACACTTGGCTTCTCTTCTAGATCACATAAGGAACTCTGGCAACATGCCACACAGACTGTTATGCAATGCTTTTTTATTCTTCATTCTAGTTAGATTTATACCAGAAATAGATCAGACAGCAGTATATACATATTTTTTGCAACAGAAAGGAAACTTGAATTCAGGATTCAAAAATTTGGGTTTCATAGGGCTTTGCTGATAATTTAAATACGTGTTTCAGCAAACAAAGACCACAATTTATCAACACAACCTCTGTTGAACTTTCAATCCAGGGACAAGGATCTTTTTGTCAAAAGAACATAAGGTAAACAGAATTGCTGCTTCCAAAACACAGTTTGGATTTCAGAGATGAAAATTAGTTAGGTAGTTTTTCCCAAGAATTGCATACTTTTTCACTCTGATACCTTGGTAATGTGAATAACTTGCAAAACCTGGTAACAAATGAGTATAAAAAGGTAATTTATTGGTTGGTAACTGATACTTTAGGTCTTGGAACATCTTATTACATATATTTGCTGTTTTAAAAATGATCCAGCTTGGACTCCCAGAAGAAGTCATTTGTCTCATCAAAGTGAAAGCTGCACAACTACAGGATGGAATAAGAATTTTAACATATTTTTCAAACGCCTCACAACTCAAATGTGATTATGTATCTGTCCGTATTGTGAATACCATTATATTTAATCACAGAGATATAAAATGTAAGGCTTTCAAAAAGGCCCTTGTAAAAACAATTATATGAGAAATGTTTTCTTAATTGATAATAAATGCAGATTCTTCTAGATTCTTTACATTTTTATGGGAACACTGATTTCTTGGACCGTAAAACTTAGTCACAGTCTATTATATGCAGACAAAGATGTAAAACGTTTCTTTTGTTGGATAAAATTGTGAAAATCTCTCTGTCTTCTCAGTGCCATCACATGCCCCTAGTGGCAACTCCTAATCAGTTGAGAGAGCTCTGGAGCAGTCTCAAATAATAGAGAGCGTAAGAGTGATTCTTAGCCTTAAAGCTTTTGATAACTTGCATTACACTTAAGACTAAAATTCCACTTTCAGAAGTTGGGGAAATACAGGACCAGATATTGGATACATCTTCAGGTCGTAGCAGTAACCATGGGAAAATCCTGTTTATTTGTGTGGTGGATGGGTGCCTTGACAACGGTTTTCTCTGTCTCTCTTTTCAAGCCTAGCTTTTGATTAATGCTCTCCTGAAGTAAACTTCCTAGTGGAGGGTAAAATATCATAGATTTAGGTATATTTCTTAACTGGGCTTCTACTACAAAATGTTTACCAAACCTTTAACTTTGTAATGAAGGAAGTACTAATTAAGATCTTCATCCATAGGGTCAAGTTTACCGGTTGCTTAAAATGGGGTACAAAATGAGCAAAAAGCTAAATTGACTACAGAAACCATATTTTAGGCTTTTGTCTGGTGCTGATGCCACCAATGTGATCTGTGATTCACAGAACTGTCCGACAATTATATTTCTCTGAAGAGGACAACTGCCATTCTCCAAACAACAAATCTGTAATACTGTCTGAAAAGTGCTAAAAGAGTTGAAGCTAAAAATAATTTAAGGGATGCAAAACAGGAAGTGCTGAAGGTCTCTTAGCATTAGTCTTAACATTTAACGTACATTTGCACGTACATTTGTCGAGATTAGCAAAACTGGAAAAAAATTAAGTGGTTTTGATAGGTGAAGTATCAACAGAGTCAACAAAGAACACTGGTCTCTTTCAAACGCTCCGTGATTTAAAGGAAGTTAATGAATGAAGTGCTTTGTTGCTTTCCTTTGTGCGTACACATCTGACATCATTTTAATGTCTTTTTAGGGGAAACTAAGCACTTTTTTATTCTCAATGATAACACCAGGGTAAAGATACTGTACAACTTGAAAAGCTGAGGCCAATCCCGACCAATGTTTAATGTGAGAGCACCCATTACTCTCCAACTCTAAGCGAAACCACTCATAAGGATTTATCAAGTCTGTGGTTCACTGTGGTAAACAAATGTGGTGCCTTGCATTACTGTTATGTGAAGTGTTATATGTTGGTTGAGGTAAATCTGCACATTGCTGTTCATAAACGTCTTTGATGCATTATCTGCAGATCTCAGGAAAAAGTGACTATAATCTTCAAGCAACTACAAAAGCATAAAAGCTGACCAGCGCACTTTAAAATTCACTATCTGTGAAATACTTTCTCATCTGTTAAATTCCCTCTATCACACGGGTTGGAAAGGTCACTTTAAAAATGTAATTTTGTGTAAATTAACAAAACCTCTTTTGAACAAGTCAAATCTTGTAGCAAAGTGACAAAAACAAAATACACGCTACTCTTAAGATTACAACTCTGCCTTTACATTTCTATATTAATCTCTCACATTGCCAGAGCTTTTCACATTCCAACTTTCCATCATTCGATTAAACATTAAACACATAAAGAGCTATATTAAGGTGCCAGACAAGGACCCAATGCACCATCGTAATTCTTTTAGTAGCCAGTTTGTTGCACACCAATGTGGTGTTTTTGGATTACGTGTTAGGCCCCATCTCATCTCTACTGCATGATACTCCCATCACATTTGAATACTGTAGGAGTTTATACTTGATTTACCTCCAAGGTTCCTAGGTCCTGTTTCTACAACACAAATTATGTTGTTTCCTCCATAATGCTTTATATTTGGAATAAACTGTTTGGGCTGATATGCTGTTTTCCCTCTTGTGGCTAAAGACTGATGTGCTACCGGCCTAAAGAACTCTGTTCCAAGACTCTTGTCACTCGTCACTCTTTGAGATGCAACTCAAAAACTTAAGCCATGCAAACAGGCTCTTAGAGAGAAAAGCCTTTCACTTATCACACATTCCAACAAGAAATTAGGTAAACTTGTTAATTTCCAGAAATGTTTCCACTCTTGAATAATCTTTGTCCTCTATTACAGCAAACATATGATTGATTGGAAATGCTTTTAGATTTCTCCAAGATGCATGCAGATATGATTGATTTCTGAAGCCATTGCTGATGAATTCCATGTTTAGTTTACTGGCATCACCTAATTGTTTTCAAAAAGCAAACTGTCAAAATTTATTTTATGGTGCTGGCTGATGTTGCTGATGATATATTAACAAAATGCAACCGATTAGTGACACTCAGCTTACTACTTAAGACCAAAGAGAAAATATGCCCTTCAGCTTTCTATGTGATAGTCATCATCTACTTAATAACCCACTTCTATTATAGATACATTCTTAGCCCATTTATATAGTTATATCTATGTAGTTCCAAACACAGCCCTGGAAATATGTTTAAGGCTTTTATTTATGGGGAAAAAAATCTAATTCCAACAATGTTTATCATAACATGTCAAGTGGAATATTTAGATTTTATATACAGCTCCAACTCACAATAATAAACAAATCACACATGCTCCAACAACTTACCACATTTGGGGGGTCCTCTGGGGTGGCCAATGTTATTCCAGGCACAATCCCCCCTTGATGACTCTATTGAGTGCCAGACTCTACCGGTCAGTGGATCACCAGCTTCCTGACTGAATGTGAGTACTCAACTGTGAGTAAGTATCTCCTGCACTAGAACCATCAGCACCAGCGCCCCCAAATGTGTGTTCTCTCCCCACTCCTCTATGTACACACATGACTGAACCTCAGTGGACCCATCTGTGAAACTCCTGGTCCTATTCAGGACAATGATAAGTCTGCATAGAAACAGGAGGGGGATTGGCTGGTCCACTGATGCGGTTAGAACCACCTGGCGCTGGAGCACTACCACAACCTGGATTTCTTTTTTGTGTACTCAATCTTGGCCAATATAGCTGATTCTGAAGTGAACGTCTTGTCAACGAGAAATGCAAAAAACATTAAATACCTACAGAAATGAAGTGTACTTTTACAACAAAATACGCCCAAATGTTTTAACCAATACATGCAACACACACTATAGGTTGCTATTGTGTTTATTGGCTGTGGAAAAGTCTGTTGCAAAATATGCAGTAATGTATGCAACATATTGCTGCCTAACGTGCACAGTGTAAGAGACTGTATGATTAAAAGTTAATTGATTTTAGCTTTTTGAATAGCAAACTTTGCATGCAGCACTGGGGTCTGACCCAAAGAAGGATGCTTTAAATGAGAAATATGGCTGCTCTGGACTGAGCATGCTTGTAAACATAACGAAACAAGCTGATGGTCCAAGTCTGTTTAAACGTGCCACCGACTACAGCTGTCTCTGGTAACTATGAATCCCAGAAGGTTAGGTACTCTGCTGCAGAAACATCCCAGAACACTGGCTGTATTTAATCAGCAATGACACCACAGTGTTAAGTCATTTAAGAGTCAAACATCTTGTATGCCAAAATGCAAATAAAAATATAAATGCACAAATGTTTTTTACCTTGTAAAAATATCTAAAATATAAGATTTAAAAATGTGCCAGAACCTTTTTTCCTGTGCTCCTTTTTGCAAAAAAAAAAAAACAACTTTTAGTATTTAATTTCTTTTTCTTTTCTTTTTTTACATACTGCCATATTAAAATGGTCAACCTCTTTCCTACAAGACCATTTGTATTTAAATAATTCACAGTCCGGGGAGTGATTTCCCTCGAGGTCTGTGCAAGCAAAGTTCTCAAGTGCTTGTGCAGCAGTTGTGTTGTCCATCTTGCGGTTTGGATGTATGTGGATGAAGTGACTGTGTGGAGAGCTAAACTGTCATAAACAATCACTGCTGACATATCACAGATACAAGACATAATCAGTTCAGTTGGCAGATTCTGAAGACACTTGCAACACATCCATGAATTACCAGATGAGAGTACAACAAGGCAAGCGTAACAAACATGAACTACGGATACTTAAGCTGGATTGTCCGAGTGCTTCATGGGTTGACAGAAAAGTAATAGTGCTGTTGGATACAGATCTGACAAAACTAATGCTATTTGACAATTTTATTTTTTTATTGAACTCTGCTCTGTATTTAAGAAAACAAAGTTGCACACTTTTTTAAGTCCTTATCCCAGATTAATTCAATTGTGTTTATTTTTCTGATACTGCACTACATCACAAAGGAAGTAAAGAAAAAAATACCGGAATGAGAAAGCCAACAGACTGCATTGATTCTATTCTTCAAATTAAACCACGATTCTGAGCACAGGGAGGCAGACAACATTGAAGAAGAGAAATTGTTAACATGAAGAGAACTTCTGCAGATTCCGGGATGCTAGCTTTTCAGTGCAGTGCAAGATTATTCATACCCCTTAAATTTTTTGCATTTTAGCATGTAGTTTAGCACGTTAAAACCACACCACCACATATGTAACTGCTGCAGCAAACATGTGGAAGAAAGAACATTTTCTCCAAAGTCCACATCAATTGTACAAAAAAAGCACTTTAGTGGCTTGATGTCTAATGAAGTGCGTTCAATTTTCAGGCTGAAAACTGACACAATTTTTAAAATGCCAAGGTTTAAGAATATTAAAATTTATTAAAATAATTTTTCTTTGTACTTTCTTTCAACAATTTCATACCAGTGAAAGCCAAACATTATTAGCAATTAAAAAGTTTGGACTAAAAATGTTTTATACCAGTGACCCAGTCTATTTGAATGATGGGACCACAACTGGCTCATACCGGCGACCTCAAGAATTAATATTATCATTTTTCTTGTAGCACAGGATGAATTCCTTACCAGAGAGGACTTAATTAGCTAATTACCTCTATTAGAAAGATTGGATTAGAACCAGCTCTTACCAGTAAACTCCCAATGATTATTAATGTCATTTGATTTGTTTTTCTGTGTTTGATTTTCTGTATCATTGTAATGTTTTTCCTCATGTACAGCGCTTTGAGTGCCTTGTTGCTGAAAAGCGCTATATAAATAAACTTGACTTGCACAGATTTGATGAGCTTGGTCTGAAGTTAATAAAGATGATTTTTGAAAATACATTTGGTTTCACTTCACCCTTACCCAGTGTTTTGGTGTCATAAATGTCCCTTTCTTGAGCAATACAAGCAAATAAGAGAGAGCATGAGAGAGTTTACCTTCTTGTGTCCATGAGCTCCCTGTGGAAACAAAACACTACATGAAGCTGAGAGTTGCTTTTCCCTCTTCAGAGTCCATTTTAAGTATCTTCTGAGCCTCAGTCTGAACATTAGCAGTGAACGTCTCATTGCTATAGTCCCATTTCACCAGAGGTATTCTCAGTAGGGAGGATTACTGGATAGCAGCACAAAGGGGGATATGCAAGAAAAAACATGGTTGGTGAACCAGAAGGAATCCGCTTTTCCTTCAGGGGAGGTGACATTCTTTAGCACAAAGTGCTGTAAATCATTGCATGCTTGTGTCTCTCCATCAAGGGTCCCATTGTTTTGCTAAATTGCAGGTATTTGTTAGGGGTGGAGCAACAAATTCCCTCTTTATGGGGCCTCTTTGTTTTAAGTAACCACTGAATCTCCCCTAGTGCACCCATGATGAGACAGAGAAACTGGAGACAGGAGAAGCACAAAAATAAATCAGCTCACATCAAGCAATGGCTTGTAACCAGATGGTGTGTGTGTGTGTGTGTGTGTGTGTGTGTGTGCAAACATGTGTGAACAAATGGATGTACAGCGTCATTTCAAATGTCCTGGTGTCCAAGCCAAATCTGCTGGTGTTAGCATCCGTAAGGCTGGTGACAAAACTTGACGGCTGGTTACCAAACCTGGCAGTTCATAGGCTGTGCAGCCTTAAAGGCAACAGCTTTGAAATCGACTTGGAAGAGGAGCTGTTTGGGAGACGCACAAGCTCTTGACAGCCTCCCAGGGGCCTCATTAGGGACTCTGTATGACGGGTAGGTGGAGTAACTAGGACACAGCAACCAAACACACAAAGACAGCAAAATCCATGCACATTCATACATAAAGACAGAAGCAGCAAGAGAACCCCCAACACAGAGTGCAAACATCTAAGTGGCAGTAAAGTGATGTGTCATTGCTAATGCGTCTACTGAGGACTATGCACTTGGCAAATGAAACCTTAGGTAAATTATAACCGAAAAACTAAGAGAATATCATTTTAAATTTTTGTATCGTTAAAGCTAGAGGACTGAACCGAAGCCAAAGTGTTCCGATTTTTCTTAATCAACTAACTTACTGTTTTGTTAGTCAGTTGATTCATGGGCTTGCATCATGTATGAATTTCGAAGTTTGCTGGGTTATTAGCTTTTAACAGCTTTTGGCTTATTCTGACTTTCACTTGGTCGGAAGAGTCACTCTGAAGCTAAGTGTCATTAAGGCACGTGTCTTTCTTTCAAAGCTCTAGAGTGCATGTAGGTCTCAATGTGTGTGTTTCATGTGCACACTTATGCATGTATTTGAGTATACTGGCGACGGCCTGTCTTCTAACACCCTACATTTAAATCTTCCACAGCTTACTGACAAAGCCCCACATGCATATGCATACTCACGTGTTTTTTTATATATTTCACATAAAACACCCATCACAATGGGTGTTTTATGCTTTTTTGATTGGCAGACCCGTATACCAAAAACCCTACAGACAGGATAAATAGATCCTGCTGTAAAATACAAAAAAGGTCCTAAAGGTAAATGACACATGCTTTTCTGAATTTATACATAAAACAATCTTTGATACTTTGATACCCCTGACATCTAATGGCAACCCTCTAATAACTGTGAAGGTCTCAGAAGTTTGCTATGGAATAATAAAGAAAAGACCAAGGATGTCATTCATCAATGGAGCACCGAAAAGGCTCACTGCAACTCTGGAGGAGTTGCAGAGATGAACAGCTGAGGCGGGAGGATCTCTCGACCGGGCAGATCTGATATTTATGGAAGGGTGGCAAGAGAAAAGCCATTGTTGAAAGAGAGTTCTTTTTGCAAGTTTGCCACAAGGCATGTAGGAGACAGCTTCAGCAGGGACAGGGAAGCTGGTCAGAGTTGAACAGGAAAATAGATGGAAGTAAATACAGGGTGACCTCATAAGTACATCTGTTACAATCAGTGGAAAGATTTGAACTTGACTGGTTACAGAAGCTCTCCATCAAATATTGCTAAAGTTGAGCTGTTTTGCAAAGAAGAATGAGCAACAATCTGTCTGTAGATGTCCAAAGCTGGTGGAGACATACCCCAAAGACTTGCAGCTGTAATTGGAATGATAAATTCTTCCACATATTAATTTATGGGAACTCCACAGTTATTTTTATTAGTTAAAATAGTTGTTAACCATCTTTCAATTTCCTTTTTACTTCAGATTATGTACTTTGTGATGGTTTAAAACATGAAATCCCAATAAAATACAAAAAAGGTTATAGTTACTTTTGCAAAAGCTCAAAGGGCAAAATAGCCTATCAAGTCATTGTACATGCCTTTTTTTACTATACGGATGCACCTATTGTGTTTGTTATATTTCCTATGGCTGCGATAGCAATAGTCCAAGAATGCAACAATGTCAGTTGCCTTTCTAACTTAAGAAAATGTTGATACTGACCAGGAACCCTTAATTTTCATTTAGAAACTCTCAAAAATGGACATTTACGTGTAATCTTGCAGAGAATATGAAACAAGAATGTTTTTTTGTGGCTTACTGAACACAAGATCTCTCTCTTCAAAGACATTGCTAGTTAGTGACCTGATTTGTGACAATCAGATTGATTTATTTTGCCTCACAGAAACCTGGCTGCAGCAAGAGAATTATGGTACTATAAATGAGTCAACTCCTACTAATTATTTAAATTTTCACATTCCTCAAAATACCGGGCGAGGAGGAGGAGTAGCAACCATCTTTCAGTCCGATTTATTGATTAGTCCCAGACCAATCAATAGCTACAACTCTTTTGAATATTTAATCCTTAGTTTTCCTCATCCAAATTGCAAAGCACTAAAACCACTTCTGTTTGTTGTTTTGTACCATTCATGTTGACACTGAAAGTGATAGCCTAAATATAGCCTTTAATGCTATCTTAGACTCAATTGGCTTTGCTCAAAACATTAACAAACCTATCCACCTTTGTCTTTATTCTCTGGACCTTGTGCTGACATATGGCATTGAGTGTAAAGACATAACAATATTTTCTCATAACCCTGTCCTGTCTGACCATTTCTTAATAACCTTTAAGTTTAATTTAACCGAGTATTCAACACCTGAAAGAAACTTTCATTATAGTAGATCATTATCAGACGATGCTGTAACAACCTTTAAAGAATCTGTTCCACTTTTAATTTCCTCATTATCACTGAAAAGCACAGTGGAGGGCAATAATTCTGTTTCTGCCCCTTCACAAATTGATTATTTTGTTCATAGTGTTTCTTCATCATTGCGTGATGCATTAAACAATGCAGCCCCTTTGAAAAAGAAGGTAATTATTCATAGGAGGCAGGCTCCTTGGTTTAATTTAGATCTGCGTACTTTAAAGCACAATGTTAGAAAATTGGAGAGAAAATGGTGCTCTACACAACTAGAGGATTCCTACTTAATCTGGAAAAATAGCCTACTGTTGTATAAAAAGACACTTCGCCAAGCCAGAACAGCTTATTTCTCATCGTTAATAGAAGAGAACAAGAATAATCCTAGGTTTCTCTTTAGTACAGTGGCTAAACACAGATTCATAGTTCTGTCGAGCCATCCATTCCCATAGCTCTTAGCAGTCATGACTTTATGGGATTCTTCTTAAATAAAATTTATTCTGTTAAAAATAAAATCTTTGACATACTCCCGAAGATGATTACTTCATCCTCAGCAAGTGAGACAACATTGGAAATAACTGTAGAACCTGATCTGTGTTTGGACTGTTTTGATCCTGTGGAGCTTCCTGAGTTATCAGAAATATTAGCTTCATCTAAACCTTCAACTTGTATGTTAGACCCAATCCCAACCAAATTATTTAAGGAATTGCTCCCTCTGATTACCAGCCGCATTTTAGATATGATTAATCTATCTTTAGTAAATGGATATGCACCACAGGCTTTTAAGTTAGCTGTAATTAAACCTTTACTTAAGAAACCTTCACTTGATCGAGATGACTTGAAAAATTACTGACCTATATCCAATCTTCCATTCTTATCTAAAATTCTTGAGAAAATAGTTGCTAATCAAATGTGTGAGCATTTACACAGCAATGACCTGTTTGAATATTTTCGGTCAGGCTTCAGTGCTCATCATTGCACTGAAACAGCTCTGCTGAAAGTCACTAATGATATTTTTATGGCCTCAGATTATGGACTTGGGTCTGTACTTGTCCTCTTAGATCTCTGTGCTGCATTTGATACAGTCGATCACAATATTCTCTTAGAAAGGCTGGAATATGCTGTAGGGATCAGGGGAACAGCGCTAGGCTGGTTTAAATCTTATCTGTCTGACAGATTCCAGTTTGTTCATGTAAATGATAAATCATCTTTAAACTCCAGGGTTAATTGTGGAGTACCACAGGGTTCAGTACTTGGGCCAATTCTCTTTATTATATATATGCTTCCAATAGGTCAAATTATCAGGCAGCATAGGATAAATTGTCACTGTTACTCTGATGATACTCAGCTTTACTTATCCATAAATCCTGATGAACCCAACCAGTTAGATAGACTACAACCATGTCTTGAAGATATAAAAACTTGGATGACTTTAAATTTTTTGCTTCTAAATTCAGACAAGACAGAAGTTGTCGTCTTTGGACCCGAGTCTTTAAAACAGAAACTGCTTAGTCAATCACTTAACCTGGATGGCATTAAATTGACCTCCGGTAATAAAGTAAAAAACCTTGGTGTTACTTTTGACCAGTACATGTCATTTAAATCCCATATTAAACAGGTTTCTAGGATTTCCTTCTTTCACCTCCGGAACATTGCCAAAATTAGAAATATCCTATCCAGGAGTGACGCTGAAAAACTAATCCATGCATTTGTTACTTCAAGGCTGGACTATTGTAATTTGTTACTATCAGGATGTCCACAAAATGCAGTTAAAAACCTTCAGCTGATTCAAAATGCTGCAGCAAGAGTTCTGATGAAAATTAAAAAGAGAGATCATATTTCTCCTATTTTAGCTTCCCTTCATTGGCTCCCTGTTAAATCCAGAATAAAATTTAAAATTCTCCTCCTCACATATAAAGCCCCTAATGATCTAGCTCCATCATACATCAGAGATCTGATTGTTCCATATGTTCCTAACAGGGCACTTCGTTCTCAGACTGCAGGTTTACTGGTAGTTCCTAGAGTCTCTAGAAGTAGAATGGGAGGCAGATCCTTTAGTTATCAGGCTCCTCTCCTGTGGAACCAGCTCCCAGTTTT
Organism: Crenichthys baileyi; assembly: GCA_036173005.1. Classification (NCBI taxonomy): domain Eukaryota; kingdom Metazoa; phylum Chordata; class Actinopteri; order Cyprinodontiformes; family Goodeidae; genus Crenichthys; species Crenichthys baileyi. The sequence goes on along the minus strand of JAHHUM010001823.1, from coordinate 20,434 downwards.
AGTCCATGAGGCAGACACCCTGACTACTTTTAAGGCTTGGCTTAAAACTTTCCTTTTTGATAAAGCTTATAGTTAGAGTGGCTTAGGTTATCCTGAGCTATCTTCCTTATTTTACCTCCGTCTTCTTCTCCCCTTGTTGGATGGAGTAAGGGCGAGTCAGGTTTAGCCTAAACCGGCTCGGTTATGGTTGAGGTGCAAACACACCCTCCGTTTCTGCTACCTGTGTGACCCCTTCTCTTTTCCAATGGTTATAATCAGTCTGACAGAGAGAGGTATCCCAATCCTTGTGGTTTTTAGTATAACAATGACCATCAGTGGGACCCTTTGTGGGGTGCCTTGAAACGACATTGTTGTAAATAAGCGCCGTTTAACTAAATAATCTGAACTGAAACTATCTGTGTAGTTATGCTGCAATAGGCTTAGGCTGCTGTAGGACATAATGACCACTTTCACCCTCTTTGCTACATTCTCACACTACTCTCCAATTTTGCATTATTTGCTGTTATTTCAGCTTTTAACTTTGTTCTCTTTTTTCTCTTCATAGAAGCTACACTTGGCCTGGCTCTGTGTCTACCTGTGACACCCTTTCTCGGGTGGGGAATCGTCCGAGGTTCTGCTGGCAACAACTTAATGCTCACCCTCTACCGATGATCCACATGGCCCTGTCTTTTAGTGTTCAACCCTTTCTCTCTCCTAGACATGGCGATTGACTGAGCTTTTACTGTAACTAATTATATGTGCTCTCTTTCAGACTCTAACATTGAAAACTGGCTCAGAGTTGATTTGTTCTTTCTTTCCAGGTGAAACGACTAAAGGAGCTACATCCATTAACATTTACTTTTCCTTCCCATAGAACGTACTCCTGGATCAGTGCTTTTTTGTTCTCTTTGTGTGTCTGCTCTGTTCTCTGTAACCCCCAGTCGGTCGTGGCAGATGGTCGCTCACACTGAGCCTGGTTCTGTTCGAGGTTTCTTTCTGTTAAAAGGGAGTTTTTCCTCTCCACTGTCGCTACATGCATGTTCAGTATGAGGAATTGCTGCAAAATCAACGCCAGTGACTGTCCACTGTCTCTACATGCTCATCCGGGAGGAGTGAATGCTGCAAGTCACTGACTGGATGCAATCTGCTGGGTTTCCGACAGAAAAACTTTTTATCCAATTTGAATAAATAACTGAATCTGACTGCACTGTTCAATGGTTAGGATTAATTGGAATGTATGTACCTGACTGTTGTGAAGTGCCTTGAGACCACATGTGTTGTGAATTGGCGCTAAATAAATAAAACTGAATTGAATTGAATTACATTTTTTTTACTTTATTTGTTGCACAAATTAAGTTATATGTTACCTGACAAGATTTCACAACATGAATTTTCCATCTAACGTTTGCATACCATTGTAATGGCTGAAGCTTGAAAACAATGTAAAATTATTTGTATGATGGTTTCCTGTGCAAAGCAGCACTATGGGTTTTCATGCCAAATTATTTTTATGCCTTACTTATTAGGCTTGGAATCACTTGATATCCCATTGGAGTTGTTACATGGAAACATTCACATGTATTGTGCATGCATATGATGGTAATGCACACCCCAACAAATTTTTCAGGCACTCATAGACACAAACACAGTTAGATATGTTTGTCTATGTTTCTTAGATAAATATTATAATAAGTATTATCTTTCATCCCAACATAGTTAAAAGTATTTCATGGTGTATTAGTGTACTCTGTGGAGGTTAAACAAGCATAACATTATTATGTGACTTCATAAAAATGACAGAAGGCAGAAAAGGACATTTCTGATTGGGTCTTTGTGAAATGCTCCACTTTGTTAAGCCATTTTTTACAATGATTCAGTGACAGGAAATTTTAATTAGAAACAAAGACTGTTATCTCGGTGTACCCAGCTTGAATTATTTGCATTGCAACAGAGGATGGAAAATGTCTGAAAATTTCATTCTTACTCTTACTCATTAAATATGCTAGTTATTTACTTTATATTTGGAGTGACAGTTTCCTGTATGAACACGCACACATGTTCATCCTAACCAGTTCTCCTCTTGATTATCTTTCTGTAACATTTTTTGTAAATCTGTCACTTTTACCTAAGTTGCTGACACCTCCAACTTTCCTATAAACCGACTGCTCATTGTCTCATTTCTTTATGACTTTAGGTATCATATAGTTCAACTTCAACAAATTCTATGTGTCCTTGAGCTGTCTATTTTGTAGTCTTCAGCAATCTGATTTATCATGTCTGTTAGGTTTTATGCATTGCTACTATGCTTATGGCTGATGTTCATGTTGGCAAACAATTAAATTTCCAGAAAAACTTAAAACTTTGCTATAAAAACATAACAAAAGCAAAGCTTACTCTAATTCACTGTGATGCTTCCAGTTTTGTTGGTCCCTATAGCACCCTTAATTGTGAAGGCTTAATTGAATGAGAAGGAAGCCAGTTTAAATGTGTTTGACATAGTTAGTATATACAGTATATAAAATACAATGAACAAGAATATACTCCTGATTGATGTATGTGATTGCATTTGATTGGTTTTTAAACCAAGTTTACAAAAATGTTAGGGAAAAATGTGGCCACTGTGGCCATTTTTGATATAAGCTATATGTGGCGTTGCCCAGGAAGGCATTAGAAAGGGAGTGGGGGGTTGGGCACACAAGCAGTCAATAAAAAGATATAATTTGTCTGTATACTTTTATAAAGTAAATTGGGAGTGCCTCATGGAGAGGCTAGGTTACATGCTGTGTGTGAAACTTTGCAGCATTTTATTCCTTCCAGAATATCAGATGATTTCCAGCATTTTAATGTGTTGTGGGGGGAGGCTAAAGAAGCCACTTGCCTAGGGTGTCATTCATGCAGGGCAACTGCTATGAGGCTAGGTGGCTAAAGAAGAATTAAAATGAGGTTGGATTATGCATATGCCAAACAGATAGCTGGAGGGACAAATGTAAAGGATTTAATGGACTGACAATATTTCAGCTCATTTTTCAAGGATTTAACTCTTTGAACTTTAAATGTAACAAATTGAAACCAGTCAACTTTCTTTTTAGATATTTGTATAGATAAAGCTCTCACTCTGCTCATCACAACATAATTATAAGAGAATTCAGTTTTTTTTTTATCTAATTAATTTGAAAAGTCATCGCCAGGTTTTTTTCATCTTTACAAGCATTTTGTGAGAAAAATGAAAGATCCAGCAGATTAAATGTAGTATGAATGATAACTCTAGAAGACAGCTGTTGGTGAACTTATATACACATACTCCTAAAGAATGTGCTCCCTGTAGCAAGAAAACATATCTCTTTGTATCACCACTTCTCTACTTCATCACCATCAATCTGGCTGCCCTTGTGAAATATGGGCCTCCTACAACCCTAATCGTCTAATTACTAAGTGGTCTCCTCAGAGATGACAGGGCGGAATTGACAAGAAGAACAAAGCTAAATGATGTATCCTACTGTTTCTGTCAGTTTCTCTTTGGATCTTTCTCATTCTTGGCCCATTTTGCTTCTGCACCCCTTCCTCTTTCTGTGTTTAAATTCACAGTATCCAAGGCAACAGCTATTCCGTCTCAAAAGCAGTGAAATGAACGCTGCTTTAATTTATCCTTATTGACTCTGCTCAGTCTTTTTACTTTTCTCCCTTCCTTCTTTTTCACAATATTTCGCACATAATATAAAATATGGAACAAGGTTCACAAAATGTCTCTCCACGCTCCACTGGCTTAGAGGTAATCAATGTAAACCGGGTTCTCAATCAGTGCCACTAATTTACCCCCACCAGCTCCCATCAGGCTAAAATGATGCATTATTGGCCTAATGTCATAGAATGGCCTCTCAGATGAACGGCTCTTTAATGGACCTTGATGACTGATGGAAATGGGGGGAACGTTGTGCTTAAGAATGGAACAGATGAGAAAATGTATGAGACAGGCGCATCAGACACATCTTGCCTATTTGGCAAAATGAGGCCAGTTGGATAAATTATTTTCCTCACTAAATAAATAAAAGAAAATCTAAATGTCTCCAGTAGTTCCTTCATCTACTTCCTCTCCTCAGCTCTTGTTTTAGCATAAACAAATGAGGATCATCATGAGCACCAGTTGTCATAATCACACACTTTAGTGGCGTGCATTTGGAACCAAATAAAAAACCTTCTTGCAGGAGCTCTTCACTCTTAGTGAGCAATGCTCTGACATAAATGCTCATTCATTCAAAGTGTTTAAATGAAATGCACCTTTTACTTCTGAGCTCTAGAAATATGTGCACATGTGCATGCAGAACAGCAAATGACTAAATTCCCCTGGGAGTGTTGTATGTTGTTGAAAACCTAATTTGAAGCTTGCTGTGAGTGGTTGCACCAGATTATCCTCCAAAGCAGAGATAGAAAATTGTAACAATCACTGATTTCTAGCTTAGTGCAGAATTTCATAAAGCTCTGTCACAGCTGACCAAATACCAGTAAACAACAACAAAAAAAAAAAAAATAGAGGGAGAGGGAGGAGAGCAGATGATGGATGTTCTCTCTCATGGCACAAAAATTAAACACCAAAATAAGTTCAAGAAAGAAAACAAAAGGAGAATGATAAAGTGAATTTTAGTTCAGGAAAAGCTTTTATCTCATGTTCTATAGCAGTCGATGCCATCTGTCCATAAGAAAGCACTGTGGAATCTATAGTTTCTGATGTGTAACACATGAAATCCTCTGATTTCCCATTTGATGGGCGCTACTTCAAATTGAATCTGAAAAGCAAGCCAATAACATGTCAGGAGTGAAATGGAAATAATGGTGGATCTACCTCTGAGCGCACCGACCAGAAATCGATAAAATGCTTGCAGTTTAAACTAAACATGAGAGTTTATCAATCAGCTTTCAGGATGACACTGTGAAATCCAAAAGTAGTGTTTTTTTCTGCTTAAAAAAGTTCAACAACTGTACATAAAACAGAAAACTCAATTCAATTATTTTATTTATATGGTCCTAATTCACAAATGTAATCTCAAAGCAGTTTGCAAGACACAAATATCCAAGCAAACAGTGCTAAGAAACAAAAACATGTAAAGTCCTAAAATCTCATCGGGTCTGGGATAAGCAAAAAATATAAAAAGGGGGGCATGACATGCAGAGCTTTAGTCCCTGTGTGTGGGTGTGTGTACACACACACCCACACACACACACACACACACACACACACACACACACACACACAGAATGTAGAAATGACAACAACTAAAGCTAACAAAAACTTCAATGACTTGGTTTCTCTTTCTCAGTAAGCTAATAATAGCAAATCATTATTTGGAGCAGGTTGCTAAAAACTCCATTCTTGCATGTTTTTATTTTAGCCTTATACTCTGGGAATTTTCCTGAAAAGCTCTTGGTCCAAAATAGAAGGGAAAAGTATCGGCCTTAACTCTCAGAAGCCCACTTCCTGTTACTTTGTTAGTTTTTCGTGGTAAATGAACTGAACTTATATAGCGCTTTTCCAGTCATACTGACCACTAAAAGTGCTTTACACTAGTCACATTTACCCAGTCACGCTCACAAATGCACACACATTTAGACACCAATGGGCAACTGTCTTACCCAGGGGCACATCGACATGTGGCAAGAGGATGCTGGAATCAAACCCACAACTTTCTGCTTGCAAGACGACTACCCTTCCCCATGAGCAACAGTTGTGTCCTGCGGCTTTTTTTTTGTGTGACTTTTTTCTGATATTGACAGTGTTTAGAACGAGTATAAAAACCTGATGTGCAGTAATTAATAGCCACTCTACTTTTATCAATACATCAATGCGTCATTAATAAAATTTATAGGGTCATTTCAATAAAACAAAAAATGCACACATTAAATAACTACATTTCTACATACTTATTTAGATGATTAATATCACAAAACATTGAATATAATATGTATAAATAATGTGCTTTCATTACATGTTATAGTTGTATTTATTTAGGTATTTGTTTAATTAACTGTTAAAGTATTTCAATGCTCTGTGTTGCAGAATATATAATTTTTTTTATTTCACACTGACCTATCAAAGGCAATGGATCCAACAAACAGTGCTATAGATAAAACTGCTAATTGCTTCTCAAATGATTTGCCTTGAGTCTATATTACAAAAATATAGCGACAGTTGAAATAATTTCACAACAAATTGTTTTAAGGTAAAAACACAATAGTAAAATAAATGCCGAAATAATGATATTTTTATTTAACACATTTAAATTTTAATGATTTAGACATTTAGTTATCTAATTTTATTTGTGATTAATTATTGACACATTTAAACAAAGTCGGCTCTAGGCATAGGCAACCTATGCCCATGATTAGGGTCTCAAACCATCAGGGGGCTCTCATGAATGTTTTCATTTTGCCACTGACCATAGATCTAAAGTTTTTATATTTCTTTATTGAGAATGAATGAGAATAATATAAAATTACATTTGACACTGCCAGCATGATAAATTAAAATATTTAAAATTGGTTAAAAATTGTGTTTAAGATTTGAAGGGAATTTGCAAGTTTACTTTGTAAAAGTGCAAAGAATAATCCTCATTGTTTGATTGTTGTGTTAACACAATCTAATTCTACGAAATTAATGTTTTCTTTGTGGTTCAACTCGGTTCAGCAAATTACAGTCAATTATCCGTGATTGATTTTAAGCTCATCTAAATAAACTTGGCCTCCTCGTCACGATTCCACCAAATCTGTATTAAAACGCAGTTAGTGGTGGTGATTTTCTTAACAAGAAAAGGGGCCCAAAAATCCAATTCTGCTTAAGGCCCCGTACAACCTTGGGTCAGTCCTGCATTTAAATATCTATAAACACGTGTTTAAGTTTACGTTTATCTAAAAAGTTATTTATCTACTGGATTGTGGGACTCTTGGCTGTTTATAAACCCAAAGTCATTTTGATTACTTCACGTCCTATAGTGTTAGTGCCTTTAGATGTCAGCACTGGCCCCCTGTTTCTAGAACCTTTTCTCAGCACCTGTTCTAGATCTACAATCAGCATACTTGTTTGTGCCCACAAATCACTAATCCCAGTGCATATGTTTGCCGTGATTCTCAGACATTTTTCAGTCTTTTGTTAGGCCATGTTCACACAACCTGCAACTGCTGTAACCTGTGCTACATTTGTGTCTTAATTAAAAACCTTAATTTGACATTACATTGTGGTGATAATCATGAATATTCAAATTTCTTCATTGGGAGGTTATCAAAACAAGAACAAATACCAACTGACATTTTAAATAACAAAGATATGCACTGGTGAAAAAGGAGGTAAGTCTTTTTCTGAATCATCACCAAAGGAGGATGCAAAGTTAGATGCAATTGTGAGTCATTGTGCATAAAAGTTAATTTTGTCAAAAAAGCTCCAAGTAGTATATCTGTGAAAATATTTATTATATATGCATGTTTACTTATTCAGAATAAACGGTATAGAAGATGAATGAATGAATGCATGTTTACTGATTTTTTTTTTAACGTATTCAATTAATTTCCTTCACATTGTCAGTTAACACTTATACTATTACTGTAATGGTTTGCTGTAAATATTTATTTATAGTACTAGTCAGTTAACCAACACCAGGAGATTAGTGTCACTTCTAAACATAAAGCCCTGTTTTCTGTCAATCAGCCTCCACACATTGACTCACACTGACACAATAAGAGCAACAGGTTGCTTAACTGATGACAACAATCATTTTAACACAGATGGATTTTTAAGTGGTTGTTTTTGGACCCGAGTATACCCTCAGCAGTGACGGAGAAAAGAACATGCTGATCAAACATAATTCAGTGAAGCGTTTTCTTCTGCAGCATACAAAGATTATAACATTTGTGCATAAAGCTCAGTAAATTTAAGTAAGATAATGCAGAATGTTAGGTATGTAATTGTTTTTACACAGTAGTGACTTGATGTGTTTTTTCAATCATAAGGAAACTAAGCTTAAAAATAGTATGGAGCAAATTATGATAAAATACCAGTAAATAATACACAGTATATCATAATATAATTTCCTGTAATCCAATCCACTATGGGGTAATGTTACATAAATCGTTCACTGATGTTTTACTCTGTGGTACATGCCGTATAATACTGTACCAGTATTTACTTCAAAATTGAGTGATGATTCAACAGAGGCCTATTTAAAAGTAGATACAACAGACAGTGGTTTGCCTGCTATGATGTAGAATAAGTAAACAGGCCATCCAGACACAATCTGAGCTTCCAGGCTGATGAATGAAATGACTTACAGAGGACACAAGCTCTGTGACACTGATGGACAGTCTGATATCACCTCCATAATCTTGCTTCCACTCAGTCACACGCTCACACACACACGCACACCCAAACACACAACACACATACACACTGATTTCTCTTTCACTCTCATTCTTCACTTTCGTTCCAGTTTTTTACTCCCACTATGTGACTCACAATTTTTGTCTGAGCTTTGTTCCATTTCTGTTTTTCTTGCACTGGTACACTTTCTCTCAATTGTTTATCTCTTATCTTCTCCAGTCCTTATGGCCTTTTCCGTCATCTCATAGTTTTTTGTTTTTTCTTCTGACCGCATCTCCATCACACTCTCCTGCTCTGTCTGTCACTGTCACACTGCTGTTCCACTCCCTGTCTTTTCTGTCGACACGGATGCAAAAAAAAAAACAACTCTCCTTTAGAGTCTCCAACAACGCAGTACCTGATGACACTGGTATGCTTTCATTTTCTGCAAAATCCTTTGTTCCTTTTCACTGTTTTTCATTTAAGCCTTCTCTTTGTCAATCAAATGTTGCCACTGAGACATTTAGGTAGGTGAAGTAGCAGGACAGTCTATCAAATACTCGTACTCGTGTGGCAAGACGCTGGTGTAGGGGTTAAGCGCGCGACCACATATAGAGGGTATAGTCCTCGAAGCGGCCGTCCCGGGTTCGAGTCCCGGACCCGGTGACCTTTGCCGAATGTCTCCCTCGCTCTTTGCCCCTCTTTCCTGTCTACCTGCAATCAAAACTAAAGGCCTCTAGTGCCGAAAAAAATATCTTAAAAAAAAATAAAAAATACTCGTACTCGTGCTCGTCGTCTTCCGCTTATCCGGGACCGGGTCGCGGGGGCAGCAGACTCAGCAGAGATGCCCAGACGTCACCTCTCCCCAGAAACCAGGCCAGCCGAGATACATAGTCCCTTCAGCATGTCCTGGGCCGTCCCATGGGCCTCCTCCCGGTGGGACATGCCTGGAACACCTCCCAAGAAAGGCGTCCAGCAGACATTCGATATAGATGCCCGAGCCACCTCAACTGGCTCCTCTCGATGTGGAGGAGCAGCGGCTCTACTCCGAGCCCCTCCCGGATGACCGAGCTCCTCACCCTATCTCTAAGGGAGTGCCCGGCAACCCTACGGAGGAAGCTCATTTCAACCACTTGTATCCGGGCTCTACTCCGAGCCCCTCCCGGATGGCCGAGCTCCTCACCCAGTGGAGGAGCAGCGGCTCTACTCCAAGCCCCTCCTGGATGGCCGAGCTCCTCACCCTATCTCTAAGGGAGTGCCCAGCAACCCTACAGAGGAAGCTCATTTCAGCCACTTGTATCCGGGATCTTGTTCTTTCGGTCATGACCCAAAGTTCTTGGCCATAGGTGAGGGTAGGAACGTAGACCGACCGGTAAATTGAGAGCTTCGCTTTTCGGCTCAGCTCTCTCTTCACCACAATGGACCGGTACAGTGCCCCCATTACTGCGACAGCCGCACCGAGAAACTTCTCCACTTGAGGCAGGAACTCCCCTCCAACCTGAAGAGGACAAGCCACCCTTTTCTGGGCGAGAACCATGGCCTCGGACTTGGAGGAGCTGATCTTCATCCCGGCCGCTTCACACTCGGACAACGTCATCCACAAAAAGAAGAGATGAAATCCACTGGTCCCCAAACCAGACCCCCTCCTGCCCTTGGCTGTGCCTAGAAATCCTGTCCATAAAAGTTATGAACAGGACCGGTGACAAAGGGCAGCCCTGCCCAGAAACAGGTGCATGTTGGACCAAACTCCTGCTCCGCTTGTACAGAGACTCCATCTTCCTTCAGCACCCCCCACAGGGCACCACGATTGACACAGTCGAATGCCTTCTCCAGGTCCACAAAACACATGTGGACCGGTTGGGCGAACTCCCATGAACCCTCGAGTACCCTGTAGAGGGTATAGAGCTGGTCCAGTGTTCCACGGCCGGGACGAAAACCACACTTCTCCTCCTGAAGACGAGGTTCGACTATCGGCCGGACTCTCCTCTCCAATACCCTGGCGTAGGCCTTACCAGGGAGACTGAGGAATGTGATCCCCCTGTAGTTGGAACACACCCTCCGGGTCACCCTTCTTATGAAGGAGGACCACCACCCCAGTCTGCCAGTCCAGAGGCACTGTCCCCGACTGCCACGCAATGTTGAAGAGGCGTGTCAACCATGACAGCCCTACAACATCCAGAGACTTCAGGTACTCTGGGATCTCATGCACCCCCGAAGCCCTGTCACCGTGGAGCTTTTTAACCACCTCGGTGACTTCAGCCTAGGTGATGAAAGAGTCTAGCCCCGAGTCCCCAGCCCCTGTTTCCACCAGGGAATGCATGATGGCAGGATTGAGGAGATCCTCGAAGTACTCCTTCCACCGCCCGATAATGTCCCCAGTCAAGGTCAGCAGTCTCCCACCCCCACTGTAAACAGTGGTGGCGAAGCACTGCTTCCCCTTCCTGAGGTGCCGGACAATTCAGATCAGGGAGGCTATTCCTCCCAATCACGCCTCTCCAGGTGTCACTGTCGTTTCCCACGTGGGCGTTGAAGTCCCCCAGCAGAGTAATGGAGTCCCCGGGCGGAGCACTATCCAGCACCCCTGACAGGGACGCCAAGAAGGCCGGGTACTCCGCACTACCTCCCGGCCCGTAGGCCAAAACGACCCCAACCCGAAAGCGCAGGGATGCGACCCTCTCATCCACTGGGGTAAACCCCAACACGAGACGGCTGAGCTGGGGGGCGACAAGCAAACCAATCTCACTCAGAAATGCACACACATTCATACGTATGCAGATCAGTAGGCAGGAGGAAACTGGAATCTAACCTACAGGTCAGATTGCAAGACGACTACTCTGATGATTGTATGTAAACCTCTAAACAGAAATATATGACATTATTTTTAAGTGCTTTTCTTTGTGCAAACAGCTATGTCATCATTTAAAGATGGTGGATCAAAATAAAAAAAAATAATATAAGTATATTTTCTAGCTTTTTAATGCCTTTGCTGACACAGCAGTAAGACCGCAAAACCCATGTGTAACATTCTGTCATTTTGACTCATCTCGTGTGTTTTATCTATGTTCCAACATCATCAGCCATAAGAACTAAATTTGAACTGATCTTGGAGGTTTCTGTTGTAGAGGGAGCCTTTGTCTGTGCCAACTGTAAGCCAGCTTATTGACTCCGATTTCTTACCTGCCAGTATTTCTCTCTGCCAGCTGAGTATCCTGTTTGCTTTGCAGTATTCCCCTTATGCAAGAAAAGAGATTTTCTCTTTTTGAGAAGATATAACATTGAATTAAATCTAGTGAGATAAAATAATTGTCATTTTTGTCTGCCACCCACATAAACTCAAATATTTCAGAATAAGTGTTTCTTTTCTTTTCTGTCCTGCAATGGACTGGCTACCTGTCCAGGGTGTACCCCGCCTCTCGCCCATAGACTGCCCATAGACCCACTATGGAAAAAGCGGTAGAAAATGACTGACTGACTGTTTCTTTTCCATGAAGATACTGCCTTTTTTCTCATTTTTTTCATCCTGTAACTTATTTTCCAACTGACCTGGTTGAGCTGAAATTGGGAGTATACCTATTCTTCATGGGTTAGTAAAGTGGAAAATAGCATGGCACTCTCATTGAGCTTGACTGAATCCCACTGATTAGAGCAATCAATCGAGAGATAAAGAGAGGAGCAGGGAGTGCGTCTGTCCATGTGTAGACAGGGGGCTATTGTGACTAAGCAAAATAGACAATCTCAGAGGACTCTTCAACACACTCCACTTTGCTCTTGTACTTCTTTGAAATAGAGAAAACAAGAACACATCAGACACATCATGCAATAACCCAGGTTCTTTCCCCGACTCTGCAATTTATGCTTTTTCTCAGGCCAGTCAGTGGGAGGATTTGGTTTGACATTAATATGCTCCAGCGCTCTCTGGTGACATATCTGTGATTCCCTGTAATGCATTACTGTCCTACTCCAATAACAGCTGAGATGTGGAGCACAGGTCAGAAAAACCACTTATAGACCAGCATAACACATCATTGGCAGGATAGAGTTTTGAAATGTTAGTGTGTTTGAGTTATTTTAAAGATAACAGACACATAAATTATTTACAGACATGGTCTGTATGATCTCAGAATAATATTTCAGAAGTCATAATAACACTTGAAATCTCAAAATTAGCAGTTGCAAAGCCCTGCTAACAGGGGCCACATGTTCATCTTGAATGTTACACAACAATCTCTTAGGAAGGTCACTCTCTGCTGTCTGTAGAATCAGATGGAAGTGGGTCAAATGATCCAGTTTAAAATGCTTTCATCCAGCCAAATGACTCTGAGGAGTGTAATAATGCAATTTGAGTTTTGAAAGGGAAATAAGTTACGCATGTCAATTTGAATGCGGCCACAGAAACCCCAAAATTCTTGATGATAACCTCAGAGACAGACAGATGTATTCAGACTTCCATTACTGTAACCCGAGTTTATCTGACAGTCTCAATGCTCTGACTGGTCTCCCTGAAGTACTGGGAGGCAGCACTGAAAAATTCTGAGTTACAAAGCTCTGAAAGATATTGTGAGTTGACATTCAAGTGCTGGGCTATAGGGATATAGTTGCTGGCAAAGGAAGAGATAGGGAGGAGATATTTTCAAGTCTAACAGCTGGACTGACATCAAAATACATATTCAGTCTGTAATCAGAAATTACTGAGGTAACCTTTAAGAGACATGGAGTTGTACTCAACAGCTAACAAGACAAGTTCAGATGTAATGCAAATATCAAAGAGGCTGTCAAGAATGTCTATGTTGATGTCTTGTTCTTCAAAGAAAGTTGCTGTAGAGTAAAAAGTTTGCATGTAAGAAAATATTTTCCACCCTCAAAAGTCTTGAGCACTAAGTTCAGTAGTTTGTAACACCACAGTCATATAGTCATTTTTTTTATTAAATAAGTTTACAGCAAAAGCACTCACAAAGGTTGTGAATGATTTGCTCTTGGCTGTAGAGTCAGCATCAGCTACTGTTTAATCATTTCTGACTCTAAGTTTTCAACACAAGGCTGTCATTTTGTGTGGAGGTAATGTAGGACCGAAGTGCATACAGGAGGAGGGGAGCAACATGAGTGGATGAATGATTTAATAACAAAAACTGAAAAGTTACAGGATGGAACTTAGACAGGTATACAGACTGGAATACAGAGACATGGAATGGGAAATCAGCAGTACAATCCAGTGGTGAGAACAGAAAACCAGAGAGTATAAATACTGAGGAAAGGAGGAGAATACACCAATGAACCAATGGAGCTAATCAGAAGGGAATGAGATGCAGCTGGTGGAAGAGAGACTGAAGGTAACTGAGGGAGAGTGACTAATTAACATAGATGAGCAGGGAGTGCAAGGAGGTAAGAGAAAACATCTAAGTCAATGGAAACAAGTAAACAATGAGACTACCAAAAATAATGTGAACAGGGAGAAAACAGATCTATAAGACAATACAAACTAAAACATCTGACATAGGAATCCAGGAAGAATCAAACACCTAAACATGAATGAACGAATCCAATAAACCTGAAAGGACTGAAATAAAGCAAATGAAGAACATGGCAGTGCAGAGAAAGTAACAGTACTCAAAACCCCAAACACAGGCAGATTATGACAAACACCAGTGTGTATTAATAAATAGACGTCTGAGTAATTTAGCTTTTCAGGTCATGTGTTTCACTGTTCAAACTCCTATTTGTGAGAAAGATCTGAGGGTATCATGTATAACAAGACACTCTCTGAATCTTTTGCCAAGGATTCCCACAGGAGTCGGTATTAGGTATTTTACCATTTGGCACGTTTACTTGGTCAGACTCTCTGGTCTTTCGGGTTTTCCTTTCACTATACAGATAATTTAGACATACAGGTATAATACGTTTAGTTCCTAAATAAAGAAGTAAGGTATATGTCTCTGCTGTCTGGTAATGGTTATCTAAAAGGTTCCTATCTAATGCAGCCAAAGCATGAATGCTGGTTAAATGTTCAGCTGTTAATCTTAACTTAATTCTATCTCCGAATGATTGCAATTCACTGCAGTAATAGATTAAAAAATCTAAGAGGGATTTTTGATCAATCAATTTTTTTACTTTACCTGAAAGAGGCAACTAGATCTGCCTTTTTCCATCTGATGAACATTACGAAGATCAGACCAATCTTGTCACTTATGGATCCTGATAACCATGTCTTTGTCTCTTTAGCGTACTGAAACACTTTTTCATCAGGTTTACCCAAAAATTGTTTGCAAGGTCTTCAGACTCGATTCAGATTTTGACAATTACAAGTAAATATTAATTTATCATTCTGGATCTGACATCTTCACGCTGGCTTCCAGTAGATTCTTACAACAGATTTTAGGGAAGGGGGGCTCATCTCCAGCCCTCGAGAGCTACTATCCTGCAATATTTAGATCCATCACTTTTCCAGCACTTTTATCAAATGGCTGAATTCCTTCATCAGCATGTCATTCAGCTTTGCAGATGCCTGATAATGACCCATTCATTTGATCCAGGTGTCTTGGAGAAGGGATGCTTCTAAAGGTTGCAGGAAAATGGCTCTTGAAGACTGGAGTTGGGCAGCCCTGATTAAGGGTGTCCATTTAACATATAAAATATTAAATGGCCTTGCCTAACTGTATTTCTCAGAGCAGGTGATCCTCTATGCACCAGCATGTACTCTGAGTTTCCAGGAAAGTTATCAACTGAACCCCAAGGTTTACAAAAGAACTGTTGATAAGTTTCTTTATTAATTTTTAATTGACCATTTCAGCCAACATATTTCTTTTGACTGGAAGTAAAATCAACATTTTGAAGTAGCCCAACCAGAGTCCTGATTTTTTAATTGAATATTCCAANGGTTTTGGGGGGACTGATTGGAGCTCATTACCCCCAAAATGAAGAAAACAAGCAAAAAAGTTTTGGGGAAGAGGCCCACCAAAAGTCCCTTTTAAAGGGGAATCATCCAGAAGTTTAAAAAAAAAAAGAAAAAAAAAACACTCCCGGGGGGGCCTTCCCCACTTGTCTCATTTAAGATCTGTTTTTTTAATGTTTTGGGGAACAATAAGAAGATTTTGGAAAAAGGGGAGTTGGTTCAAAGCCAAATGGGGAGTTTAAAAACATCAAAAATCTATTAACGTGTCCCCCACCCTTTTTTGGGAAAAAAAATTTCTGCTGACTGAGGGAGGAAGGTGTGGGGTTCCTTTTACAGAGGTCCAAAAAAAAAAAAAAACCCAAGTTTTGGAAAAAAAAAAAAAATTATACAGTCAAACACTCCCCATGGAAGCCAATGGGTGTTTAAAAAACCCTTTTTTTTAATTTAGGGGGGGACAGGTTTACTTTTTCCCCATAAAGGGGCCCGGGTTTTATTTTTGGAAATTTTTTTTCTTAATTAAGTGTTTTCAATTTTGAAAAAAAGCATTTTGTTGAAAAAAACCGGGAAACATTTCAAGTCACAAAAAAAGCAAGAACCGGGACGAAAAATTAAAGGGGGGGCAAAAAAAAAAATTTTTTACGGGCACCATAAATTTTTGATTTTGGATACCACTTCATAAAAAACATTTTAAGAAATTTCAAAGGTTTTTTTCCCCCAGGCTGGCCCCCAAAAAAAACCCATTTTGGGGCCCCGGAAGGTCTCGCTTTTGATGCTGTACTGGGGGAAAAAAGAAATTAAAGAAAAAAACCAAAAGAAAAAACCATATTAAAAACCTTTAAATATAAAAAAAAGGGTGAAAAAAGACCCCATCCCAAGATAAAATTAATTAAAATTAAGTCCCCATGAGGGGAAAAATTCAAGGTGAAGTATAAAAAAAAATTTTAAAAAAAACCCCCGGGGGGTTTTGGGGGTTTTTTTTTAAAAAAGGGTTTTTAAAAACCTTTAAAAAAAAAAAAATTTTTAAAAAAAAAAAAAAATTTTTTTTTGGGAAAAAAAAATTTTAAAAAAAAAATTAAAGAAAAATTTTAAAAACCCTAAAACCCGGGAAAAATTTTTTTTTTTTTTTTGGGTTTTTTTTTTTAAAAAATAAAAAAAAAAAAAAAACCCCCCCCCCAAAAAACCCCCCCCCCCCCTTTTTTTGGGGGGGCCCGGGGGGTTTTTTTTTTTTTTGGGGGGGGGGGGCCCCGGGGGGGGGGGAAAAAAAACCCCCCCAAAAAAACCCCAAAAAAAGGGGGGGGGGTTTTGGGAAAAAAAAAAAAAAACCCAAAAAAAAACCGAAAGGAAAAAAAAAAATCAAAGCCCCAAAAAGGGCCCCTTTTAAAAAAAAAAAGGGGCCCAAAAAAAAAAAAAAACCCCCCCAAAAAAAAAAAAAAAAAAAATTTTTTTTTAAAAATTAAAAGGGGTTTTTTAAACCCCTTTAAAATTTTTTAAAAAAAAAAAAAAAAAAAAATTTTTTTTAAAAAAAAAAAAGGGGGGGGCCCCCCCCCAAAAAAAAACCCCCCCGGGGTTTAAAAGGAACCCCCCCCCCCCGGGGGCCCCCCCCAAAAAAAAAAAACCCCCCCTTTTCCCCCTTTTTTTTGGGGGAAAAAAAAAAAAAAAAAAAAAAAATTTTTCCCCCAAAAAAAAAAAAAATTTTTTTTTTTTTTTAAAAAAACCCTTAAAAATTTTATAAAAAAAAAAAAAAAGGGGGCCCCCCCAAAACCCTAAAAAAAAAAAAAAACCCCCCCGGCCAAAAGGGGAAAAAAAAAAAAAAAAAAAACCCCCCCCAAAAAAAAAAAAAAAATTTTTTAAAAAATTAAAAAATTTAAAAAAAAAAAAAAAAAAAAAATTTTTTTTTTAACCCTTTTCCTTCCAAAAATTTCTTTTTAAAAATTTTTGGGGGGGCCCCCCCCCAAAAAAAAAAAAATTTTAAAAAAAAATTTAAAAAAAAAGGGGTTTTAAATTTGGCCCCAAACCCCTTTTTTTTTTAAAAAAAAAAAAGGGTTTTTTTTTTTTTAAAAAGGGGGGTTTTTTAAAAAAAAAAAAAAGGCTTTTCCTTTTAAAAAAAAAATTTTTAAAAAAAGGGGGCCAAAAGGGGCCGGGTTTAAAAAGGGCCTAAAAATTTTTTTTTTTTTTTTTTTGGCCCCCTTTTTGGGGGCCAAAAAAAAAGGGGAAAAAGGGAAAAAAATTTTTTTTTAAAAAAACCCTTTTTTTTTCCCCCCCCCCCAAAAAAAAAAAAAAAAAAAAAAAAATTTTTTTTTCCCCCTTTTTAAAAAAAAAAAAAAAAAAAATTTTTGGGGGGGAAAAAAAAATTTAAAAAAAAAAAAAAAACCCTTTAAATTTAAAGGGAACCCCCTTTTTTTTAAAAATTTTTTTTCCCAATTTTGGGGGGGGGAAAAAAAAAAAAAATTTTTTTTTTTTTTTAAAAAAATTTAAAAAAAAAGGGTTTTCCCGTCTTTTTCCCCCCCATTAAAAAATTTTTTTTAAAAGGTTTTCCCCAAAATTTTTTTTAAAAAAACCCCAAAAAAAATTTTGGGGAAAAAAATTTTTTTTCCGGGGGCCCCCCTGGGGGGGGGAAAAACCCCTAAAATTTTTTTAAAAAATTAAAAAAAAAAAAAAATTTTTTTAAATAAAAAATTTTTTTTTTTAAAAAAAAAAAATTTTTTAAAAAAATTTTTTTTAAAAAAAATTTTTTGGGGGGAAAAAAAAAAAAAAATTTTTTAAAAAAAAATTTTAAAATTTTTTTTTTTTAAAATTTTTTAAAAAAAAATGAAAAAAAAAAAGGGGTTTTTTTTTTAAAAAAGGGAAAAAAATTTTTTAAGGGGGGGTTTTTTCCAAAAGAAAAGGTTTAAATGCAAAATTTTTTCGATTAAAAAACCCCCTTAAATCAAAAAAAATTTCATGAAAACACAATACGCCTTATTTAAAAGCCCATTATAATAAAAAAACCCAAAGGGGAAAGGGAAAAACTTTGGGAAAAACAAAAAAAATTAACAATAAACCAAAAACGCTTTAAATGGTGTAGCATGTACCCCCCTCCTTTTCGGGGTAAGAATCCCAGTGCCCAACTTGGATTCAGGGGTGATGCAGAAATAAATCAACTTCCATCCTTTTTAAATTATGGAAGATAAAACTAAAGCCTTCCCCATTTTCCCTTTACCTTTCAATTCATATCATGAGGTTACAGTCCCTTCACCAAAGGGGCTTAAACGATCCCCTTTTTATTTCACTATTTAACAAAAGAAAAAGGGGCCCTATGAGTTCTTTAAGAGGGTGAGCTCTGGCGCCCCCCCTGGGGAAAAACCCGGATCATTAATCCCACTAAAATTATCAGTTTAAGATCCATAAAATAAATAAAAATAAAATAGTTTTTGTTAATAAATAATCATACAAATAAATTCAATTGTTACAAAAAACATTTTTAAATTAAAAGGGAAAGCAAAAATAATATATTTTTAAAACATGAAGAAAACCTTTTGCTGCTACAAAAAATAGATTGTCAACGGGGGAATATACATAAAATGGCAATTAGTTTTTATTGGGAGAACATTCAGAAGGGATCTACATAGAACTTGATTAGGACTTCTTCTGTCTGAAAAGCTTTAAAATTTTTTTCCCTTGTTTTAGGGTCTTTTTATAATTTAATTAAAGTTGTTTTCTGAGGGGAGTATTCACTAAACTGGTGATAAAGGACCCAGACTGGGGGGTTATAAAAAAAAACCAGGTGGTGCCCGTTTACTTTTTTAAAAAAAAAAAAAAACCAAAAAAAACCCCTTTATTTTTATTTTTTCTTCTTGTACAAAAAAAAATGTTTCCCATGGATTTTTTTCTTTTTACCTGCAGTATATTTACACCCCTTTTTTTTTTTCAATAGATCTTTCCTTGTTGTCTTTGGGGGGTTTTTTTTGGGGATATTTTTGTCGTAAAAATATTTTTTAAGCATTAAAAAAATATTTTTAAAAAACATGGGAAAAACCCAAATAGTTGTTTTTCACCCCCGGGGAATAGGGCCCTTTTTTTTATTTTCGACTAAAAAAACTTTTGAGTATTTTAATTTGGGGAAAAAAGGGACCACAAAAGCAGAAACAGGGCCAAAAAACAAGGCATCTTTTAAGTTCTCTCTATGATTTTGTACATTATCTAGAAAAAAAATAGAATAGCAGTGGGGAGTGGAAACTTTCTCTATTGGCGTATGTAAGGCTCTCCCTTTTCACCGAGGGGTGTTTCAGCGAATTAAACTATCATTATTTCACCGCTTGGTAACCTGGGTTTTTTAGACGCAAAAAGGCCGCTCTGTGAGTAGGGAAAAATTGATTACAGTAAAAGTAGGGGGTTTGTGTGCTGGTACAGGGAAAGTCGATAGGTGCAGGAGCAAAAAGATTAAACCCCCCATTTTAAAATTCACATCAGGTCCCATGAGACTACAATAACCCCCACATTTCAAGAGAAAAAAGGGGGTCTGGGTTTTTTTTTTTGGGGAAAAACGTGTTTTTTTATTTTTTTTACCTGAAAGCATTTTTTTAATTTTCACATTCAACTCATTCGTCCGGTTTTAAAAATCTCAAAAAAACTGCATATATTATTTGTTACCTCATTGCCCCGCAATATGGGCTTTTTTCTTTTTTCAGATCATCCGACTTAAAAAAAAATGAGGAAAAAACTATTATTAAAAAAAAAAAAAAAACAGCCCAAGAATAAATCAGTGTGATGAATGGGTTTTGGGGGGTCACCGTTTTAAAATTTGTAAAATCTTTTGACTTCTCGTTGAACTGATTCAAGCGCTTCTCCTGTAGGTTTTCAAAAAAAAAGGTTTGGCTGCTGAGGGGGAAATTTCTGATTTGCATTAGGGAAAGGGTGGGGAGTCCAATCCAGATCTCCTGCACAAAAAGAAGTCAGTTTTTTTTTATAAAAAAAAAAGCAATCAGACTCAAACTGGAAAACAATTTACTTGCCCATCAAAAAAAAATTTAGTCCAAATGTTTCATTTAAAGCTCAAAAAAAATTTGCACTTACAAATAGGAAATTTTGGTAAAAAACCCCCAAAAACCCTAGGAAAAAACTCCAAAACAAACTGTCAAGCATGGTGGTGGGGGGGTCATGACTTGATATGGGGTTGTTTTACAGCCACAGGGCTTGGGGAACCTTACGTCACTGAACCCCCTTTTTTTACAAAACAGTTTTTTAATGTGGGG
>JAHHUM010001822.1:192693-342254 GCA_036173005.1 Crenichthys baileyi | reverse complement strand
AAAGGTTATTTCTTCATATTTTGCCATGATTCAACTACAGATTTCTTTGTATTTATGTGTTTGACTAAAACAAACTAGTGCATAAATAAAATGTAAAAAGAAAAACATGTATGGTTTTCTTATATTTTGTGTGCGATGTGCATTTGAATTCAGCCCCCATTTACTCTGAAAACCCTTACAAAAAAATCATATATGTGTATATATATTTCTGTGAAAGCTGTTCATGGATGTTTAGAGAACATCATTAAATGAAAGAACAGCATCATGATGATCAAGGAACACAGCAGACCAGCCGGACATAAAGTTGAGGTGAGGTTTTAATCAACGGTTCTAACACAACAACACAAAGACCACTCGTTCATCATTTAAAATGGAAATTGTGTGCCACAACAGCAGATCCACCAAGACATGGCTGTTCACCTAAACTTAAAGGTCAAGCCATGAAAATATTGATCAGAGTGGCCAGTGGAAACTCTGGAGGGATCTACAGCTCAGGTGGTAGAATCATAATTTGAAGAAGGTGGCATGGGGTTTACCAAAACGTTTAATTTGGGTCTGGTCACCTTCCAGCAACTCAACAACTCTGAAAATACAGTGAACTAGTTTAGGTCAAAAAACAGTCATGTGCTCAGGCAGAGTCCAGACCTGAAGCAAATAAGGATTCTGTAGCAAGATTTAAAAATTACCTCCATCCAGTAAGACAGCAAGGAATGGACAAAAAGTCCATCTCTGGTTGAAATACTCCAAAAGACTAAAATCTCATGGATGTGAAGGTAGTTCTGAAAAGACTTAACCCTGAAAGGCTGAATACAAATGCATGCCACAGTTTACGTATTTTCACTTGTAAAAATCTTTGAAAACCATCTAAATCCGGCTTTCCACTTCACAACCATGCACTACTTTGTCACATTAAACCCCAATAAACTACAAGAATGTTTGTGTTTGCAAAATGGCAAAGTGTGAAAAAATTAAAGGGTTGTGAAAACTTTTGAAAGGTACTGACTTTTCTCCTTTATGTTCTTTTACCTTCCAAAGTAGGGGTATAGAAGGCAGAAGACATGTATTTTTAATTATCTTAGAAGCATAACAGTAAGCAAATATCTTACTGTGTTTGTGTCTTTGTTTCTGTACTGCAGGCACTGAGAGGCATGAACTGACCTCCTGGATGAGTTTTGAATCCATCTTCAGGTTCTTCAGCGAAGTCCTGAGGGCAAAGGAGGAAGAGGAGCCAGAAGAGATCTCCAACTCTGTCACCACACGTAGTGGCTCCCTCAAAAATAAACACCAAGATTTGTAGAGAGCACTCAGCACTGACTTGGACAAGCAGGAGGTTCTCAAAGATGAATCAGATATGGGAATGCAGAAATGTTGCCCTTTGCTCTAATTTTAGTTTTTCTCTCCATCCTTCCCCTGTAACCTCCCCTCTCTCCCCTCCAGCACAGCCCCAGCTTTGCCCTCACGCAGTCGCCTTGTTGTTTGAGACAAGAGTACGGGGGTCACCACATATACTCCACAGTAACTTTTTGCATTACTTCTAGATGAGTCCCACTGTCAAAGCAGTATGGACCTGAGTGGTTGTGCTTCCCATGGGCTGTGGCCCGGCTGCGGGTGCAGGCCGCTCCAGCAGAGATTAAGGCTGACAGGAGCTGTGCACAATGCGCCATGGTGCACCTCTAATTGTCCTGACATCAGCCTGAAGTGAGCTAATGTCCCCCTGTCTTACCGTCTGCACTGCTCAGTCTCTCTCCCCTTCTGTGTCTTCCTTCATACCCTGCTCCCAAAGCCTGCACTGATTACCCTGCAATTAGTTCAGGTGATATATCCTAAAGTTCACCCTCATTTGAACACTGCTAACATTTGTTCGCTTGGGTTTTCTTTAGCATTTACCTTCTAAAAAATTTTAATACGACATATCTGATGTCTATTTCTTAAAGGAAGACTTTTTTTTCTCTCTTTTTAGCTTTTAAACATGACTTTTCTTAGTCTGCCATGATGTGTTCAGTGCTACTCCTTTAATAAGATTATTCCTTTTTTCTCTATTTTAAACAGAATTTGTTCTTATACAGTAATACCTTCCATATATACGTCATCTATTAGGAAACAAGCAGGTGTTTTTTTTTTTGCAAAAGTTTATTTTCTTTTTTTTTGTTTCCTCATATTATATCCCTAAAATTGATATCAGTAAATGATTGAAAATGATGAAACAAACAAAACAAGCAACCCGTTCAGAATATGAAGGAAAAAACAATCAGGACACCGAGCGTATTTAAAAATCACTTAAAGCCGAGCGTCAAAATGGGGTTTGAGTGATATCTCATTTTATCGGGAGCCAGAAGTCAGACCACAACACTCATAAAAGCCCAATATATCGCCTTACACATGTCAGGAAATCCTAGACTTCAATATTATTCTGAGCCGGAATGATATTTCCTTAGAAGTTGGAGAATTGTAACATATCTTCTCTTTTTTCTTCCCTTTCCACTCAAGTACTCTTTGTGTGTGCTTAGACCTGTCAAAGTCAGCTTCCTGCTCAGCTCCCATAATCTGACTGTGTGACACAAACATGTTAAAGATTTTTTCATAAAGCTGCTGTGTTTTATAAACCAATCAAGGCTTAAAGGAATACTTTTCTAATGGGTCTTGACATTAGTAAAACCTCAAACTTGAAACTGAATCTTTTGATACCTTAGTCGCATTCTCAAACATATACTTCCCTTCTCTTTTTGATTTTTTTTTTTAAGTATTGCTAAACTTTCCCCACTGTGAAACCCTGCCTCTCCTGCTCCATGTGTCTATGGTTTAAGGCGTTTGTGAATTATCTTTCTGCTGTAATGAGACAAGAGTGCCTGGTGGTTGCGAGCCTAATTTCCTTTTAATTTGATTTAGATCTCTCCAGGTTTCAGCTAAGAAGTTGGGCTTATTATTTGATATTTGACGGGTCTCATTTCAAAATACCACAACTCGCCTTTGTGCTTTTCAGCTACGATCAGTTAATTTCTCACTCTAGAATTTGTATATTGTTGCCTTAGGAGTAAACGAGACTCTCCTTGCTGTTTTTTTTTTTTTTATATCCAAGAAGCCATATATGAAAGAACTAAAGATCCAAAGCACAGTCTGCAAATAAATTGCTCCTGAAGATTTTATTTTATTTTATTTTTTGCAAGTAGTTATTTGTTGTATTGGTTCTAATTTTGTATCTTAAAACCTCCAAGTGTAAGGCCAAAGCATTGATTTCTCTTTGTATTTGAATTATTTTTTTTCCCCCACTCTGTGTTGATTCATGTTTATGCAAAACTGTAAAAAAATGGTTTTAACACCTCTGCAGCACAGTTATCACATTTCTTTTACATGATTTTATTTTTCTGTGATAGACCCATTAAAGCAAAAGGAAATAAAATGAACTATGCATCTTTATTTTCTAACTATTGTCTGGTTATTTGTAATATTGCTTTACTTTTTATGTAATAACTAATTTCGACTTTTTAGTTGTAATTTTTTTAATGTTTGCATGCTCTCCTCAACTCTTCCCCACTTGGACACAGGTTATCACAGTGCTTTTTGTTTTATTACAAACTCTTCTTTCAGAACTTTCCTGGGTGTAAAGAAGAAGCAGCACTGGCTTACGTTAATTTATGAAGCAATGCTGGGAAAACAGGCTCTTTATCAATGTCGCCTCCTGTCTCCAACAACAAATGGGTATAACTCACGTTCATCACGCCAGCTTCTTTTCCCAGAATCCACCCAGATTTTGGGAGATCCTCTTTTTCCTATGCAGCACATTGTTCATGGAACAAATTGCAAGATATTTTTTTTTCCCAGGGCGAATTCAAAAGCCTTCTGAGAACATTTGTTTTACTGAAAAATATAACTGTTATTCATAAGTCCTTCAAATGAATCTTTATAGCATGTAAGCAGTTTTTTTTTTCTGTCGTGAAGCTTACTGTATTGGTGTGTGTCTTGGCCAGGGGTCCCCGACAAAAGAGATTCTATCTTCCTGGTTAAATAAAAGTTAAATAAAAAACATGTTTTTGATGGAGCCTGCTAGGCTGCATATTCATGCAGGGTATTTTGATGTATCTAGATAAGTAGTAAGTCAAAGAGCAGATTTGTGGACTTCAATCACATGATTTGGCCTCAAGTCACAAATTTAGCAACTTTAGACTAGAAAAGCCTTGGAATTCGACTCGGACCTCAACATCAATGACTTTCGAGTTTGTTTTTTACTGATATTATTCTGTAATTGAATAACATATTTGTGAAATGACTTTTTTTAGGACTCAAATTTTAGGACTTGGGTCTTGTACATTTTCTGAAGCATATATATTCTGTGGCACAGTAAAGGTCCCCATCAGATTTCAGTAAAAAGTTAAAACCGTTAAACAGCAAAGTGCCTAAGGAACCACTTTAACAAAGAACAAGAATGCCTGACTACTTTGAAAGACAATCCATAGGAATCAAAAATGACTAAAAAATTATCCACAAGTGCATTGGAGTGCATTGTAAAGCCAATTATCTTAAAAAAATGACTATAAAAGTCCAGAACATACATGTACCTCTAAATCGGAAAATGTTTTTTTTGGGGGGGGGGGGGGTTGTCTCCTTTTTTACTAAAGATCCTGTTTTATGGTAGATCAGGGTGGGCTGACAGATTGCTTTATAAACAAACACTATAGAATGCTTTGATATCACACATTCACCTGGCAATCCAAGTGCGTCCATCATATTTAAATCTCACACAATACTAGCCATTTAAGAATCATTAATTAAAATGATCTTCGTGGGAGTCACCCTAAAATGTTTGTCAATAGCTCAGGGTTGGTTGTTTCGCTGGTTCTGGAGTTGTCTCCTTAATCTTACTGGTTGTACATGGAATAATTCACAATACTATGATCACTGATTCAAATGTATGTTTAAAATATAAGATTCATTAGCTGGTATCTCCTAAACTCAACGATGTTTTAGTCTGAACCAGTTATTTAAAGAAAAAAACCGTTTTTTTATGCCATTTCGATAACAATGGGGGCAACCAACCCTGATAATGCCACACTATATCTGATGCTTATTTACTCTGTTAAAAGTAACTGCTAAAATGACAAGACTGCATATTTGAAGGTAAGACCTTACGCTCTGATTTAAGGATGGAATGTTTTTTTGTAGGATGTTTCAATAATGAACAGTTAGCACAAGAGTAAAAATGGTTACAACAAATCCTGGTTTACCCTGAAGACTTGAAAGCTGCGATTCAGATAACGCTATTTATTTATTCGTTTATAATTGGTGTTCACTTCTATTTTCATAAGTAGTCTACTTTTCGTATTTGCAGCACATTGAAGAAAAATTCAGACCACTCGAGTACACTTGATTAGTTGTGACCTGCATAGCAATGACTCAGCCCCACCTCTGACACTGAGACAGGTGCTTTAGTAAAGTGAGGAAGATGTGGCCTGATGAGAAAATTGAGCAGCCGGATGTAACATGACCTGAGTCATTGTCTCTGCAACTCCAACGAGCTGCCAAATGGAGAAGAACTATTCATTTGGATTTCTTTTATAAAGTTTCTAAGCTCGCTTACTTTGTTTGTATTTGTTGTACAAGTTCCATATCGGTTACACTTTTTTAAAAGGTGGAGTTTTATAACCCCTCAATGTACTTACAATTTATTAAACCACGCTTATCTGCAGCGAAAAGCATGTCGAGACGAAAAACAAGCCACAAACTGAATTGTTCCGTAATTCGGTCATATTGAGAGACAACCCCCTCACCTCCAGCTCAGCGAAGATTTTTACTGCATTATTTGTTTTCACGCGGAGAAACCGATAGGGTCATTAAACGCCCCCTCAATAAATCGTTTCCATTAACTCCCCTGAACAACAAGTGGAACCAGGCGAGCACCCCTCGCAGTGTCAGGCCCGCAGATTTAAAGAAGGGCATTCAATCACACAAGTGATCTTTCCTCAACCTCCGTCTGGAAAAAAAAAGGTTTCCGAACTTCTGTATACATCCAACGTGTCATGCATGCTTTAAAGCAGAGTATGCAGGGGGGGAAACTGTGTGCAAAGTTTAATTAAACAACCTGCTTTCTGTCTAAAGCGATGATATGGTGGTATCATAAATTCTGACCTCCAGTCAGCTCCCATCAAAGGCAGGCGATAAATAGTTCAGACAGCGGGAAATGTTACATTTTCCAGCAGGAATTAATGAATGTCTTAAAACCAATTTGCAGTCTGCCAGGTGTGGCTTTTTTGCACATTTTATGGTGATATCAGAGGTTGTGAAAAACAAGTGTAAAGTACCACCCACCCTCTTTACAGTTAAGATTTTTTTAAATGAGTGCGGAGGTTTTTCCTCTGTTTTTGACAATGACATCTAGAGTCTCTGCTGCTGCACGGTAAAAAAGTTTTGAGCGAAATAAATAATAGCAATTAAAACATTTTTCAAACTGCAGTCAAGGATATCAGTGTGCAAAATAAATGTTCAAGGATGGTTCAATTCTAACGGCATTGGCTATTTCAGCGACATTTTATCCATTAACTAAGTTAGAGTAAGCAACAGATCAAACTAGCTGCATTTCTAAACCCTGATGCAGTCGTTGCTAAAGAATGGCCAATCTTAGCTGTGGCTGTTAATGACTTACATGACAACTTGTTACAACAGATTTAAACGTTTTGTACCTCAATGATTTTAGTGACACCGTTGAAGCTAAAGTCAAACTTTGAGAAGCTGATTGTTTTATAAAACTAAGTGCCACCTTGTTCGAATAAATGTAAATGTGTTACTTTTATAATTACTATGTTCATCTTATTTCATTGTGAAATTCCTTAAGAACCAGCTGCTGAGAATTTTTTTTTATATAGGGGGGGTGTGATGTCGAATTTCTGGGAGAAATACGGGTGGAGACCATGATACTAAAGACATAAAGTCCTGCTGCCACAGGCTGATATTTCAATTTTTACTTCAAGAGAGTTGTTGTCACGCTCGCTTGCCCCTGCCCGCTCTGATGTGCGCGCTGCCCCTGCAAAAGATAAACTCTCTCCGAAAGGAACCCGGCAATAGGAAAGTAGGAATGCAACCCCTTCTGGCAGCCCCCCCTACACACACGCACACACACACACACACACACACACACACTCCTTCAACACTCTCCAGCGGATCACTGTCAGATCGCTATTTGCATAATTATATGCTCAGCTCAGAGAAGAAAACTAACCCCCGAATTTTACGGGTCAACTAACTGCAACAATCAATGTTTTATCGGGTATACTAAAGGAAAAAAATCTTTAACAATCATAGTATGGAGGAACCCTATTTCTCTTTCTCCCCCTCTCGCCTCCTCTTTTATCAGCTCAGTTCAATTACATTACTGGCATGACTGCTTATCAGAAACAATATTTCCAAAGAGTTTTAGACAAAATGGAAATTCAGCCCCCCCCCCTCCATAAAAAGTAAATCTCGCCTTCTTTTCTCTCTGGAACACTCTTTTTAAACACCATTGAGCAGGAGAATGTCGGGCTCAAGTTTAAAGTTGCATTCAAGATTTGCATCTCTCTTCTGTCCTCTTTTCTCTGTTCCAAGGGCTCTTTAATAGAAGAGCCTGCATGTGTATACCAAAGTGCAGGACAGATCTGAGCTTGGTGACCGATTTCGTTAGACATCATTACATATTCATTGACTTGCAGAGAAACCATTTAATCCAGTGGAAACAACTCCTCTTCAGTCGCCCCCTCTGCTTCACTGTTCTAACGAGGAGTCTGAAACACAAATTTGGAAGGGGGGGGGGGGGGGGGGGGGGTCACAATCACCATATTTTTAGACTAAAGATCCTAATTCTGCCGGGGAGGGAAGGTGCAAGATGCAGAAAGCATGGACGCACCTGGTGGGTTCCCAACCCATTAGAAGCGTCGTGCAGATCACCCAAAGATGTATGGAATGTGTTTGCGTATTTTTCATGCCATATCAGTCATAGCCTTCGTAAATCACATATAATTCCCCACCCCCACATAATTCTGGACTTGGAATACACAGATGATGACCTAATGCCCTGTTGCTCTCTGTGTTTCAAATGTTTCTTTTTTCTGTTTTTGATACAGTTATAACTTTCATGATATAAATCTGCAAGTGCTCTGAGTCATTGTTGGAAAATCAGTTCTACTAAGCCAGTTTTCATGATCAATAAAAGTAGCATCATATTCTTGTGGTTGACTTAGTTGTGTAACATTCACCATCATCATCATCATCAGCAGCAGGAGGACCTATAATGTGTGTGCGGTGCGTGCCTGAGGATCCTGGCATATAATGCTCCGATTGTGGGACAGCTGTTGGCAGGGGCCGTTTTACGGTGTTCACTCCATTTGGCTTTAATAGCAGCTTTCAGGACAACCGCTACTCTATCCCCTCACCGCCCCTTCAATTACACCTCCTCTGATACTTTTCTGGCCTAAAGACTCCTGCAGTTAAACACACACACACACACACACACACACACACACACACACACACACACACACACACGCATACCCACAGTGAAACGCAATACATTTGAAGAAAGGGCACTGACTTTTAAGTTTTTGGGGTTTAACTCCTCTGAATATCCAAGTGAAGGGATGTAGGGATGAAGGAGGAAGATGGACGTATAGAAAACAATTTAGTGGTGTGTGTGTTTTAGCAGGCCACCGATGCTTTGCAGGGAAATGTGATCATTCTGACACAAGGGGGTTCTGCTGGCCAGCCATCGGGGCCTTTTTCCAGAGCGCAAGATATCTAACTATTCTAATGGCCGTAATTAAACAATAATTGTTTAAACTATTTTTTTGTTTATTTAATGTACAGACTAGTGGATAAAACCCATTAAAAAGTTGCAAGGAGACCAATTTTTTCTCTTCATGAGTCTCAGTTGCTTAATTTAATAAACTCCAAAAAAAGGCTGATCGGGGGTCTCTGTCGATTTAACACAAAAACAGTTACAACATGATGCAAATATAACATGGCTTGTAAGAAACAAGAATAGCGAAATACAAGTGTTCGGATGATTTTTTTCCCCTGCAACTTATTGTTTTTTTTTATTATTTAAACTACCGATTTAATTTGAATGAAATCTCTAGATATGTTTTAACATTTTACCGACCGAAAAAATAAATATAAATGACAAAACAGTAAAGCACAATAATGATATGATAACAATAACATATATAAAAATAAGTTACTAAAGCCGGATTAAACTGTTGTCAAGATAAGCTCTTTTTTCATCATAGCACTATAATAATACAGGAAAGGTGCATTTTTGTTGATCAGCAAATATCAGCCTGGTGCATACTCTTATTTGTTTTAATGATTAAAAATCGATGGAGGTCAGTTTTATATCAAGATATATTTTTTGTACATATTAAAGCAACGAAATAATTAGGTATTTCTACAAATCCGATAAGTACAACTCTCCCAGAGTCAATATAGCTTCGGAGATGGGGATATATCAATCAAAAGGCGATGGAAGAAAAAGGCCTCCTTTCACACTGGAAAAAAACAACGTTTTTTTAACAAATCCTCAGCCATAATGTACTCCTTATAGTTATTTTTTAAGCTCATAGAATCTGAAGGTCTTGGAAAAAGTCGATAACCCAGATTAGATTTATACGTTTCAATGCTGATGGTACCTTTTTTTAAATTTAAGTGAGAATGAAATATATAAATTAAATGTTAATTAACTATACGGTTTTAAACATATTGGAAACTGTTAGAATATGTTAAACTGCATTCATTGTAACACGAAAAACAATAAAAACAAAAAAAAAACTACTTTCTTCGTTTAATTCTTGCTCTCACGCACGCACGCACGCACATGCCGGCTTCTCTCTTTTGGGTTTAAATGTTAGAAAGGAAGGAGCGTGAGGCGATATTAAATCACACATTATAGATGAGTTTCATCTTGTGCACACAGCCCTCCGAGGATAAACACGGGCGGTGCGTGGGGTAAAGTAGAAGATCCACGAGTTATTATTACTGAGGGAGCGGCCTTTCACTGGCAGCGCCCTGCCTGCATCCTCATTACATCCAGCCCCAAAAAGAGATGGAGCTCTAAATGAAGTTATTGCCATCCAATGAACTCAAATTAGCCGGGGCCACACCATGACAGACAGCCTAGGCTGAGGGCTGAGGGCTGAGGAGAGGGGAGGGGAGTCAGCTCGGAGGGTCTGTAGGTGGTGGGATTTGGCAGGTGGATATTTCTTGATGTGTATTTCATGGTTCTTCAACTGGAGCCGGGTTCATTTCGAATCTGCGTGGTTAATATAGCTGTGTTATTAAAGGGGGCCTGAAGCCTGTTTGGATTCTGCTCCTGCGATGCCTCACCTCCTCCTCTCCATCCCGACGGCTTATAGACTCTCCTCCCATCTATTGAACTTCTTTATCAGCCTTTCAAAATATAACGTTTCTGCCCCTCTTCTTAGGCTTAAATGGCTTTTCTTTCTCGTCCTCATTGTGTTTGCTACCTGAGTCAGCAGGGGAGGATGAAATGGGGAGAGTTTTATGGAGGAAAAAGAACAGGAACAGAGGCGATGATAGGCGGAGAGAGGGAGGGGGGAAAGTTGAGTGAATTTACCTGCTCCTCCGGTGGCAAGGCTTTCTGTGTGTGAAGTTAACGAGCGGCCAACTCTACTTTATTGCTGTTTATCCCCGCAGCTAAAGCTGTCAGGGAGTGACAGATTGGCAGCATCTCTAATCAGTACCGTCCCCGAGATCCTCCCCTCTCCTCTCAACTCGAACACACTTCTGATCTGTCACAAATACATTCTTATACTAATGGCATCATCCACTCACAATGCACTCCCAGATCATGTTGAACTTTCCAGTTTTGTGGTTCAAAATCTGTCAAGAGATGCATCACTCTATAGCCATTAACTGTTCAAAGCGACGCAGTGAGTCTGTGCAGAACACGAGAAGTTTCAAACACTGGGGTGTAATTTCGGTGACGATTTTTAAATGCTTCCAAGGTATAATTCGGTGTGCCGCTGGAGAGAAGGATTTCTTAAAAAAGACCATTTACAAAAAATGCGTCCATGTCAAAAATATAATCGCAATGATTATATAGAATCTGTAAAAAAAAAAAACAACAAACCCATGTTGTTTGTTTAAGGCTACTAACAAAGAAACGGTGCATAATGTTTAAATTACAAGCAGAAGGAGTCGAGGAAAACCTCACTTAAATAGAAAAAAATCTCCATTGGATCATATTAGGAAAATTTGCGAATTAAAAGCACATTAGAATAATGATTTATAACTCCTAAACTAACTATAAAATGATCCTGCTTGATTTTATTTCAACTCAGGAACGATTTTTAAATTGTCTTTTTTTGACTTGTAAACAGAGTTCATTTCTCATTTTAGTTGCTATAGAAACTAATTCTTAAAACAGATTTTTGTACAGAGACTGAAATGTTTTGTGATAAAATCTTCCAGTATTTAAATGAAACATAATTTTAAGTACTGTAACTCCATAAAACGTTTGAAAACAAATCATAAAGTGAAAGATGATCAAATTCAATATTTTAAAGTGAACTATAATAAGTTGAACACAAGAGTGAAAAAGAATTTCATCTGAAGTACTAACTGTCTACATTAACTACGTCTAAATGTGTAAAAACTTAAAAATAAATTCAGCTCGGTCACTCACGTACTAAAAGTAGATATTTCATGTTGGGCCATGCACACATGCTGTATTTGTGTCAGTTCTCTGATTTTTAAAGTTTAATACAAGTGCCAAAGAATGCTGAGTCGACTGAGTCGAATTTGATTGTTAATGTTTGAATAACTTAACTGATTCAAAGCAACAAACTATTTTTAACAGTGTAATTGTCTTTTTTTCACGTTAATGTTAATTCTTGTGTGTTTTACACAAAACATGATGCCTGTTTTTAGTTAGGCTAATCGTTAATCCCCACAGATATAAATAAATAAAGATAAAGTCAGATAAATCAATACACGAGAACTTTAAATATAGAGGGGAGAAATATCTAAACTCTATCTCACCCCATACTGTCCGATTCCCATGCACCGCCTGCAGAATAACAGCAGACCTGCAGCTATGTTTCACTCAGAGCCTTCAGTGGGATTGGCGCTTATCTCGCCAACACAGCTCTGCTGACCTGCGGGGCTGCCGCATCAGAGGTGTGTGTTTGTGCTGAGGTGTTGACCTGTCAGGGGGGACTTGTTAGGACTTTAACTCCGACTTCTGGCGGTCTCCTGACGTCCGAGGGTGGCATCGATTTGAAACTTGTCCCGTCTAATTTGATGATAACGTCCAGGGCGGCCCTGCCGCAGCACCATGGACAGCGCTCTGTCTTGACCTTGCCTGGCTATCAAATTACCCCCCTCATCTGGGCCACGGTGGGAGCCCAACAAGTTTACTGTAGGCTGAGAGAGAGAGGAAAGACAAATATTCGCTGAGGCCAGAGCTTCCACTCGGTGACTGCGGTAAACCGAGGAGCAGGTTGGAGGTTTGCGCTGGCTGCTGCACCAGCTGCCTCTGCAAACCCAGCTGCATTTAAACAAAGACTTTATTATATCCTTAAGGCTTCCCTTCAGCCTACATCAAATTTATATTTCTACATTTAAAAGTTCGCTCAATTTTCATTGTTTTACATTGATTTCATATTTTCAACATAGTGATATTTTTTTTTCAGCTGAGATGAAGAGATTCCGGTTAAATATCATAAAAAGACGCCGAAAATTGAAAAGTGTAATTTTCTTTTTAGCTTCAAAGAGTAAGATCCAAAGTGTCCATGATCCAGACAAATTTCATTAAAAAATATAGGGGCCATTGCTGTCATAGCAGGCCCAAGGCATAGTGAAACCAAGGTACTGCTTAGCGCCCTGCCTCTCAGCAGGGGGCAATCAAGAATGCTGCCAAGCAAGCGCCTACCTATAAACTTACTTGGAGGTGTTATGATTCCCACATTTCAAAGATCTTATAATTGTTAATGTATTTAGGACTTAGAAGAACCAGACAAATATGGTGGTATTCACAGAGAAGAAAATCTATAGTTTATAGTTCTGTCACCTGTCATAATGTGATGTAGCTGGTTGAATCATTTCTGCTGCCTTTATCTGGAGTCGCATACCATGCACTATGATGCCATTGAATCAATCAATAAATGACAATGTTTGAATTAGCTTGTAAGCAAAACTAGCTGAAAGTGTCTCTTAATTGAGTCTGTAATGCAGTGCTGTTCTCTGGGCACGACTGTGAAACAAATGAGCCAGACAGAAAAATCAGCCACCAAAATGCATTTACTACTGTTTATTCCCTAACCTATGTGAAATAACTAAACTTAGTATAAAGAAACACATTCAGTGGATGCTGGCTCTGGTGGCAGGGAAAATGATTGCGATTATAAAAAAATTGTTGAAAAGTAGAAATTAATCATGTTTATACCTGTTTCTTCTATAAACGTCTGGTTAAAAGTTATCTTGTCTCATCCTATCAGCATCAAACAATATCTATGTTTTGTTTAATTTGAAACAACTTTTGTAGTTTGAATTTGTAAAGGACGCTAATATTCTCCACAGCATGTTTTGCAGGTTAGGAGGGGAACAAACTAACATTTGTCAAGCAGACTGAAGATTCCCAATCCATCACTCCATCAGAGGAGCTGCAAAAAAATAGCAACAGTTCTCCATGTCTTCATTCAGGCTCCAAGTCAAACCCAACAGAATACATACAGTAGGTGGATGTCTGCTGCACCAAGTGTGCGCGCAAATAGAAGCCGATGACAAGCAATGTTACATTCTGCAGATTGTCTCGGAGTACAGTTGCACCCCATCAGCTGCTGAGCCGTTTGGTTACAAGTTGGTTTAAGAGAAAAAAAAAGTTTGCGGGAGAGCCCAAGGCAGTGAGGATTTGCTGTTGGGGAAAAAAGAAGGTGCTGTGGAGTACCGGGGGTTGGGGTGTGTGTGTGTGTGTGTGTGGGGGGGGGGGGTCTGTTTGGATGGAGCTCTACAGCTTTGAGACAGCTTGTTAATTAAAACCCCAAGAGATGAGACTCTGCAGCCACCGTCCATATCAGAGCTCTACTAACTATACTGACAGCAAGTTACTTAACAAGCGTGCGCCTAAATCCCATACCTTTCTTTTTTTAATATTATTATCGCAGCCAAGCAGTGAGATATTTTAATTTGTTAAAATCCCCACTGTGGCGGTGAAATATCTTGTTTTCTACTTAGAGAATTTATGACAAACCTTTCTTATTCTTTGTCATTCCAGGGGGATTGGATCCAAAATGGCCGCTTCCAGGGTCTAAACTCCAGCAGCTTAAATTTGGCAAATTTGATTAAGGGAAGAAAAAAAAAGGGGGGTTTTAAAAAAAAGGGACCCCTTGGGAATTAGTCGAGGACATAGGGTTTTCCCCAAGCTTTATATTAAAAGGGGGGACATTGAAAATTTTTTTTAAAAAAAATTTTTTGCCAAAAGGCATTAGCAAACTAAGCAGCAGGGGGTCCCAAACCAAAAAAAGGAGTAGAAAAAAAACACACAAATCTGTTTTAAAAATGTACATTTTAGTGTTAATTATGAAAAACAAAATGTTTTATTCTTAATATTTAAAATGCTGCATGCAAATCATTAAGGTCAAAGACTTTTCTGGGAGTAAAATATTGTGTTTTTGAAAGGACAAAACTAATGAAAACTGTCATAAACTGTTTTTTTTAAGAAGGGAATGGAAACCAATCCCTCTTCTATTCAACCAGTGTTACCTTCTGGGCTCAACAGTCAGAGTTATAAAGCACATTTTCTAAATTTCTTTGAAGAGGTTTAAATTTGCACTCTTTGTTCCACAGATAGTTGTAAAGTCATTCATATAATAGATTGGGTGACTGTTCCTTCTCAATTGTATTAGAGCTATAATGCTTAAACTTCTAAATGTGAATGATATAAAGGGAATATTAGTTGAACTTGTGCTTTATGGTACTTTGAGTTCCAGCCGGTCCATGGACTCATGAAGCCTTGGAGAGGCTCTGTTCTGCGGCCTGAAAAGAGTCTGGAAGTGTTGGAGATACAACAGGAATTCAAAACAAAGAAAAGGGATCCCCCCCACTCCCTTTTGTTACAGTGCCTTCTGATCAATTTCAGTCGAGGTCATCTTATGCCTTATCCCCATGCATTATTCCACCTTAATTGAACCCACCCTTTTGCCTGCGGGATCTCCGAGCCATTTCCAATTCTCTGTATATGCATGTGTGGGATGATGGCTTGTTAAGTCGAGGAAAACAAATACCAGAAAAAAACGCATTTTTCTCTCCCCAAACACTCAAAATGTATGACAGGATCCATGCACATTGTTTGAGAAAAATAATAATAATGTGCTCCAAGGTAACTCATGCAGACAGCAGGGAGAGAGTGAGATGTGGGCTTTAGCAAGGAATGAGGTGATACCTGACTTGGGTTTGCAGGTGGAGAGGCCCCCTCTCTTACTGTATACAAGCGAGCCTGCTGTGCCAAATCACCCAGGTTACAGCAGAGGAAGGAAGAAGTGTGACTGTGAAAGGGGGGAGTCAAGAACCATTTTTTAAAAATTAAAAAAGGCTTAAAAAAAAGTGAAAACCCCTTAATGGCCCCCAGGTAAGATCCAGTTCTCTGAGTCCATAAGATTCAGTCACTGTGCTCTCTTTGTCTATTTATGAGAGATCTGATCAGAGCAGGTAATACAAGGTTTTCTCTGCACTCTGTTGTAGATAGGTTGTTTACAGTTGATGCAAAAATAAAAAATAACGTGGAGGCATTCAGATGACCTCAAAAATGAGTGCACTTTGTTATTTTTCACCTCTTCATGCCAGGAACAACCAAAGGGAGAAGAAAAACTGTTTTCTTTTGGTTTTTTTTGTTTTAAAAAAAATATATTTTTAAATAATATATACTTAAAATATATATTAATATATATTTAATTAATATATTTAAAACAAACTCAATATCTATCATCTCTATTTTTTCCTGAAAATAATTACTTATTTCTCATAATAGCAATAATACTGCATCAATTTACCGTCTCAAAGATTCAAAGATTTGGGGTCTCACAAAATGGTGCGCAAACTCTACTTCAGAATAAAGTCTTTACAGAGTCTCTTTCCAAAAAAAAGAAAACAAGAAAGATAGAAAGAAAAAGACCCCTTCTCTTGGTGTGTGTGTTTCTTTGTCACAGACCGCTGTGTAAAAAAAGGCTCCCGCACCGCACCTGATCTGTCTGCGGCTGCTCTGTGGGGCCACGGCGCGTTTTAAGACAGCTGTAAAAGGCTCTCAGAGTCTCCAGCACATTCATCAACGTCAAGACACCGACGACCTGCTATTTAGTGAAAGTGTAACTGCAGTAGTACATCGAAGAAGAGAGAAGAGATTTATTTATTTATTGATAACGACCAGTTAGGTCATTAGGTGAGACAGATGATTGGAAAAAAAGTCATGAAATATTCTGCAATATAAACAAATAAATATATTTTTAATTTAGTATTTGTACATTTTTATAAGTAAAATTATGCTACATTTTCCGATGGTAAATTTGTCAACCAAAAATAACGTGTCATCATAACAAACAGACTTATCGTTTCCCTTTTTTCACTGCCTGATTTTTAAATGTCCATCCTCTCGGAATTATTATTATTAATACATTTTTATGGGTTAAAATTTATCATGTATTAAATGAGATCGGAATAATTGTATATGTTCTGCAGGGTTGCATTTCTAAAACAATTGTCAAAGGCGCAGACACTGGCAGCCGGACTCTTGTCAGTTTGCAGTACAATTTAATGCCCAACTGATCGCTGCCTGTGATTAATGCCATTCCACACCTTTAAAAAAAAACAAATCAAAATATATTTCAACACCGGATAATGCCAGTAGAAATTAGTGCAATTTTTGCCACCATAAAATCATGTAAAAGTCAGCGGGAAGCTATGGAAACCCCTGGTTTAAAAAAAGGAAAATAGGAAAGGTGCTCTGCTGCGCCGGGGACCGTGGCTCAGAGAGCACAGTGTGGAGAAGAAAAGAGAGAGACTGCGGAGCCGCTCTTGTGTTGGAGGGTCCCACGACGCAGAGCGCCATCTAGCAAAGCGAGGTAGAAACAATCACACACATCTCTGAGGGTCGGGTCTGAGCAGGAAGCTGTCTTTTTTACGCGCACGGCGCAGGGGGAGCGCAACAATAAACATAGTGGTTTAGCGCCATTCAGACATTCGAAACTTTTAAAATTCAAATCATGGAGAGATCCCAGTTGCTGTTGTGCAAATTATGATCTCTTTCCTGACCCGAAGTGACTGACCAATCTTAGTTTAAAGTGCGTGGCTTTAATTTTTATGCTGAAACTGAATTAAATTGCGCATTTGAGAGACCAAATATGTATAATAACATCTGTTTAGAGTTCTTGGCCAAAAGAATGTAAATAGAAAAGTGGGTGATCTAGAGGAAAGAGTGCTGCTGTTCTCTCACTTAACAAAATCTCGATTAATGCCATCACTATTGCATGTGTGCAATAGGCAAACGTTGCATCGTCTGCACGGTATGTAGTTGCAAGTATTTTTTTCTTAAAGAAAGGACGCTCCACTGATGCCTGTCAGTGAGTTCTGGTCACTTAAAGAAGTAATAAATAAAATAAAAAAGCAGCGCCTCTAAGCCTGTCCTCACCCACACGCCGCATAATCCCCTCTTATCATTCTCACCGCGCTCATTTGCTTCATATACAAACACAGCGCAGTATTATTCGCTCTAACCGTCATTGCAGGTAATGATGGTGCAATAACACCAATGGCACTCACATGTAGCATAAGCAGTCCTACGACTACAACTACTACTACTAATAATGATAATAATAACAAGGAGGAATAATAAGAATGATAGTGGTAAAAGCATGGAGGCGAAGAAAGGAGGGACATGGGCTGTAATAGCGCAGCGATCAATGTAGGGTTGTATATCTGAAATGATCAAAGCTCTATTAAAACAGAGGAGCCTAAGTGTAAGTGTTCATCTCAGGCTATAGACTGGAAATGTTTAGGAATCAGCTGCGTAAAATATGTGCCATAGACGTGGATCATTTAAAAAGCTGAGTTAATATTTTAGGTGTAGACAAAATAGACATACGCTATCCATTATATTATATAATGGATACTATATTGCTTAACATATTCAGATTGAATCAACATTATGTGTTATGAAATGTGGCTAATCAGCTTCTTGACTAATAATTTACGTCAAAATGTTAGCATTAGTTTCCCTGTGTGCTTTATTTATCTGTAAAAGTTTCCTTGTTTTTTCTGAATGAAAATCAAGTTCAGACCGCGTGGACACACTTAGAAGTTCAAAATAATTATCACAACCAAATTACAACTCCATTTACTGCCATACAGACCACTTGATTTTTTTTTAAAAAAACCCCAAACCCAGAAATGAAAAAGGCTTTAAAAGGTGGGGAAAGGGACAGTGGTAAAAACGATGGGGGAACAAACCGCAACTATGAAAAGTAGATTGTAGAAAAGGCCATTTGGAGAATATTTAATTAGTTTATTAAGTAATGGAGAAAAAAATATTGATGTAGGGTTTCATTTCCATTCTTTTTATGATTGTGTTATAGTGTCTGCTTCGTGTTAATGATGTAATTAGCTTCAGGTTATCGGTGATTTATTACTTTTAAAATAACACTTGAAATGTACCCAAAATTGGATCATTCTCATTAAAGATATGTAAAACGTATCGCTTGGAGGGTTTTTCTTCATTTATAATACACATCACATACTCTGCTTATTCCTGCTTTTTTTCATTTTAGAAGAACATCCTTTACATTTTAAGGCCATCACACAAAAATGGCCGCACACAGTCTAGTAATCAGAATATTATAGGCTTGCTCCATCATATCAGAGCCATAGCATCGCCATAGAAAGGTTTTCAGTGTCTTTATGTTGGGATACTGTAAACAACCCTTTAAGGTGAAATCAGCAGCATTAAACGGGAAATCCTTATTTTAATCCATTTCGCATACGAATCAAAACGAGTCATTGAAGGACAACCCTTGGAAACAACATTATGTCTGAGTGTGCAGCTATGCACCTATGTGATTCCTCTCTGGTCCACATGTTGTGTTTTGCTGCTGCGCGCTCTGCAGTCCAGCACCACGGCACAGAGACCCCCGGTTTATATTGTCATACACGTATTTGAAGTATGAGGAGCTTTGTGGACCACTTCTTTTCATTCCCATCGCCTCAAATAAACGCCCGCTTTCAAATAAGCCTCTTTTGCCCCCCACCCCCCACCCGACCCCCCCAACACTCACACAAACACACCAACCAACCCCCTGCCACCTTGACATGAATGGGCAACTGACCTTTAGGGCCGTGTCCACTCTGCGGTCCAGTTTTATCCAAATAAGCCTTCTCTTCACCCCCTCCACCCCCTCCCCCAGCTAGACTGCCTCATACGGTGCCAGTAATTCTTTACTGATATCATCAGCGGATGCAAATGAATTTGGATGGGGTGGGGTGGGAGTGTGTGGTGGACAAAATACCACACTGGCAGCAGAATGC
Organism: Crenichthys baileyi; assembly: GCA_036173005.1. Lineage (NCBI taxonomy): Eukaryota > Metazoa > Chordata > Actinopteri > Cyprinodontiformes > Goodeidae > Crenichthys > Crenichthys baileyi. Next base: position 322,709 of record JAHHUM010001822.1, on the reverse strand, counting down.
TTCATGTGGCGAGATGGGTATATTGAATACCCTGCTACCCGAACCAGCCCAATTCAATATATTGCATGGAGAGAAGGGGAGGAAAATAAAATACAAATTCCTATTGGAGAAATCTTGGCTGTAAAATACCACCGAGAAAAAAAATCGGCATTCAAATGAGATGCGTTTATTTCTGCGTGGCCTTTGAAGAGGAGAGCGGGGTCGTGTCACTCAAACGAGGGAAAGGGCCAATCCGTTATACACCCCCCCCTCCTCGTCCTCTTTCTCTCTTTTTTCTCTCCCACCATTCCCTTCCCGTCTTCTCTCGCTCAGACCGACCCCCACTCACTCTTCCCGCACGCACATTTTCAACTATAGCGCACGCTGGTTTTGGGGGGCGACACAGAAGCTAGATTAGAGCTTTGCTTCTTAAACAAGGTAAGAGGAGGCACTTCTATAATCACAGCGGCGGTATGTAGGGCCACAAAGGAGTCTGTAACCACAGGGTAATGGGTCTTTAGTTGGAATGGTCCAAGCTTTGACCGTGCCAGAATAACCACCACCCCCACCACCACCAACAATAATAATAACATACATCCATTTATCAACACGCATTAGTTGCTGTGCGTAAAGACGTTATTAACCCATCTAAACACAGCAGAAGACTGGTGCAAAAAAAAAAAAAAAAAAATCCAGAGCATAAAACCCTTATATGGCCTGGGTTAAGACAATTCTCACCAAGAACACGGTAATTATTCAGTTTGTATATGGGAACAACACCTCCCTTGCTGACGCTTTTTAGAGTGTGTTTCTCTGCGCGCCTGCTGGCATCCTCTTCCTGCTTTCCTCAAGCGCAGACGTGCAACATGGACACACAAATTTGATGGATGGCGCTGAGTAAGATGGAAAAAAAGACACGTATTTATTAACGTGTCCTCTGAGGTGGCTGGGAGCTAGAGACAGAGAGGAAAAGAGAGGGGGGAAACCTTATCACTGTCCGGAGCATGTGCAGGAAAAATATCTTCCAATGATCCGTTCTGGTTTAGCATTTACTATAAAAAGGAATTTATAAGAGTGTTTGTTTTTACATGTCAACTATTAAATTCTATTTAGTTATTAATCAAGCACATAAGCTTTATTTTGGTAGCAAATACAAGCTAAATGTTTTGAAAAGAGATAACTATTTATTTTACATGTGAGAAGGTGTTAAGGGTGATGTGTTTCTATGGGTTTTAATATGAATGAATAGATTTACCTAGTAAAAGTTACGAGCTGTTGTATGACTTGTGATTAAGGAGGTTTATGCTGCAAAGCGATAATTCAGGTTTTTATTCAACTTGAACTATAGTTTAGCAACAACAGCAACATTAAAATAAAACTTGCTAGCAAGCTTTGCTTCTTAACCCTAAGGCAGTCTTTGCCATTGAATGTCATATGTTGATTGTGGTTGCCGGGGAAAGGATTTACGTCCCATCATTTTTACAATTCACTTTGAAATATTTAGCACCATTTCAGAAAGATCTTATGACTTAACAAATTTGGTGAGAGCGCTAATGCTAAAGTCAAACTTGCTAGCAGGCTGAGCCTCATAACTGTGATACAGTGCCTGCCGACACCTAACACATCTTAGCTGTGTTAAGGAAAAGGTCCTTACACCACCTTTTTATGATGGATTTAGAAACTTTTTTACTATTACTATAACATTTTAGACCTGAACGCATTCAGCAACAGTGCCTATCCTAAAGTGAAACCTGCTAGCAAGCAACTTCTTTACCTTACAATAATTTAGGCTTTTGGAAAAAAAGATTTTGCATTCCACATTTTTAGAACAGTAAATGTTTATTACTATTTTAGTACGATTTACGTCTGAACTAGTTGGCAACAGTGCTAGTGCTAAAGTCAAACATGCTAGCAAACAGAGCCCCTTAATCCTGATGGAGTCGTTCCCAATGAATGTTGCATCTTTGCTATTCTCATAAAACCGTTTTAAAGCAGATTTAAATCAATTAATTTCTTACCATTTCAGTAACTTAGGCCCAGCACTACTGCTAAAGTAACTCTTGCAAGCAAGCTGAGCTTCCTAGTCTTGAGGCAGTCAATTGCAATGAATGCCATATTTTTGCTGTGAGAAAAACGTTGCATGCCAGCTTTTTCGAATACATTTAAAGACATGTTTTATTATTTTAGTAATTATGTTTTAATTACAAACAAGTTCATACTTTTGTTTATCTTTAACATGCAAGGAAAACCAAAATGAGCAAAATTATACAAATGCATTGTTAGAATATAACTTATTTACCTGAGTGCCTTTTAGCTGTGAAAGCTACATGATTACTGCTCAGGAAGGACAGACAGACAGACAGACAGACAGACAGATAGACAGAGCAGATAGATAGATAGATAGATAGATAGATAGATAGATTAGATAGATAGATAGATAGATAGTTAAAAGAAAAGATAGATGATAGATTTTGAAAAGAAAATAGATAGAGATAGATAGATAGATAGATGAAGTAGATTGATAGATAGATAGATAGATAGACAGAGGAAAGATAGGGTGTGATAGATAGATAGATAGATAGGAAAAATAGATAGATAGAAAGGGGATAGATAGATAGATAAAATAGATAGTAAGGATAGGGATCATGGTTTTTAGTCATGGCAAGCTAAAACTAATAGACTAATTTTGCTTAGTATATTAGATTTAATATCACAGAAACCAAATTAGTCTATTATTCAAATCTCCATTCGCCTGTGTTTAGAGAAGAGGTTGGATACCTGCTGAAAAGCCTGCCAATCCATTGTCAGAGGATAATATGGCAGAGGACTGCAGAGGGTGTGGGCTCAGTGGATTATATCTTTTCACGCATTATTCTGCTTGAGTGACTTGCTGAAAAAAAGTGCACAGGCACCAACAAAGATTGGTCAGGCATGAATGTGGCCTGTGTGTTTTGTCTACATAACATATTAATCCATCAAACCAAGAAGTGGGAAGATTTGAAGTGCATACTATAATGCAATTTTTTAAAACATATTCATTTACCTTAAAAGTAAACACACAGGAGCATGCACACAGCCATTTTTGTTCAAGTATTGTTGTTATTTTCATTGCATTGAATTTCTTCAAACAAAACTCAATGAAAGTGGGTCAACAATAAATTCTAGGCGTTAATGTAATTGCAACAAAATGCTGCTGAGTAAAATATCGAAGAGTTTGACTGTGGTGGCAGCACACAGACACACGCACACACACACACACACCATCTGGTGCGTATTAGAAAGAGAAAGCTGTAAATATTGCCTGAAAAGCCCAGGCGTTATCAGGTATGTAAGCCCAGGCCTTGCTGCATGCGCGGCCCTCCCATATGTTGACATAATCAGACTGTTGGGGATGTCTATTAAAACGTGTCTGAATTTAATAAATGAACACAGTGATTAAATTCAATATGTTTGTTGCTGCTCTCTGGATGACTCCCTGTGTGTTTACATTTTTTCTTTTGGAAAGGGTGGATTATGGTGGGGATGAGATGCTACAGGACTCATGGGATGTTAATGTTTGGAGAAGAAGCAACAGGCTTTGGCTTAAACTCTTGCTCCTGCATCTGCAATCATTAGTAGATCTACATTTGTTTCTTCTATATTGGCTAAAGCATGCTCTCATACTCTGACAGAAGAAATTAGAGGTCCCACTTGAGCTGCTCGCTTAAAGACCCCATTCACTTTTTCCCCTTTAAACCCAAGCATTTCCTTTTACTGCTCTTCCTGCTTGGTATATAGTGCGGTTTTACTTCACCAGCATTCAGGCAAACAACTGTTGGCAGCAGGAGAAGAAAGTTGCACACTGGAGCCTGCAGACATACATGACGATGCACAAAGAGTCATTATAATATATATAATATATATATATATATATATATATATATATATATTATTCTCCTCCCCTTGGTTTCTCACACTTCCCTCTGTCTTTCTCACCCACTCCGCCTGGTTTTATCCGTTCAGGCCGTGGAACACACACACACACCACCAGGACAGACACACATGCACACACACACACACACACACACACACACACACCACACACACACACACACGCACACCCCACACACACACACACACACACACAGACGGAGCGTCAAAATGAGCCTTACTTTTCCCCCCTTTTCCTGCCATGAATCTTCATCTCTCCATCGTTGACAGAACTTGACTTGATCCAGTCGCTTAGAAAAAAAGTCCGCAGTGAAGTAAAGTGCGCCTTAATTAAGATATAGGCTATATTTGTATATATTTATGCATGTTTCTGTGCTGCGTCCCGAACACAGAAGGCTTTGGTAGAGGAGGGAGAGGAGTGCAGATTGAGACATATTGAGCCCGCTTTTAAAAGGATCATTTCATCATGTGGGAGGTTGGGACACACAAAGTTTGGACCCGTGACTGGCATTCCGGAGAGAGACATGCATATTTTAAAACAACAAAGCAGGACAGAGACCGAGGGGTGGATGGGGGTGGGGTGGAGCGGGGGCGGGGGGCGAGGAGAAAAAAGAAAAAAAAAACTTGGAAAGAAGTTACTATCAGATGAACAGCTGTCATTATTGGACTCGACTAGAGCGCATATTAAGATATAGTCGTCTGAAGGGGGAAGAAGAAAAGGTGGACTTGTCTACACCATTTCGTTAAAAGATTCTTTATTACTTGTTCACTTCAAAAGATTTTTTTAATAATAGAAAAGATTAAAACGGAGGAAATGTTCAAGATTTAAATATTTTGAATTTGCTGTTTTTTGGCTACCACATATCACATATTTTATTTATTTATTTATCTAATGTACTTTGAATAAACTAGAAAAATAATAGCCTCACATGGTTGAATAAATAAAACAAATAAATAAACAACCTCTAAAACGGAGATCAGAGTGATTCTACTTCTATAGGACAATGTTAGTTAGTTACTTTTTTTCCGGGCCACTTTCTGTCCTCAAATATCCAAGTAACAGCGTTTCAGGTCGCAATTTAGTACGTCTCCCACTTCTATTTTGTCACGTCACACACAATTGTATCTCTCTCAAGCAAAGCCGGTGCGCTTAGCGCTGTCACTTCTGCACAGCTTTTACAACATCACTCCCCCCTTTCTTTCCCCCCACGTTCTCTCACTGCCTTACTTTACTAGAGGCTTTTTCTCTTTCTCTCTCTTGTGTAAGGGTCCATTCGTGCAAGCAGGAGTGAGGAGGGCATAAATAAAAATGCGCTGGCTGTGACGAGAGATCTGTCCGCTGGAAATGAAGGGCCAGCGGGGAAAGACAAAAGGGGGTGGGGGGCATGCAGTAGTGTAGAGCTGGATATCTCTGTTAGTTGTCAGCGTTTAGTCCATGGCTGTGGAATGCTAATGAGTGAGGTCTCTCTCTCTCCCTTTCTCTCCTTCTCCACCCCCTCCTCGTCCTCCTCCTGTCCACCCCGCCTTCTCGCTCTCTCAGGGAGAAAAAGCGGATCGATAGCTGACCCGATGGTTTTGGCCAATGCTTTATTTATCTGGCCAGGCAATGATATTATCAGCCTTGAACGTTATATACAGCAAATGTCTTCCTAAATCAACACAAAGAGATCCGCTTACACAGCGATCCGGGCTTTCTCACAATCATCTCTCCCTCTCTCTTTCAGCCTCAGCACCTACGCTTACGTACGGTTTGTGGATACGCACGGGCGCACGCAAACATACATCATATGTGCCTTTCGCACATTTCCAACAGTCGGGCGTGTGCGCGTATAAGCGGGGAGGCGTCCCCTTGTGTTACATTCACAGCTCCAGAAGGGCTGGATTTGATCCATTGCTTAAAGGTTGCTTGTGTGGTCTGCGGACTGATCTATGCCACCGACTGAGGCTGGGTCTGGATGCTGAAATGTGGCACACATCTCCCCTTCCTGCTTAGGTTAGGTCTATGTAATTTTGGCCATCGGTTCCCAGCCATCTTGCAATGCCTGGGTGGATGGATGAGCTATACGGCGAGAGCACTTGTCATTTTCAAGACAATATGAGAAATAAGCCGCGTCACACTTCAGAGAGGGGGCTGCCATTCGTTTCTATACGCGGGAGCCTCGGCTATTTGGAAATTGTTATTGTCTCAAACAGCCGTATTTGTCAAATGTGACCGAGCTGCTGCTGTTTCTTCTAAGTGAAAAGTAGTGACGTGTGACGCCAAATAGGACGTTTTCTTCTTCTTTTTCCGCTGCTGCAGAACGCTGTAACGCCGGTTCTCATTGAGGGGTTCAACAGAAATAGGGCTCACTGACAACTTCGGATAATAAATGTTTCGCTTTCAGACAGATATCTCAAACGTGAAATCGCACCCAGCTGCTTGTGTAAAAGCAAACAAATAGCCCCCACCCGTGTTGGGAGTCCTCCACTTGTGGTTTGATGAATGAAACCAGACAAAGGTAAATGGTTATTTAACTCATTTCGCTGTAACACTTTAGTGGCCGGTGTTTCCTCATATCCATCTCTTCTTACCCACCGCAGTTAAACTGACAATGCAGTTATTTCTCTTTGCCCTCACATTTCTGATTAATTAATAATAGCTAATGTGGTTAAATAAGATGACGATTTGGTTGTAAATAATAAACAAATGAAAAACGTTATTATATCAACATTTGACATATTACATAGGCTAATAAAAAGAACTTAAGCCTGTAATACAAAATCCAAAGTATCTAAACAGAAATCAGCACGTTATTTCCGGAGTCCTCACGCGTTTCATTCGTATTGCAAATACTGAAACCTTAATTAGGAGCACATGCCACAATTTTCATGTGTTTTTTGAACCGCCGCTTTATATAGCCTGCAGTGTAACAATTGTAGAACAGAATGGTCTCAGCGAGAGGATAAAAGATAGTTACTCTAGAGGGGATTTTGAATACATTATGTGGAAACAAGCAGCTGAAAGCTACGTTTAATAATCCTGCAAACACACAATTTAAGTCCGCACCTACATAGAAACACATGAAAACAACAACATCAGAAAAAAGGAGCGTGATGGCCATAGAGACACATAATTATTTAGACCTCCAGGTTGTCACCTTAGGTTAATAATTCCTCAAACAATAATATTAACAGTTAGATAAAGTTGAAATACTAACAATATTAAAGCATTAGTTAAATGCAATTTTAGCTTAAACACCACTAAACATTTGTGTTTTTTTTATTGTCCATTTTTGTTTTGGTTAAGCTTAGAGCATTCAGTCTGCAGTAGGAAGAAGGAAAGACCCAATCAGTGTCTTTCTCCCCAACTTTCACCTGACCTAAAGGTCGGTGAAAGCATGATCACATCCACAGCAAGGAAATCCTGCACAAAACTGCAGAAAATTAAAAAGTTTCGCTTTTACGACTACTTTACTGCGGATGTAACACACATTTAGGGTTATACTTTGTCAGATCATCTCACAAATGATGAGAGAGGCCATCAGAGGACTTCCTGGAGCCACATCCTTCCTTTATTAGAGGCAGTTACACCTTAAAAGTTTTTTGAGGAAATAAGCTGTGCAAAAAATACCTATAACTGAAAGTTACAGAGACAAACACAGGGCTGATAAATAAACAGGCGAACATATATCACATCTCTGCTCTGCTGTCCCTGATCACCGCCAAGCCTGAAGACAAAGATTTGGGCAAAATGACATAGAAGCAGCTCATCTCATGATAACTCAAGAAATGTCAAGCCTAAACCATATTTTTTACCAAATCTTATCACTCTTTAGACTGTGATTGTGGCGCAGGTAAATAACTGGGTTTCCCTTCTGTCATTTGGGGCGTAAATGGAGACAAAGACATCGCAGAGATAGACCAAAGCAAGGACAGTGATAGTGAGTAACCCATCTCACACACTGAGGACTTATCGGTGGACTCATTACACTCTGTCACACACACTCACACACACCGTCATACATTTGACTTTCTTCTAACACGCTTCTCCTCTCATTTTTCTCAGCACTCTCTCTCTCTCTTCTTCTCTCTCTCCCTGCCTCCCTCTCCATTCCCTCGCAACGCATCACACTCGGTGGCCCTATCGACTGGCTTACATGCTGTAAAATACATTTTCCAGATTGATCACGCAAATCACAGCAGCTTTGCAGCCCCCCGTCCCCCCAGCCCTGTTTTGCCAAATACGCCCACGTCAATACAGAGCATGCAATGCGCTATCAGGGCAGACGTTTTTTTTTTATATATATTTTATTTTAAGGGGTGGGGGCATTGTTGGGTTTGCAGAGAAACACCTTAGTTAAGCCACACCACAGGAAGAAGGTTACAGGGGTGGCTCTGGGTTAGAGGCTTTCCTCTGTCTGGGGAAAATATTAAATATTATTGCGCTCACAGGCTGGTATTGTCTCCTTCTTCTTTGTATCCGCGCTGTCAGTTATGTCATGGCTCTTTCCAAATGATATATGCCTCTGTTGTGTCATTATTATCCCCCTTTAATCCCGTGTAACAATTTGTTTTCACGGGTAGGTTTTAACAGTGGTTTCAGCAACTGTAGTTGCAGCGCACACAAAAACAACACATTCCCTCTGATTTGTAAAAAAAACAAGACATTAGGTCCCCAGGAAAATGCTTGAGAGTAAGACATCGTTGCCTATTTCTTTTTTAATAGTACAGTCACCATCACACAACTTCATCAACCGACCCTTCTGCCAAAAAAAAAAAAAAAATAAATAAAAGCTGCATCATGGAGTAAGCAAAATTGAAGGCAACAACCAATAAAATTCAAGAAACAATGAAAATCTTCAAGACGAAACAAACAAAATGTATTTGAAATGATATATTAAAAGTGCTTTTTGAATTTCATGTCTCATGTTATTTTTCTTTTGACTGATGATCGACTCCACACGCACTCGTGGTCCAGGGGAGGGGTGGAAGGGAGGGGGGGGAAGGCGCCCCAGACGGAGTAAAAATGTCAGTAAAAACGTCCTGGAGGTCAGTTTGTTTTGCTGCTTCTGCTGCAGGTCCATCGTATCAGTTGCAGGGGGGAGAAGGGGGGTCAAAAAATAAAAAATAAAAAAACAAAATAAAAAGTTCAACCATCAGTGTTGATATTGTCACAGCGATTAGACTGTTTCTTATTCGTCTAAATTCATTTCATTTGTCTTGTTTTTTTATTCTTTTAAATTCTCACTTCAATTTTTAATTCTTGGAGAACATAGCTTCGACAACATATATCGCACTCATTATAAGAAGCAAAAGGTTATATCAAAAAATTATTAGTATAGAATCACAGAAACCCTGGTTTAGAACCAGAAAAAATACAAAACAGAGAGGTACATAGACACAGGACAATTCTTATAATTGCTTGGAAACATTATTTTCCCGGTAAGTCTTGATTCATTTTTTTTCTTACTGCGCATATGATGTTTTTCATTTTATTTGTATTTTTTTTACAAAAAAAAAAGAAAATAAAGACTAGTATTTTACTAAATGAAGAGTACTGTTCTTGAAGATGAGGGTGCGGATTTACACAGGCGCAAAGTCCAGTTCCAATATTTTTCTGTACATAATGTATTCCGTCGCTGTCCCAGAAGACAGAAAAAAGTAATGTCTTCCGCAAAGTTTCTCAGAAAAAAAAAGGTCCTATATATAGTCTTCTTGAAGGAGAATGAGGTGGTGGGGGTGGGGGGTGGGGGGAGCAGAAATTTGGTCCTTTTTTCCCCTCCTCCTCTCTGTTTATTTGTCATATAAGGATCATTGGATGGACATGTAAGGCCAGTTGAAGCTGCTCCCGGATAATAGCATATCCCTGATGAGGGTTTCAATAGGAGTTTTACCTACCAAGCGGACGAAGAACAGCTGCTCGATTACCGAGGAGGAGACGGTGCGTAAAGAGGGCAGCCGCAGCAGGAGCTTGCCAAAGCGGCTGGGTTGGTTGGGGTACTGGCTCCTGACGTACTCCTCCAGGGCGCACTGCGACTTCTCTTGTAGGCTCTCGATGTGAGCGGCGTCTGACAGGCCGCAAGCGTCTAAGGAAGCAAATACACACACACACACACGCAGTGGTCAGTATATATACAGCTGACTGAACCATAAGAAAGGTTATATGGAGAAAATATCTTAGAATTTAAACTGAAAGCTATGTTGATTATGTCATATCTAAAATAACAGCAACTGAGTCAGACTGCAAAGGCCTTTAACGTTTTATTAATACAATAATTTGTTGAATAGTACGTAAATCAAAAAGCAATAGTTTACAATGTGATATTTCGCCATAATTGTTGCTTTATTTTTTTTTTTACAAACGCAGGCCTTTCCATGCCCAGCTGGAGTCGCGCAGAAGCTCCTTGGTTATCATTAGGTGCTATTGACAATGTGGTATGGACAAACAAGGCTGCCCAAATATGCTGCATCACACGGACTGTCATACAGGATAAACAAGGGCAGCAGTATAGGGGATGCACAGTCCAGTGGAGGGCAATCTGAGAATTTGTAGGTAAAGGTCAGCGTTGTAGGCGTGAATTGACCAAAAAGTGATGGTGCAAAATAAAAATGGTAGGCTACATGGAGGCCCAAAGGCCGCTGCTCTTTATGTCTGAGCTCAGGGGATTTAAGTGTAAACGGCACTGATGAATCTGAAATTACACTGGATGTAATGTGACCTAATTACTCCGCAGTAAGCTGTTAAGTGATTTCGCCGGCTCTTCTCTCCAAAGACCACTCTTGGCCTGTTTTTTTTTTTTTTCTTTCCCCGTTGTAGCCTATAGGACAGGCCCGCTGAAAACGATCAGATTTATTAGAGGAGGGTGAAGGAAACAGTGACGCATAGAAGCGACGTGAAAATGTCCAAAAATGAACGAATGGCAAGACGCTCTTGGTGGCTTCTGCAGCCACTCTTCTCTTCAGTACAGACAAAAGGGAAACATCCATATTGGTGTCTTACACGTTTTCCCTCTGCTGTAAAAAAGATGTTTTTTTTTCACTCAAGCCATGCTTATAAAGCGGTGTAACCGCTGGCATACATAGTCCCACAAGAAGACTCCTCAGAAGATGTTTTTGTATTGAGCACTGCTTTTTGTAAGAACTGCACATGAAAGACAGCTTCAGCTTCTAGGCACTCAACACTATAAGCGGCTAAACAGAGGCTTTTAAGCCCAGTCTTAATTTCTCACTATAACTCACTATGACCCAGACACAATAACCTCATGAACCCGAGGGCAACCCAGAGATCTCGCTGTGATTTACTGTGACCTCAATCCGGCCACTCAGAGCCCCCATGTATGCAAATCGCTCTGAGTGTCTGTTCAAAACGGGCACCGGTCGATACTGTTTAAATTAATTGTATTTAACGCAAAACATGCAATGATTTAATAGGAATTTTGCAAGTTCAAAGCACTGCAGCTGAATGTACGCATGGGGAGAAGGCTGGTCAAAGTGACCCACCAGCTCTCCACAAGACCTCCCTGTCAATGCACCCCACAAGGCTTCATAGGCTGGGGCATGAGAGCAGACAGCCTCCGGATCGAAACGACCAGTTCTACAGAACTAAGCAACACAGTGTAAACGCACACGTTGCTGGACGAGGAGTTAATACCGGACAATGATCCAGATCTGTGGAGGAAATAGTTTAGCTGGCCACCCTTTATTTATGCCTAGATCACTAACAAGGCTGCTGTGTTATGAAAGGCAAACAAATCCACGCTGATCTTGGCAAAGTGTCACGTGATTTTCTATAGCCGACACCAGTTTTGTAGCCCATCACACTAACTAAATGATCTGTTGGAAAACATGGGAGCACGGTAATGTGTGTGTGTGTGTGTGTGTGTGTGTGTGTGTGTGCGTGGATGTGTGCAACTTCTTTGGGGTAATCTGGGATGGATTTCTGTTCAATTTTCCTGCACACGGTTATAAGTGCAAGAAGGCAAAGCTAAATGTAAACAAAACCAAGTTATCCTGAAAAAATCTGTAGCATCACATCGAGGCTGGCAGTAAAATTATAAATAGTCATTAGTGGGTCGAAATTGACTCCAAACTGAACAGTTGGCTATTTATTAGCCTATACACTCTGATAGTAATAATAAAGAAATAAAACATTTGAAAAAAAAAATTAAGTAGAATAATTAAATGTTACAAGTCATTTAGAGTATGATGACATTTTTAAGTTTCTATTTGTAAGCTTAGTTGGCAAAGAATGTAAAGCTGGGATCATTCAGCCCATAATTAAACGCAGCTAATTATGTGTCAAATTATGGGGTTTTATAATATAATATAATATAATATAATATAATATAATATAATATAATATAATATAATATAATATAATATAATATAATATAATATAATATAATATAATATAATACAATACAGTACAATACAATACAATACAATACAATACAATACAATACAATACAATACAATATAATATATAAATAAATTGGGACTAATGTGTTTGTTTCTTAAGAAAATTATAATTACTGAAAAATCCTGCAAGTGCGTCTGCTTTTACAGAGATATTAAATTGTATTAATTAAAAACACAAATGTAAAACTAAGTATTTATCATGATCCCGTTCAATGACAGGTTATGTAACTCTTGCTTCTGTTTCTTTGCAAACGTGACAAAATTTTAAGCAAAACTTTAAGCAAACTTTATCAGTAGTTTTCTGAGTTTAGACGCATAACAGGCCCTCATAGCACCAGGCGCACACAACTAACTCCAAAGTAGCATCAAAATTACGCAGCTGAGAGTAAATAGGGACCTTTAGGGACCCCATACCCCAGTCAGGCATCAATTAAGCTATCAACAAAGTAGGTTACTTTTGAAAAGTGCCGCTGATTACTTTTCAAAGCTGCGCGACGCAGAAACTATCCTCAGTAAGTAAGAAAATTAATGGGTCAGCTAAGATTAATCTACTAATAACTTGTGTTATTAAGTGCAGCTCCGTCTGCACTCATATGCGAGTCAACTTCCATCAACATTCTCCTTCCTTTTTGCTTTTCGGATCCAAGTCTGTTAGGGATTATTTCCTGCACCCGAAGACATGTGTTTGCGCACGAAAAAAACACGGATAAAAGCGCGCAGCCACGCTCATAAACGCATCAACTGTCATAAATCACCCACTGACAGAGACTATTTCATCTTTACGCTCACTTATTTGACACCTGTTCCAAAATGTGTGTATGAACCCCGGCAGCCTCGGCTTCGGTTCAGACATTTTTGGAGGGTGGGGTGGGGATGGGGGGATTGTTTAAACCCCGCCAAAAATTATAGATGAATTATCATGCGATTGCACATAATCTCAGATTTAAAGGGGGTGTTAATTTAAAAACTTGATACACTTAGTCTGGGTTTGTTTACAAGTCTTATGCTGCGGCTACAGCTGACATGGGAATGCATGTCAGTGGATATCAAGCAAGCTGTTGACAAAATGGCTCTTTCATCGGCCACACAAACATCTCTAGCACTAAAATGCTGCCTGACAGCCATGTTCCTGATGTAACTTAGCCTCTGCATGCTTGTGACTACCAGAACAAGGCCTCGTTTCATTATAAACACGTCCATCTGTGTTTACGTGTGTGCGTGTGTGAGACAATGCTGTGGACAACCCACCTGATGTGAAAAGCACGATGGCCTTGAGGCAGCTGTACTCCGCCGAGTCTACGTGCAGGGTCTTGAGCTTCTCTACTTGCTCCTGGAAGATCCGGATGTGGTCCATGAAAGCCACGACGCGGTCCGCGGACATCGGCGAGGCGTGCAGGCCCGCCGCGGCGAGCAGAGGGGCCACATGCAGAGGCATGGAGCACTGGGCCGCGTTAAGCACAAACAACTCGCTCCACGTCAGCCTGAGAAGGGACACCTGGTCGGTGATCTGCAGGTCGGGGAAGAAGGGGATGTTCCTCGCCCACTCCACGGCGCTGAAAAGCAAACGAGCCGCCAACTCACAGATGTTCTCGATGCCCATGATGTTGTTGGGCTGCATGCACTGGCTCCCGTACCGGGAGGTCGGGTAAGGCTCAGCCCGCAGCAGTAAAGAGATGTATCCTGACAGGTAGCAGTGGCCGTTCAGGGGGTCCCCGTTCGTCAGCGCGTACTGGCCTGGGTTGGGCTGGGTTGGAGGCATTCTTCCTCGCTGAACCGCTGACAAAAAGAAAGAGAAAAAGAGGAAATGTGCATCCAGGACTGATAAACATTGTCCACGAGTAGTGCTTCTTTTCATTAAAATAGCATGCAATACAAAATTACAAAATAACACGCTTTTAAAAACAGATTTTAAAGCAAGATATCCCATCAACGACACAGGTATCTCATGGAAACAGATGTGCTGTATCACTCAATCTACACCCTGAATTCGTAATTTAAGGATACAGACTGTACAGCTGGCTTCTGTGAGTGTGAAAATACATTTACTCATACACACAAAACATCCATGTTTTTACTTGAAAACAACATGGCCATAATGAATATTTTAAGGATTAATAGTCTGCGTTATATTTATTTATAAGTTTTGAATATAGGTTGTTTATATAATTGCTAATTGTGGCCAAGCAGGTTCAAAATATCATGGGCAATTGTTATGAAATTCAACCATAATTTCACGTTTTGTTTGAGTCAAAAGGTCAGCTGGGAATAAGGAGGGAATTTAGCTCGTGTGTATTGTTTCATATAAATTATTAATACACTGGGAATCTGGTGTGCACATCAAATAACATGCAACTTAAACGTAGGGGGTGTCCTCGTCAATTTGGAAAAAACCAAACACTTGACACAGAGAGGAAGGTTACATGGCCTCTAATGCAAACCAAGCAAAAACAATGAGGCATGAACAAGTTGAACGACGTGATTCAGTGTGTGTCTGAGCTGTCTAGTCAGCATAGTAACGTGGCTTTGTTGTGTGGTCACTTTTACATTCACACACATTTCACTTATAAATCCTGTTGTGCAATTATAAATTAGTAAGATTACTTGAAGGACTGTTAGGAATGGGACTATTAGCCTCACACACACTCAAAACATACACACACATACACACACACACACACACACACGCACACAGAGACAGACATGAATGCTCGCAATTACACTCACACACTCACTATTCTACTCTGAACCTCCATGTAAAATGGATTCGCAGGAAAACGGTTTAGTTTAGACTAAAAGAAAATCCTAAATAAATAAAACGGGAGGTTAACAAGAGCAGCCGCTTTGTTCGGGGGAATTGCATTCACAAGCATGTAACTGCTGTGGCTGCACTGGCCTTTTACCCCCTCACGCAAAAGACTAAAACACAAGCCCGTTATGCAAACATCCTGCAAAAAATAAAAATAAAAAAATAAAATAAAACATGGAGTTTGCAGTAGTAGCTAGCTATTTGCCCAGCCATAAAGCCTGTGACCTTAATGCAACATTGCAGCCCTTGCACTACTGCTGCTATACTATGATGCGTAATCATGAGTGGGGCTTTAAATATATATTCACCTTCCCGCCGCATCCCCACTTTTAAGCACTTCTTCAGCCGGCAGTATTGGCACTGGTTTCGGTGGTGCTGGTCAATTGGACAGTTCCTATTGGCACGACATGAGTACGTTAAGTTCCTGCGTACACTCCTCTTGAAGAAACTTTTGCATCCCTCGCAGGTGAACTGGCCATAGTGTTTGCCGCTCGATTTGTCCCCGCAAACCACACATTCAATATGCTGCTGGCTCTGTCCGGAATTCTGGCTCCCCTTGTCCCCGGCGGTACCCGGCGTGGACGGGGGTCCGGGCTGACTGGGGGTCTGCGGGGTGTGCGGCGCCGCCGAAGCCGCCTGCTGCTGCTCCCTCGCCGGCTGCGCTGCTGGGTTGGGGCCGCTCGGAGGTCCTCCTGCCACGTCTTCCTGCGGATCTCGCCAGACGCTAACTACCATTGCCATATCTCGGCCCCGGAAAGTGCTGTAAAGCGAAATGATCGCCGATGTTTATGGAGCGTAGAGGAGGAAGAAAAAAATCTCAAAAGACGGGACAGTGCAAAGTCAAATCGGAGCACGCAATCTCATATGGGAGATAAGAAGGGAATCAAACACGATCAATACATTCAAAAATCAGGAGGCACCCGATCAGGATATGCAAGTATCGGGAGGCCAGTTCCAAGGTAAATTGCAGTCAGCCATTCAGGAATCCCTAATCTTGTAGGAAAACCCGAGTCCAGACGTAAAACAATTGCAGGCAGATGAAAAATAGCCACAAAAGGAAGGCAGGAGCGAGTAAAAAAACCAAAACCTTTTCGCTGGAAAGACGCGATCCAAAGTGCTGCGGAGATAAATTCCTTTCTCCTTTCTTCCCCTTGCTCCTTTACACTCCCGTCTTCGTCGTATAGGAGGAGGAGGAGGAGGAAAAAACTGAAGCGCAGGGGTTTTTACATCTATATTCTTAAATAAACCTCATCATCTCGCCCAGCTGCGAAGGAGAACCGCGTCGCCGAATGAAGTACCCATGTATAGTTTCACCTCTCTCCAGCGGGGAGGAACGAAGATACGAAGAGAAAAAAGACTGAGGAAAAAAAAGGAAAAGAGGAAAAAACACCAACTAGTACTAATAGGATATGCAAGAAGAAGAACGAGAGACCCCCAAAAAATGAATGCGCTTAAACGAGAGGACCAGCAGAGCAATGTTTCCGAAACGGGGGATCTGCGCGAATGTCTGTATATAGTGAACTTTGACACTACTATTGAAACTGACACGTTTCTATGGAGATCGCTGCGCCTTATATGGTGCTCATGTCAAGGAGCCAAGAGAGGGGCTGCTGGAGACTGATAATCAAAGAGGACTGACTGGCCAGAGCCCTGCATAGAGGAGGAGGAGAGGAGGAGAAGAGGGGGGATAGAGGGAGAGAGAAAATGGGAGGCTAAGGTTATAGCCAAGCCCTCTCTGTCTCTCTATTGGTTAGAGTCCCCCCTCCGTCAGGGCGCTGCAAAAAATGTCCATCTAGATAAGTCATTCGCTCTCCTCTTGGATCGCGAAATTGTTATATTTTCTTGGTATATATTGGAGAAACGACAAGCTCTCAGTGCAGAGTTCCACTCTGTTCCACTCTCGCTACAAGTGGTTAATCTAATTTTGCGAGGATAATATCTTAAATTAGAGACATTCCCTTAGAAATTGGCAGGAGTGGGAAATTTACAACTGCGGATCGAAAAACAAAGATGCAAGATCCAATCCGCCGACTCGGTTTATATCTATATCTAGGATTTTCCAGCCACAGTGCTGAACCGGCTGCCTGACTGAGGATGGACATTTTTTGCAGTGTTGGCATCTACGGCTGGGGGCTTGGGGAGGAGAGTGGGGGGGGGGGCTCTGACAGGCACAATTTACATTGAGCTCGCCCCGCGCTGCTATTTACTTTGAAACCTGATTAGTATGGGCCGTCTATTGTCACCAAAAAGAGGAAGAAACCCTGGATAGAATAGCGGAAAAAAGCGGGTTAGGCAAGAGAGGGAGAGATGGAGAACGAGAGAGAGAGGAGGTGGGGGACAAAGCTTTTAAGCACGACAAATAAAACCAAAAGCTGTACGCAGCGACCAAACGGGGGGATTCTGACTCAGATTTCCCCCCCTTAAAGTTTCAAAATGCCTTGTCCCGGACTGTTATCTTTATTATAAAACTAACTGGGGTCTCTGCTGCTTTGGAACGGATTAATATTTTCACACACTGTTTTTTTTTGTCCTTGGCATGCGCATTGCGGTACAGCATCATCTGTAATCGCCACCAGTTTTGCTCATTAAAACTTATAATTTAGTTTAAGAGCAGTTTAGGAAAATATCACTGTGCAGAACGATGTGCAAATACCGCGTATGTATACTGTAAATGTATACTGGATGCATTTGGAGATGCGGGCAATTTCTTAAAATTGGAAGCGACGTTTAACCATCACCAACACCACGCAGTCACACAAACACTTACATAGAAGTGGCTTTATGTGCTAATAATGACATTAATTCAAAATCGAGTGAAGTTACGGGGAATTTGCACGGGGATTCCAGCTTTTATGCATCAGTGTTTCTGCAGGCTTTCAGACTCAAAAATGTCTGGATCGCGCTGCCATCTAGCGTACGTTGTGCAATTACATCCCCATAATGTCGACGTACAAGCCATCAAACTTGCATTTTTAAGCGCTTAAATGAACATTTAAAAAAAATATAAAATTTGTTAAAATGTGCGTAAAATTATTTTGCGTACTTTTCTAGTTCATAAAAAGTAAATTATGCTTGGTAAACATATTTGTTGAAATTAGTAAATAATTAGGAAAAGATAAACAGGTATTGATTATATTACTATAATTCGGGTGCAACGGTGCTTTGTAATTACAATGACGCGCCCTTTATATAAAACAAAGAAAAAAGTACACATTTCATCCAAAAGCATGGGAAAATTATATCCAATACTTAAAGGCAAAAATGTACTTTAATGCGACAAAGTATGTATAAACTTCTGTGGACCCCAACAGAGATATAAGAAGATATAACATAGCGTTACTATGCAAGTGCCCCTGTTTGAAAGCGCATATAGGAGGGATGGCTTGTTTTTTAAGTATTCAACAAGAGAGCTCTCTCTCCCCGTCCCTGTCTCGGACACACACCATGGAAACTCTCCGGCCATCTCTCCAGCTCTCTGAAAAGGTGAAACCAATAAGACTAAATAGGACAATGCTTTTTTAAACCCCCTTTTTCCCCCCTTTGGTGTATCATTAAGATTTAACTCCGCACATTTGGTAAAAGAAAGGGGGTCCGCATGAGGGAAGAAGAGGAGAGAGAAGAGATGACAAGAGTGAGAGGGGGAAGCGAATAGGAAGCGGGGTATTGGAGAGGCTGTGCAAAAAACCTGCATGTGGAGAAAGTGGACAGGCGGAATGTTGGAAAAAGAACAAGAAGAAGCATCGGCGCAGAAGCAGCTTTGCAGCCACGAAGGTGAGTAGCACTTTTTTGTGTAGCACTTCTCTCAAACTCGAGCTGCACACGTGTGGATCTGAATGCATGGGTACATTCTCCGAGACTTGCCACTTCACTATCAGCGCATGCAAAGAGTCGCAACTTTTCAACTTAGTGCAAAGCAGAATGCTTGTTGTCTCCATGCACATCGCAGCTGTTCGCTCACATCCTTTCGCGTCTCTCTCCCTGCAGATCAGATAGTATAGACCAGCTATTAAAATTCGGTTGCATTCTGCAGCGGTACACGGGAGACCTCTTTTCGCTCCCGTCCCGTTCACCTATACGAGCCTATTTGATGGTTGAACACGTAATGAAAAGATCGATAGCCGTCCGTTTGTCTCAGCGATAGTGTCACCGAATTAAAAGGCTGATCAGACGGTGCTCATCCTTTAGTGCCAGTTCAGCCATAAATAGCGAACCCCAACATACGGAGTGCGGAATTAAAACATGCGCGTTAAATCTCAAGCCGTGCAGCGATACTAATGATCAAAGCAGCATTATTGATGTAAATGTAACCTAGGTTAACTTTATCCCAGGACGTAATCTATTAACATTCCACTTAATCCCCCCGCATGGGGAGAGTTCGTCCTAATTTATTACGTTGAATGTTAAAATATTTTTTTCCTGTCTGTTTTTTATTTTTATTCCAGCCCAACAAATAAAAGCAACTAATCCAGTGAAAAAGGAGTGAAATAATAAATTAATCCTATTATTAAGCATGTCATCCCGGTGATTGATGCAATAGCCCATAGTGATGAGCTGAAATTTTACTTTGAAGCATATCTTTTTGTTTCCTTTTACATATAATTAAATGCACCAGAATAGCACATCATGCATGACTGCTTACGTATAATAGTTTTGTAAAATGAGCTCAATTAAACATTTATACGAGGAGCACAGTGGAATTTGGCTAAATCTGGAATCAATATGTTTTAAAGCTTCCACCAAATACAGAAATCACCG
This sequence comes from Crenichthys baileyi, assembly GCA_036173005.1. Lineage (NCBI taxonomy): Eukaryota > Metazoa > Chordata > Actinopteri > Cyprinodontiformes > Goodeidae > Crenichthys > Crenichthys baileyi. The sequence continues at coordinate 302,842 of JAHHUM010001822.1, read as the reverse complement.
AGTAAAGCAGCACAAACAGTTGGGAAAACACTGAGGTCACAAGTGCAAGTCCCCCCTCACCCCCGTCCCTTTCTACCACCTTCACCAAAATAAAACAACATATGACAGCAAGAACACGAGAGTCTCAAGCTGATGCAAAAGGATGCAAACGGATGCAGAGATGAATAAATGGTTTAGGGTAGGTTTATTATTGATCGTGTGTAATCACATCAGGGTTCTAACCAACGCTACAGTCAATAAGACATTGTGTGGGCTTAGAGGATGATTTTCCTCATCCGGGGGCACCTCGGATGCAAACGTCCCCTGCACCTTTAACACCTGCAAGATAAAAAAAAAACAACTCAAAACTGATACACACCTTTATATGTGCAATTTGATTCTGACTGTTTGAATTGAGCCCAAGATGCAGCCTCCTTTATGACTTCAGATTGCGTTTCTGCATAGTGTGGAAAAAGTTTCCGGGACAGGTTATTTCAGTAATGGGAACATAGTGAGAAAACGCCCCTGACTATTTGCAATGATAAGACTTTACTTTGCCATTTATTTTCATTTAATGATTCAATAGATCATTCTCGAGCTCAAAGATTAACAACATAAAAAAATACAGAATACGCGATTACAATTAGAATTCCAATAATAATACTAAAAATAGACTGGGTTACTGTGGCATAGGTCTCGTATTGACAATACATTTTGATTTAACGTTTAGAAAAATTACTTTTTCCATTTGGGCTTACTAGCAGAATCATATGTGCTGTTTCAGGTTGCAACTTTACTTTTGTAATTAAGTCGATCTAGATCACCTATTTAATAACATTATTGATAACATTCAAATGTGTAATCTGAGCTAGAATTGTGGAAGCTGCAATCACGTACCTGCAAATTAAAAACATTAAGATTATTGTAAACACACAACAAACAAATTTGTACATTTGCACTGAAAAAAAACCTAAAGCCAAAAAGAAATTTTTTTGTGTCCCAAATTGAGGTTTTGTGGTATAGATAGATTGTGTGCAGGTGGAGGACAGAGAGGTGAAAAGTGGGCTTGTTGTGTTTCGAAATCTGACCGACAAGTTATTCTGAGGGGGCTCAGATTGGTCGGAAAGAAGATTAGGTCGCCTTGCGTTTGCTTTCCTACAAATTGACCAGGCACTTTCAGCAGAGTAAATCTGATGGCTCTTAACTGAAAGAGAAATAGTGTAAATAGTCCTCAGTCTATGCTGAACATTTAAAATCCAATATGAACAAATTAAATACGTTGCCTCTAATAATCATTTCTGGGAGCTATGTGGGCAGTTTGTGCAAAAACAAAAAAATGTTTTTACTTCAGTTTACAACTTTAAGAAGTAAGAAAAACTGTGTATTTCTGTTGTTTCATTATAATTATGTAACTGATATAAGTTCATGATACAAAAAGATAAAAGTTCAACTGTAAAATTATCGCACACTTTAGCTATTTCTGAAGTATTTATTTCCAACACTATAATTGAAGACAATAATAACGAGTCTCCCAATTACTCTTGAGGTTTGAACCAAGTCAGAGCCACTGTCAGTTTATGCGGAGTGCTCTGGCTTTATTAGTCACTAACCATCATTTCTTTTAGAGCCCTACGTGCTAATTACTCTGGATGGTCCCAGAGACGGAGATTATAAATCCATTAGAGCTGAAACCCTCGTGGTTCCACAAGTGCAAACACTGTAATTTGGTAGTACACCCCAAAAACCAAACTTTAAGTAGGCAGAGGCTGAGGACAGACAGAAAGGGAGAGAGAGAGGGAAAGAGAGCGAGCGAGGAGGGGAAAAGTGATTTTTAGCAGCGTGTGTGCTTCTCTTTAACAGCTGAAGCGAGGCAAACAGAATAGTGAGAGAAGAAAGTGGTTTATTACACCGACTGCAGGAAGTGAGGTTTAAAGTTTCTCAACTTAAGGCATCATCGATTGTTAATCTACAATGATCAAACCAGTGTTTTAAATAATTTTTTTTACGCACAGTCTAAAACCGTGTTCATTATGTCATTCCTCCTGTTCATGGGAAATATCGGCAAAAAAAAATCAAAACAAAAAAACAAAACAGGAGGCTGCATGCGCGCAGGCATCTTACCCTTAAAGTAATTTATTTCAGGGAAACCGCGGGGCAAAGGTGGAATTCTTGAGAAATTCAACAAGGATAAGGGAGCTTTAGGAATTCTGCACGCAGATTACCTTTCATCCCTTACTCACATTATCCGACAACACAGCGAAGAAATATAGTTCAGGGACAGAAGAGAGACTTACCCCCCTCCGACACAAAAGAGCGCAACAGCCCCTTTTATATTCGAAAAGGTCGCGATTATTAAAAAAAAAAAGAAGAGATGGAGCAGGAAGGGATGTTGTATATATATTATTATATATATAAAAATAATTATATTTGTGTGTGGGGTGTTTGGGATTGGGGGGCAGGGGTTTAAGTGGGGGAGTTTGTGTATCCCTCCACGTCAAAAATTTTATTTTTTAGGGGACTTAATGTTATTTGGAGAAAAAAAACGGGTATTATCCCCCAATTTGTTTTTCTCAACCTTAAAAGAATGACTGAATAAATGAGAATTTGCCAAATTTTATTTGAACTTTCTGCTTGTTGTAACTAAATGAGTGGCGCTACATTAACACTGCACTGATTTCCCCTCATTTATTCCCAAAAGCAACACACAGCAGGGGCTTTAATTGAAAGGTGTGAGCTGAAAGTAAAAACGCAAAATTTGGGTGGGTTTACACTTCAATGCAGTATACCGAGCCGGCCTGAGATGTAAGTAAAACCTGCGGCTGCTTGGAGGGCTTTTGATTGCATTGAGGGTCCAAGCGAACTTTATAGAAGATTGATTGACAAATGGCCACATACTAAAAGAAACTTGCACAGTTATGCACAATATTATGTTAACGTTATGTTAACTGAGTAATAATTTAAACAAAATTGAATATGTTGACCCAGCTTAAAAAATATTACAAGACCAAACAATATCTTGAATTCACTATTAATTTAATCGGGACATTTTCACCTTGTTTTATCTTCTTAGTTCCGAAAAGCTTTGTAGAATTTCTATAGAAAATGAAATATTTCTAATATAAATATTTCTATTTTTAGACTGTACGATTCATCGATCGACTGTACGATCAAACATGGGGAGCATTAAAGGGAGTCAAGTGGCTTGTGTATTCAATCAGAGGTGGGCCCCCAAATGATATTCTACTGAGGGCGTCATACACCCTTGAGCCGGCTCTGGCAATGTATAACAATTCAGATGTACAGTGATTCCCCCTATATAATTTCCAATAAATCACTTTGAATGGAAAAGGTTTTCATGCCTAAAAAAAGTGGGAAATAAAAAAAATAAAAAATTAAATAACTAATGCAGCAGTGCATTTTTAATTTGAACTTGATGAAACCCCTCTTTCTAATTTATCCACCCTCAACCCTTCCACACACACACAAAGGCACAGTTTGCATGAGATTTTGTGTGTGTGTTGGGGCACATGTGTGTGTAAGACGTCAGTGAAGTGAAGATGGCCTGCGTTTAGTGTCCAGACGTGGCAGATTGTGACCTTATCAATGTGAAACTCTTAAGATAAATTATTCATTGCACCTGTTTGATGTCTCTGGCCAACGAATGACAAAGGTGTACCATTTAAGATGCATCTCAAAGGCATGACTAACAGCCACCATGCAATACCTGTCTTTTTCTCCAGCAAGATTGAGCTCGCTTTTAAAAAAACAAAAAAATGACAATTAGAACAGTGTTTCTAAAGCAGATTTATATGACTCATAGACTCTGAACTGTAACTCAGCTGCAGTAATTTCATCATTCATTGTTCAAGGTGCAGCTGCTGTCAGCCGTGGCCCTAACATGATATGACTCACAGGTGTCCTGTGTTCATGTGGGTCATTGCAGCAGGCCACCCACATTGTCACTGCCTGCTTAATCTTCCTTTTAATTTGAAATTTGGAAGCAAGATTTTTTTGGTGGGGATTAGATGGGGGCAAACCCTTCCCTTTTTTAAACCTGACTTTGTTTGTCACTTGCGGGCTAAACCGCGGGCACCCGCGGAGATTCCGACACACTGTGGGACACGCTGAACGAGGACTGAGATACTGGACTTGGATTTCGCTTATGCTGTTTGACTTTAGGAAGTGGATGTCACTGTTTGTTAGGATAGAGAGTTATATACTGGTGAAAATTTTGGGAAAAAAGTAGTTCATCCCTTTTTTTTGATTTAAGAAAGTGCCCTTTTTTAATCCATTTTCCAAATTTTATATTGGTTTATTGTGTTAAGATTGGAAAAAATGTTTGTTTTGGGTATTCTGGGAAACCCAAACAGCTTCTTTTTAGGCCCGGGTGTCAAAATGAAAATGAAATGATATTGATGGCTTGTGAAGACATAGCCCTTCGTGAATCAGTGACTAAAAGAAAAGTTTTTCCAATTTGGGGAACTTTTTTTTCTTTTTTTTCTTTTTGGGTTTTAAAAACCCTATACCTGATGTTAAAACAGCCCAAAAATTTTTCCCAAAAACCTTTTTCGCGACACCGGGGGGTTTCCCAAATTTTTTTTTTGAGGTCTTATCTTTCCAAATTTCCCAATTTTTTTTCCTATTGCAATTGTTCTTGTAGGCACTATAACAGACAATAGAGGAATAAATGTTCCCTGATAGACACAGTAGTTTTGAATTCAATAGAAAGCAAAGGTTTACAAAATAATCCCCCTTTAGGCATCAAAACATATGTAATCTACCTTTTGTGTTTTCTATCCTCAAAAAAGTTTGGGCATGGGGGGCAGACTGGGTTATCTGTTAGTTTCTATTAGGAAAATTTAAAAGATAGGAAAGAATGAGATTCTTTGTTATTTGAATGCTTTTTGGTCATAGAAAGTGTTCAGTTGAATACTTTGATAATAGATTGGATAACATAAAAGTTATAATTTATCCTCATTTTTGAGTTGAAGATTTGCCTTCTTTCAATTCCATTATCATTTTTACTTTAAATGTCTTTTCATTATCTAAAATACTGGATTTAATTCAAGCTTAATAACTGAGAAATGAGTCAAGATGTTTTAGAGCACAACGTAAGAGCCTTTGTTTTATCTTCATAGCAAGAGGTCAGCATCAAGAAAAACAGGATGGAGTTATCGATGATTTGTACAGACAAACCTCAGAAATTCTTGAAGTATGTGAGAAAGCAGATACCCACACGTGTTTACTTGCATCTTCTGTGTGTGTGTCTGGTGTGTGTGTGTCTGTTTTCCCTCAGATGTTCCCTGTAACCTTTGACCCCACAGCCGGGGTCAAGCCCTGACAAATGAGATGGTTGAGCTCAGACCAGAGCAGCAAACATTCCACAACAATCTTCTGTCCTCCTTCTAACTTCTGACATTACTCAGCCTTCTCTGTCCATCTCCTCCTTAACTGTTATAGGGGAATCTAATGGCACCTACTGTTCAAAGTAACAACTATAACACTGGATAAATTTAATATACTTAACATGTTCCTTGTTTACAATAAATGAAGGAAAACAAAAGCTTTTGATCTGAGAAAAGGAAGCTCTGCTAAAGATTTCAAATTTTACAACCCTGCATTTTAAGAACGCACTCCCTGTTGTGTATGTGTGTATGTGTGTGGAAAGCCTGTCAGCGATGTCAAGGATGAGAAATGTTTCAGTGAGGTTTTTACACACGCTGCTGGCTCTAGCATTTCCGGCAACATTTCTCACTCTGCCTCTCTCACACCATCCGCTCTGCTGCAATATCCCCACATTTTTCCATTCTTTCCATTCTCTTCCCTGCACCCTCCCGTCCTCACTTTCAATCCCCATTTCAAACTTCCTCTCCCTGTGCCACCCCACTCATCCTAATCTCAGCCGATTTCCCTTCCCTTCCCTCCCTTTCTCTCTCTGTCTCTCTCTCTTTCTCCACCTACTCTTCTCTCTGATTTTCTCATCACAGAATGCAACCACCTGTGTCTTTAGGATGAATGTGATGAGTTAGAGACCTTCCTTCTGTGAAAGCTGGTAAAGGTAAGTGGGTTGTTGTTTATAAAAATATTTTGTTGGAATGAAATTGCTGTTATAAGCCTAACTACCCTTCACAAGTGCTCCAACTACAAGCTACTGCTGTGATAACTTGCAGATGAACATCAGCAGAGCAGCCAGTGTCAGAGAGGACATGCGACACAGTAAGACAGAGCAAGTGATGCTATTGAATTTTACAATAATGTACTGTACAGTTACAGTTACTGAAAAGCAACACAGCAAATTAATCCTAATAAAATAGCACCAATATATCGTGTATATATATATATATATATATATATATATATATATAATATTTTATTATATATATTAATATTTTATATGCGTTTTTTGTTTTTTTTTTTCTCCCTGTTTCTATTACCACTTGAATTACGATCAGATTTGATGTGGGCTGCTAATGATTCATTGGAGGGTACAGCTGCTTCACATGCCTCTTGGACTGAACAAGACTGTTTCCTCACAGGAAAGCTTGATCACATGTCTCAATCACATGGCAGGATCTGATTTCTAATTGGCTGCGCACTGGGGCATCACCATGGCGAATCTGGGTTGCATTTGTGCAGCTTTCTGCTTCGTATAGAAATATTGTGGTGATGTTTGGGGGTGTTGGGGAGTTGATGGGGAGGGGGTCCTTTCGGGTAAGATGGTAGTCAGCTCCTGGCACATCTGTGAGCAGGACCACCTGGAACCCAGTCTGCTGTTATGATTAACCCCAATGCACAGAATAATACATAAACATAAGAGGGAGAATAGTTCATCTACACATGCAATAACAAAAGATGCAAGAGGAAATAGTGAAATGTCCTAATAACAGCTACTTTATTGCCTGTTATACTAGTATGAATAAATAATAAAGCTCTCACAATCAGCAAACAGCTTGCTATGATTAAAATAGCCAGCAGGGGACAGAAAACAAGTGAAGAACATGTAGAGGCATTTCTGTAAAACCATAGTCATGTCTGTGTCCGTAGTTTGGCCCAGCTGATTGTGTTTACATCCCACTTTCTTCCTTCCCCTGCTCAGTATGTACACAGGCAGCTCAAGGGTGCAAAAGAAAGGGCTCTGAAGCATTCAATTTCTCGCCACCACCCAGCGTTACCCCACTGTTACTGAGCCATGGATGTCTTCCCTCGTCCCCAAGGGACTCTGCCCCATTTGCCCCCGACCCCCCCAAAATAGCATGCACCTAACCACCCATCCGCCAATCGCTTTTCCTCCTCCCTGCCTTTGGTCTCTCTTTCAGCGTGTAAAAGCGCCCCCTGAATGATGGATTACAGTGTCACTGCAGCCTGCGAAGGATTAATTTGTTTCATTGATTTCTCTTTAGGCAGAATGCCAGCGTCTGCCGCTTCCCACCTTTTTCCCCGAGACTCGCTGCTGTAATAGACGGTAATGGCCTAAGACAAATCAACCCTGTTTCTTGTAAAAATAGCACCAAATAACCCAACCCACCTTAACAGCTTGCACTCTACTTGGAAGCACATCAGGGGCTGGCGCAGTGGTGGCAGTGGGGCACCGGGGGGTTGTTCAATTCATTCTCATATTCAGTTTCTATCACTATATCTGGCTATCTTTCGGTACCACCCTCCCTCTTCATTCAGAGGCAGGGCCAGAGGAGACCATCCTGTCGCTTTAACAAAGCCATAAGTCTGCCATACTCACTGCTCCCTCTCAGGCTTCACAATGGATGGGTAATGACAGCGCTGTCTGGAGGGGACTGCAGGAGTTGGGCCATTCTCTCCAGTAATGGAAGCTGTTACTGCCATTCCCTACACACCTGCAAGAACAGCTAACTGCTAACCACTGTGATCTATTGCAGAGGCCTCATTGCACCGGGCTAAGGTTGAAGGGTTGTACTTACACCAGTGAGTTAGAGCACATCCTTTTTTCCCCCTGTCTTTCCTTTCTACTTCACACCAAAACCTATGAAAGAGCAATGAAGTTATTTCAAAATTAATCTATAGCCCTGGAGTCCGTGTTGGTGCAGCTTTCAGCCTCACAGACTAGTGATCTAGCATTCCTGACATCCGTGGATTTAACACAGACATAAGATGCTGTCACATCTTTACTACTCTGTCACTGCCTTGAACGATGGGAAATCCAAACTGCCTGTAACATTAAGAACACCACTACAGGCTGACTGTCCTTGAATGCTTTCCAGTCCCGCAGAGATTTATGAGCTGAACCGCATCCATTAATCCACTGTTGATTTGCTGTGGCTACCCTGCGGGGTTTTGGGGATCAGATATCATATAGTGCTGAAACTCACCCCGTCGTGCAAGACGGTGGAAAGCAACTCTCTTACAAGAGCTAACAAAAAAAAAATAAAATGAATTGAGAAATTTTAAATTCATTGCCTATTCCATGTCTCTGCATGTTCAACCTGATAGATATGGGCTTATGACAGAAAAACACTGTCACTTACATTATAAATGAGAATGTAAAACTGAGTGATGATCCATACAAGCCTCAGTATGAGTGAATGAGAGCTGATGTACGATGCAATAATGACCCAGGCTGAGGGGAAATCTCATTGGCTCCCTGCAATCAATTTAATCGTGTTTACAAAGCCACAATCTAAGGTTTGTGGTTGAGGGAGAGAGAGATAGAGAGAAAGAGAGAGAACAGAGAGAGAGAGAGAAATAGAGAGAGAGCACTAGTCACCTGGTGCTCTACTGGTTAAGCTGGCCTCTCTTGGGTAAACCCCCCATAAAGCCCCCTCTTGTCTTACACCACCAGGCCCTTCAAACACTCCTCTCAGACAGGGGGATTAGGTAATCTTGCCATGATACTGTCTTTTTCTCCATTTCTATAATTTTCTCTGCCTCTCTTTGACACTGGCTCGCCTTCCCCTTCATTCTCATACATTACATCCTAACCTCCCCTCTCAAGGCTGTTGAAGAGCTCATTCTGCTCAGGACACATCTATCCTTGGGGGCCCTTACAGTCTTAAGTGCCTCCGGAAAAGGTTAGTTGGTAGGTAATTGTCCAGTTGTGGCTAAATTTATCTTAATTGCGAGTGCTTTAGTGCAAGCTATACTTCCCTTAATGAAGAGAATTATGTGACATAATGTTAGAGGAGAGAATGATGGGATGATGAAGAGATTTCCTTTTTTTATAGGTTTTCTTGCTTATTTTTTATGCTTTGTATCTTAAAAACTAGGCCCACTCTAGCTTGTCTGGTGTATTCCCTGATCTTCATGGTGCTGCTTGGTCACCAGTCTTCCCTCAAAAACCCTGAAACCTTCACAGAAAAGCTGTATTTACACAGAGAATAGGTTTTAAACATGATGACTATATTTAATTTGCTGCATTATATTTTTAAGTGTATTAGAGTAAGTGGGGCGAAATACACATGCACATTACACTTTCAGATTTTAATCTGTAAAAATGTTGAAAACCTCGTATCATTTTAATTCCATTTAGATATGTGCTACTTTGTTTTGGTCTATCCAATAAAATCTCATCAAAATATACAGAGGTTTTGCATTGCACTGCATGTTGTGTTTCAGTCGTCAGTAATACTTTTAAAGTCTTCCTCAGTGTCGCTAGGTAGTTTCCATTAGAACAAACTCGGTTCTTTTAAAAATATATTAATCCTACACATGGACAGTGACAGAAGGAGTGCTGACCTGGTGGTGTTGAAATCCAAACGACGAGGTCCTCAGGAAGTCCAAATCTATACTTCTATTAGCCATCTGATCACATGTATATCCATGTCGATGGGAAGCTTTAGGGGGTTAGTGTTTGCATTGCCTCAGTCAAAGGTCATGACTGACCAATAAAATATTTCTAGCACACCATCAATAACTCTGACATGGAGACTAATACAGTATGTGATTGTGGGCAAGGGAAAGCTGCTGTGCTTGCTTTGAACAGAATGGATGAACAAGAGGCCAAAAGGTGACCGGACAGACTTCAGCTCCCTGCCCCTGCACCCTCTCATATGTGCATTTGATAGCGACAGAGGCAGTTATAAAGGTATACTTCAGACAGGTCAAATGGGAGAGGGCAAATGCAGAACCTTTAAAGCAATGGCTGGAGTCAAAGGTTAGAAGGGACAGAAGACATCATAAGGTGCCGCTGGGTGGGGGGGTAATGGATTCAAGGCAATGACTGATAAGAAAACACAATCATATCTTCTCATTCATATAGTAATTTCGAAGACACGGAATTACAAAGAAGCTAATGCAATCAGAAATTAAGATATTAAGTAATGATTGCCATCAGAGGTAACCGCATGGTAGATCTATGTTCCCATGTGATAAACTCTGTGTTTTCTGTGGAGCCATTGGGCTTCATGGCTGTTAAATATGAATAGTCCAAGGCCAAAGAAGGTCGTGGCTTACATTTAGCTGCAGTGACCAAAGCCAAGCTCAAAGGTCAAAGTGGAATTGCCTGAGCTGCAGCAAAGCAATGTTTGCTCATCCTCATGTCTGCATTGTATTGGCAGTGATTTATGGAGGAAGATAAATGTAAGGATGGGAAGAAAACACTCTCTTTCTCTTATCCTGTCAGACTCGGTAAATACACTACTCACTCATATCAATCACCATGTCACTGTGTATCACCACTGTACGCTTCCTGCTCAGATTAAAAACCGTCTTTGTCTCGCTCTGCCTTCTCCCCTCAACCTCTGGAGAACACACTGGAGGTATTGTTGCGTTTTCACTTAAGGCTGCATATCGGCATTCCAGAAAGATTCAGGACAAAATGTGTGAGCCTTTTCAAAATGAGAGGTATGTTTTAATTAGTTGGGGAAATCATTGTCTCTTTTCAAGTTTTGTTTCACATTCTGAATTGCATTGAGGTCTGGACTCTGACTGGGTCATTCGAAGACATTGATATGCTTATATTTAAACCAGGGGTCTCAAATTCCCATCCTTATGGCCTGGTGTGCTGCACGTTTTTGACGTGCATCATTTTCAATACTTCTTAATCCAATAAGCACCAGAACCTGGTGGAACTTGATTGAATGCTGAGGAGTTAATTCAGCCATTTGTTTCAGGTGTGTTGGACCTCTATAAATGCAGTCATTTACCCAGGATTATAGAGTACTGGAATTTAAGGCCCTGATCTAAACCATACTATTGACAATTTTGGGTGTATATTGTGTCTTGTTGGCCTGCTTAAAGGTGAACCCCAACTCCAATCAAGTCTTCTGCAACCTCCTACAGGTTTTCTTCCCAGAAAAAAAACCCTTCTCACATCATAATACTGCCAGCACCATGTTTCACTGTGGGGGTGGTGTGTTTAGGGAGATGTGCACATATTGTGTTTTCAACGTAGGCCAAAAAGTTCAGTTTTGGGCTCACCTGACCAAGAGCACCTTCTTCCATATGTTTGCTATGTCCCATACATGGGGTGTAGGAAACTTATTATAGCCTTCTTCTTGACACTCTTTTAAAAAGGCCAGATTTCTACAGTTCCACATATACAGCTGTGTCTTGGTTTGCAATTAGGTCATTTTCCATTTTTAGTTGAATGATTGCACAGTGCACAGTCAGACTCTGCTTGTTCTCTACAACTTTATCCCTGACCTCCCTGGTGTATCCATGGACATCATAATGCTGTGTGTCCACTAACAATCTCTTGCAAACCGCTGAGGCTGTCACATAACAACTGTATGTATCCTGGGATTATTTTATGCAGACATATACTCTTATTTTCTCTTGGTAACTTATTAAGTGATGTCCAAAAGCAGACTTTATTGAGGAGTATCTGAGTAAAGACGTGTGTCAAACTTTTGACATGTTAGAATGCACTTATCTAATATGTTTTATATTTCTTAAGAAAACCACTGCTAATTAAGAGAATCTATCTTCACTGTCCTCTGCCATGGGCAAATGAGCTGTTTAGTGTTTTGCAGGGACCGCCTGAGTCTGCCCAAGCTTGCAATTAAATCTGTATCCTGGCTCTTAGAGGTTTGCGAGCCTCTTAAACAGGAGCGTCTTCTCAGTGTCTCTTTGACTGCTTAAATGTGAAAAACAGCCCAGCCACTGGTGCGTCACATTCTTGCAAAACTGGCCCCGAGCGGTTCAGAATCCCACCAGAGAAAAGTCCAAAAAGAAAACAAGCTTTTGAACTGCTGGCCAAAGCGGAAACATGGCCTAGTGGGCTGGTTCTTAACCTGAACCATAAAGATCTATTTTCCTTCCCTTCAATAGTAATAAATTCCCTTCAATAGTAATAAATTTGCTTTTTACTTTATTACATATTACGGTTTACCTTGGCAAGATCAAAGGGTGACAATGCGGGAGAGTATGGGCACCAGTGCATATCACCTGACACTTTCCATTTAGCTCACCATTAGTCTGCATTTCAGCTTGCTTGCAACTCCAATGTTACAAAAACCTACTTGATACCAGAGGAATTTCATAGCTAAAGTATTGAATATTTCTCCTCATTCATGTGAATTCCACTGTATTGACTGCTCAGGTCAAGTCTGAGGATTAGGTACTACACTTTTTTCCCCCTCAGTTATTTATGCCATATGTCCTTTCCTCCCTTCACGAATAATAGTTGTGAATGCTGTTTACACACAGGACAGGTCCTGCATGATCTGTCACATTCATCTCTATTTTGCATTCACCATGGGACATTTGAACCACATCAGAATCTATTACCGCCATGCAGATTTAGTCCCTGCTGACAACACAAATCACGATAAGATGGAGGAGTGACTCCATAAACACCCCCGCTTATATATCATATCTTATGAGTCGAACTGGATAGCAGATCTTACTTGTCGTCTCCGGGCGTTGGTCTATTTATATGGCCGGAGTAAAGACATGAGTATCATTACATCTGTGTTTATCTTTATCTTGTGTCTTATAATACCTCAATCAAACAACAGATGGAAATAGGTGCATACGTGCATTTATCTGTGAGAGCATCCATCACTCAGCAGGAGTTCTAACTCTACTGGTTGTGAAGGGAGATTTACGCTGTAATGCGTCAAATCAACAGACCTTTACAGGAAAATATGATTCCATCCAATGAGCTGATTCAATAGTGCATGCAAGACGCTGTGTAATTATTACAGAGGTCGGTATCAATAAAGCTGTCATGTATGACCTCCTGGTAAAGGCTATATAGAGAGGAGTCAGAGTCAAAGAGATGTTTGCATCATGGTTCTTTTCACAAGGTTGAACAGAGTGTTTTTTCACATTTCGTCACATTAAAATCACAAAGTGTTCTGTAATTCATTGGTATTTTAATATAATACAGCAAAACAAAGAAGCAAATTATTGTGAAGTGAAAGAAAAATGATACATGGTTTTCTAATTTATTTTTACAAATGAAAATCTAAAAAGTATAACGTGCATTTGAATTTAGTCCCTCTGACTCAATGCTTTGTAGAATTCTTTTTCAAAGCAATAACATCTCTAAATCCTTCGGCATTAGTGTCTCCCAGCTTTGCACAACGAGTGACTGATTTTTTTTTTTTTACCATCAATATCTCAAGCTCAATTAAACTGAATTGAGAGCGTATGTAAACAAATAGTTTTAAGTCTTGCAATAAATGGAGGTCAGCTAAGACTGGACTTTGGTTGGGCCATTCTATCATATGCAGATGCTTTGATCGGGCATCGTCCGAGCTTCTGCTGGCAACAACTTGGTGCTCACCCTCTACCGATGATCCACATGGCCCTGTCTTTCAGTGTTTAACCCTTTCTCTCTCCTAGACATAGCTACTGACTGAGCTTTTACTGTGACTAACTCTCTGTGCTCTCTTCAGACTCTAAACTTGAAAACTGGCTCAGAGTTTATCTGTTCCTTCTTTCTAGGTGAAACGACTAAAGGAGCTACATCCATTAACATTTACCTTTCCCTTCCCATAGAAAGTACTCCTGGATCAGTGCTTCTTTGTTCTCTTTGTGTCTCTGCTATGTTCTCTGTAACCCCCAGTCGGTCGTGGCAGATGGCCGCTCACACTGAGCCTGGTTCTGCTGGAGGTTTCTTCCTGTTAAAAGGGAGTTTTTCCTCTCCACTGTCGCTACATGCATGCTCAGTATGAGGGATTGCTGCAAAGTCAACGCCAGTGACTGTCCACTGTCTCTACATGCTCATCCAGGAGGAGTGAATGCTGCAAGTCACTGACTGGATGCAATCTGCTGGGTTTCCTTAGATAGACAAACTTTTTATCTAATTTGAATAAATAACAGAATCTGACTGCACTGTTCAATGATTTGGATTAATTGTAATGCATGTACCTGACTTTTGTGAAGTGCCTTGAGACGACATGTGTTGTGAATTGGCGCTATATAAATAAACTGAATTGAAAACTGAATTTAAACCATTCTATTGTAGCTCTGGCTGTATGTTTGGTTTCATTTTCCTACTGGAAGGTGACTCTCTGTCCCACACTCAAGTTGGCAAGCAGTTGTCTTGCCAACAGATTCTCCCACCTGAGGTATAGATTTCTGAAGCTCCTCAAGAGTTCTAATGGAGCTTTTAGATGCTTCTGTGACAAATGGTATACTTGACCAGCCCGCCAATTTAGGTGAATGGCCATGTCTTGTTAGATAAATGGTTTGAAGAAATGTTCAACGCTTGTGACATTGTTTTATAATCTAACTTCTCAACAACTTTATCCTTGACTTATCTACTGTGTTTCATGGTTCTTCATGATGCTGTTTTTTGTAGAGGGATATCAGAGTAAAGGGGATTGAATACAAATGCATGACAGACTTATCAGATTTTTTGTAAATAATTACATACCCTCCTTCCACTTTACAATTATGCATTACTTTGTGTTAATCTATCATATATCCCAATAAGTTATTGAGGTTAGGTTTTGTAACATTACAAAATATGAAAAAGCTTAGTGGGTATGAACACTCATGCAAAGGCACTGTACTTTGTAATGTAATGTAATGTGTTAATGCTCAAGATAAAATTTAGGCAATGAAAAGTTTACAGTATGTGCAACATTCCAGATAATTTATTTTACTTAACAATTATAAGCACCAGGCCTGGACAAAAACAGTCATTGTCCAGGACTTTCATTGCAGAAAATAGAAATTATAAATGATGGGTTTGAGGAAGACTGCCTTCTAAGTGGTGCTAGTAGCATTTCTTTTGAAACAAGGAAGGAGTTCAAGAATGACTGTCAAAAAGAGCTTTGTATTACACTGCGATCCACATTCACACACAGTCACACAGTGTACCACAGAGCCAGAGCGTGAGGCAAGGACCAATGAAGCAGTTTATATCGGGATTTTGTTTCACAGCTCTGGCCTCCTGGGAGTGAGGGGTCTGCCAATAACACTTAAGAGACAGAGCAGGAAAAGTAAGTGCTTTTATTACAGCTCATCACTCATGTAATTTCTGGCAGCATTTGTGATTACAGATCAAGTGATTGACTAACTACACATTCGGCAGGCTGAGTTATGAAAGGGGTGCCTGCCATCCCAGCCTCAGCAGATTCTCAGTGTCAGCTGTAACTCACGCTCTCCCAGAGAGTTAAATCAAAGAGTGCACTCTGCAGCAGGAAGAGTTAAATGATAACCTGAGCTTAACAGTAAATCTGCCAGAAATTAAACCTGCACGGACACTGGCCTGGCCCCCGATGCTGTACAACGTCGGGTGAAAAAGGGTGGATGGAGGGGATCAATAGAGGCCCTGATGGAGGTATTGATGGATGACAGGTGAAGTGGGAGTGTATGCGTGTGTGTAAGGGGTGGGATTGAATTCACCCCGGGGTTAGGCAGAGAGCAGGGCTCAGGGTGTTTAATCGACAGGTCTCACCTTGAATCGATTGGCAGGAGTCTTGCAGGGCAAAGACGTGATACACACAACCAACACTTACTCAAACTGAAACAAACCATGGGGACACGTACAAGGTGTGGAGGTGGATTTCTCAATGCCATCAGTGCTGCGTGCCTGGATGTAGTCAGTATTGGGTTTGAAACTCACAATAATACATTAAAGAATCTATTCAAAACCAATTTGATCCTTCAATTGTTTGTCTCTCCAGAGATGTCATTCAGTATATTTCTAGAAACATTTTTATAGGTGTTTTTACAGATATATACATATTTTCTTTAAAGTGAATGCAATTTAGATATGTGCTGTACATTACAGTGGATTTAAAAAGTACACAGACCCATTTTGGAATTCCTGGGTTTTGTGATGTAAAATAATAACACTAAGGAAGACTTGGGATGTGTTTGCAAAAAAAAAAAAAAAACAGGGACAAATATTGGCAAGTCGTACCCAAAAAATTTAAAAGGTGCATTGGTGAAGTATTAGTTTAGGACTGGGCACACTTATGGAACTACAATATTTATATTTTTTAATCTTTATTTCTACTCCTTAAAGACAACTTAAACTTAAAGTTTGTGCTTCAATTGCATTTTTCAAGGTCATATTAAAGGTTGGGTAAGGTCTAAAATAAAACAAAAGTGTTCGTGTCATTGTTTTATGTCACTGAAACTATTTACCAAGGGATGTGTGGAGTTTTTCATATGTATTGTATTTTCAAATTTTACTTTTTGAGACATTTGTGAAAGCATTGACAAATGCAGACACATTTTTAAAAATTCTATACAAATAAGAAAACACCTCATTAGTCTAGAGCAGAATTAGGTTATAAAACAGCAGGACACTTAAAGACTAGGCTGGAGCTTCACCGGAACCAACAGCTAAACTAAAAAATTATGCAGAGAAAAATATTAATCAGGGAACCAGCCAAGAGACTCATGGCAACTCTGGAGGAGCTGAAGAGATCCACAGCTCAGGTGTGTGAAACTGTTGACAGGGTAGCTATTAGCTGGGCAGTCTGATCTGGCCCTAATGGAAGAGTAGTAAGAGGAAAGGCAATGCTGAACATAGAAACTCCTGTTTAAATTTTGACACAAACTTTGTAGGGGACACAGCATACATGGAAGAATGTCCAGTCAGATGAGACAAAAATTTAATACTCTACATTCAAAATATTAAATTTGAACAAAAAATACTGTACCTCACCCTAAACCTAGCATCCCCAGGGTGAAACATGGTGGCGACAGAATCATGCTGTGGGGATCTTTATTTTACCAGGGACAGGAAATCTGATCAGTTTATGGAAAAATAGAGGACTCTAAACACAGGGAATTCCTGGAAGAATGTATGATAATGACTGGAAAAGACTTTAGACTTCCAGCAGGACAACAACCCTAAACTTAAAGCCATTGCTACAATAAAATGGTTTACATCAAACATATTAATGTGATAAAATGGCCTAGTCAAAGTCCAGAGCTAAATACAACTGACAATCTGTGGCAAGATTTGAAAACTGATCTTCACAGACGCTTTCCATGCAATCTGACTGAGCCTGAGCTATTTTGTCAAGAAGAATGGGCAAAGGTTTCATTCTCTAAATGTGCAAAGCCATACATCCATCCATCGCTATATCTTGCTACAAATGGGTCTTCCTGTTAAGGTTGCCAGTATTCCAAGGAAGATAGAAAAAAGCAAAACAAAATGAAACAATAACAATATGGACATAGGGAGCGAATTATTTTAAATTCAGTTCAGATTTCATTTCCTTATTTCATTGGAGTATACACATATCAGTGTTTGTGACACAAATTTTAACTCAGGTAAACCACAATAAACCAAATTCCCTGAGTGAAATAAGGAACAGGAATTTGCATGCACTTTCTAAAAGGAGAAATTGTCTTCTGGAATGAACTTTTTGCAATTGAAAAACTTCATCTTAGAGTATCACCTCTGCAACAAATCAATCTTCCAATCCTCAAAAGAGCCCAAGAAGCCTTTGCATATGAGTCAACGCAGAGGATCAGCGATTTTGCTCCACCATGAAATGTCTTGCAAGAGACTAAGATCTAAGACTCTGTTATGTTGTTAATAAACATACTGCAAATTTTAAAATGAATGTCCCTCTTAAATACACATAAAAAACCCTAAAAACCTTAACCCTTATGTGTGCTTATATGTATTGTTGGCAGAAGTAGTTTGAAGGAGGAGCATTTTTATCAAATAACAGTGTTGAATGAAGTGGAGTTTGTTATAGGGAGCTCCTAAAGAGCAGACAGCTATCTGCTACTTTAAATTAAAAATTTAAACTCAGTTTGGTGTCTCCAGAAAAGCATCATCATCATCTTAATGTTTACAACATCAACACATCCGATCAACTTAACGGTAGCTTCTTAAAACTTCTTACTTTTTCATTAAAATAAATACATTTTTAATGTTTGAGGCGAAGTTTAAAGATTACACAAGACAGAAATAAAGGGACCAAAGTTACAAATGAAGGTTCCATTTGGAGTGAAATGAAGAATTCTTATACCAGTGTTGAGGTTAGGGATAAGAACTGGAAACTCTGCATTTCAGGTCCCTGCAAAGTCTGACTCCAGAACGGAGACTGGAGACAATCCTCTGAATCCCAGGAGTTGTCCATACTCCAGGAGGTTTGGGTTTGTAGCAGAGCCCCCCCACTCTTAAACATGTTGAAATTGTGTTAAAATTCCAGAACAATTCAGACATATATGAAGACTTCTTCTGAAGAGAGAACGGTACAAACAACAAGAATAAGAGAAGGAAAAAAGTTTCCTGCAATGTTTTTTTTTTTTTTAATTTCTTTTCACTGTGTTGGGTTTGAACAATTTTTGCATTAATACCAACCTCCAGAATCTACCTTCATCGATAAGTAGTCATGCATGAAATCCAAAACCATTTTCAAGATTTCCCAGTGTCCCTCACAGAAGACATGCAAAACTTGACAGATTTCTCTTCATAAATGGCAGTTTCTTAAAGTTGCACTCCAGAAAGATTAACACGTGTCTATAATTTAGGCTACTCCAAGTTGATAAGAAGAAAGAAACAAATATAAAATCTTTTGATGTTTGGAGGTTCTTTTCAGTTTATTCTTAGTTGACCATGATTTTAAACTGCATTTGTACAAAAAAAAAAAAACATTAAGGGAATATTAATAATGAAATGTTACTAGAAACAACAAATCAATGTGTTATTAAATGACTAAACCCACAGCTCAAGCATCATCTCTTTTAACCACTTACCTTTTGAGTCGCAGTAAATGTTTTATATGGGCTTGCTGCCGCTCAGGAAAAATAACGTGAGATGCTGGCCCAGACAGTTAAAAAAACTGCCACATAGTAAGCATTTCTAGTTGTCTGCCTCTTCTTGGATCTTTCCTTGTCTCCCACGACCCCTCTGTCCTGTAAAAAGCTCCCTTTCATTTGTCTGGTGGAGGGTGATTGATGAGTAACCATTTCCTGTCCTGTCCATCCTTGTTGCAGACCTGGCCGAGGCAAAGGCTGTGTCACGTAACACTCCATTTCCCTCGTCTTTATTTTTGTTGTTTCTTCTTTCGTCTCTGAACTCTCACTTTTTTTCCCCCGTCTTGTGTTTTTGTGAGCCTTTTGGTCTCTGCAGACCTTGCACATGCTCTGGTTTAATATGTATGCAGTCTGTTCCAGCCAAGACATGGGAATTTCATTGTACATGTATGTGTAGATATTAATTAAGCAAAGTAGTAACTTAACAAAAGACCTCTATTAATTTTTACACATATGGTCACTTAACACTTGTTACTACATACTTCATATTGGATCTGGGAAGACACTTTATAGCCACTTTTATAAAGTCAGAATGCTTTAGTTTTGCTCTGTGCACTCTGTTGGACTTGGAGTTTTTAATGTAAGGAGAAAAAAGACACTTAGGAGTTTTTACATCTAAAATAATGATGTGTGCATTCAGAAAAAAAACGGGTTAATTTAGGAATTAAGTTGAATCTCCAGTACATGTATTGCCATTTGCCAGTTACTATTGTTTTTACTGTAAGTGTCCTATGCAGTGGTTTGAAAAAGTACATGCAAACTTTTACATTATTACATTGTAGTATGTTACAACCACATACTATACTGGAAGAGGGGCGCAGTAGAAATTGTTAATGGACCGCCATCAGAAGTCCTGTTTGCAATTTACTGCAAGCAGAGGAAACTGCAGGCATGTGAGAAGGTACTCTGATCAGATAAGACCAAAACTGAACCTCAAGACCCAAACCCATTGGTGACACATGGTGGTGGCAGCATCATAATGTGTGAATGTCTTTCTTCGGTAGAGGCAGGGAGGCTGGTCAGAAGTGTTGGGAAGATGAATGTAGCTAAATATAAGACAAGTCTGGAAGAAACCTACATGATGCTTCAAAAGAGATGAGAATGGGTTAAAGGTTGATCTTCCTTTAAGACGATTTTAACCACTTCTTTCCTGTTGTTAGATTACAAGCTGTTTTTGTCCTTGCTGGACCAATTATTTGAGCAAAAACAGAGTGGAAAAGCCTTATCTGCATCTGTCGCACCTGTGGGAAAAATATGAAAGACAAAAATCTTAAATAAAAATTTTATTACAAAGAAGAGATTTATAACTTTATATTAACTACTCAAACTTACAAAGGTAATGTATTAAATGATAGAACAAGCTAATTTCGTAGTAGGCTCTTACAAACCAGAAGCACTATCAGTTCAGTCTTTGCACTAAACAAGTGCCAAACAAAACCTTTGTGTCAAGAATCCTTCAAGAAGAGACATAATGTAACGTGTTTGGAGTACGATGCTTCACAGTTGCATATTTCTTTATGGAGGTGAGAGAATTACCCTGGTAATGCTGCTTTCATCAGTGCAGAGTATAATTCTAATTGGCTTTATTAGAGGGCTTTAATCTAGCACCAGCTCTGTGCAATGCCTCAAGGTTCTATGTGTATGTGGACTTCTGATGTTTATGCTTCACCATATTAAACAGACATGAGTAAATGGACTTCAACAACTTTATTAAGCTGAAAGAAAGAAAGAAAGAAAGAAAGAAAGAAAGAAAGAAAGAAAGAAAGAAAGAAAGAAAGAAAGAAAGAAAGGGTTGAAGTTCAATGAAGCGGCAGCTCTGGAGCTCAAATGTAATGAATCAGACTTAAGGCAAGAGAAACACAGCATGAAACTGCTCATTTGACCCCATTTAAAAACTTGATACCAATTAGAGACTTCTGTGTGTAAATAATTTAGGAGATCTCTTTCACCGAGCACACAAATAATTTTACGAGCAAGCATGCATGTGCCTGTGCCCGAAACACACGGCAAACCATGAACACACACGCACACATAAAACAGATTCCACCACACTCTGGAAACAGACTTCTTAATGAAGCCTTTCGCAAAGTGAAAGTGGAGCAGAGTACGCATACTGGCCCATTTCTGCCTTCGCTTCACCCTCCTCTCCTCCATCTCTCTCCCTCACCTTCTCCACATCATTTGTTTTATGCATGTTTTCATTGTCTTTCTCTTTTGTCTCAATGAGTAAAATCACAACCCCTAATTTATGGCTACAAGCACAGACACTTCTGCAAACAAACTGGCTGATGAGAGGGGATGACGGAAAACATACGCCGCCGAGCAGCGCGTGTAAATCTTAAAATGTCTGTTACTGTCTCTTTATCTGCAGTTATTTACATAAGAAATGACAGCGTGTGTAAAAGAATGACTGTTATGCAAAATAAAAAAAAGGCTGTGTGCCGAAAGAGAGGGGAAGTGTGGGGAGAGAAAGGGGGAGAGCGGGGAGTAAATCCAGTGACACAGAGTGGGGAGCACTCAGGTGTGGTGAGAGGATTATACAAAACCCTGAGTATGAATGACAGTAAACACCTGAATGATAGAGAGACCGAGGAGAGGTGGGAGCGCCGTGAGTTAGTGTGTGTTTGTGGGACTTTAGGTGACAGTTTTGTAGCCCTCGCTGAATGATTCTGAGAGGTGAGTGAAAATATATTCCTCACTTAATGCTTTGAGGGCTGTGCCACTTAATCAAGCAGAATTTGCCACACTGCATCATTCATTGCTGTTCTGTCCATCTGTAAAAGTTAGGATTGAAGCAAATGTGGGAAGCAAGCAATGGATGGGCAATGAGGATATAAACCAAAGAGGCAGGGAAGGTGTGGAAGACAGATTTCACTCAGGAGTGCTCTGTTCTGCTGCGAACTGTGAGTTACAGATTGAGCTTTAGGCAGTGCAAGTAAGTCAATAAAAAAGGATAAGGAGCAGGTAGTTTTTTTTTAACCTGCACTGTGTTTTCCTTCTCTGGGTTTCAGTGATGGGAAATTGCCTTTAATTTATCTGGGGTGAGATGCAGTTTTTGTCCTTTCTCCCCTCTGCTCCTTGATACACCTCTCAGCATCTCCTGCACACAACATATTTATTTTTTTTGTCTTCTTGAATTCTGTCTCTTGATCATAGTGTTTTTTTGTTTTTTTTTTATAGCTGCCAGAAATTCCTCGCAATGAAACTCACATATTTAACCTTCTATAAAGCAACATTTGCTTTGCTATTTCATGGTAAATGCTTACTTAGCTACTTGGAGATGTCACAGAGGGCGTTAGTTAACAGAACAGAACAGAACTTTGCTAGATATGGTCATTGTACGACATTTCTCAGATTTTATTTTTGTTGCTACATTTATTCTGTTGTGACATTTACTTGTGTTCACACACACATGGATAAGGTACAAGAGGAATACCTAGTAAACTGACCAGTAAGTGTATAGATCTGACAGTGACCTGCAAAAACAAATCATCTTACTGGGTCCAGTTGAACCAGTAAGCCCCACCATCCCTCTTCCTCCAGTGCAGGGTGTACCATCACGATCATTCCGGCCAACACCAGTGGAAATGAGTAAGAGTTGTAATTATGATGCAATGTAAGTTATAAAATTATGTAACACAGACAATAATAAAACATAAATACCATAGTGTTCATTACACTGGATCTCAGTGTCACTACTACGACTACTGTACTGGAATTTTATAACTGAGGTAAGACAAGCATAATCCGGCTTTTACAAGCAGGAATATAAACAGATTCATATCAGCTTAAATTCTGAAGATGATTACTATCTTCATCACCATTTACTTCAGCCTCTGCATCCATATTAATTCAATTTCAATTCAATTCAATTCAGTTTATTTATATAGCGCCAATTCACAACACATGTCGTCTCAAGGCAGTTCACAAAAGTCAGGTACATACATTCCAATTAATCTTAATCATTGAACAGTGCAGCCAGATTCTGTTATTTATTCAAATTGGATAAATAGTTTTTTCTATCTAAGGAAAGGAAACCCAGCAGATTGCATCCAGTCAGTGACTTGCAGCATTCACTCCTCCCGGATGACCATGTAGAGACAGTGGACAGTCACTGGCGTTGACTTTGCAGCAATCCCTCATACTGAGCATGCATGTAGCGACAGTGGAGAGGAAAAACTCCCTTTTAACAGGAAGAAACCTCCAGCAGAACCAGGCTCAGTGTGAGCGGCCATCTGCCACGACCGACTGGGGGTTAGAGGGAACAGAGCAGAGACACAAAGAGAACAAAGAAGCACTGATCCAGGAGTACTTTCTATGGGAAGGGAAAGGTAAATGTTAATGGATGTAGCTCCTTTAGTCGTTTCACCTAGAAAGAAGGAACAGATAAACTCTGAGCCAGTTTTCAAGTTTAGAGTCTGAAGAGAGCACAGAGAGTTAGTCACAGTAAAAGCTCAGTCAGTAGCTATGTCTAGGAGAGAGAAAGGGTTAAACACTGAAAGACAGGGCCATGTGGATCATCGGTAGAGGGTGAGCATTAAGTTGTTGCCAGCAGAAGCTTGGAGGATTCCCCTCTCCAGAAAGGTGTTACAGGTAGACACAGAGTCAGGACAGGTGTTCTAGGAAGAGAAAAGAGAGAGAACAAAGTTAAAAGCTGAGATAACAGCAAATAATACAAAATTGAAGAGTAGAGTGAGAAAGTAGCGAAGAGGGTGAAAGTGGTCATTATGTCCTCCAGCAGCCTAAGCCTATAGCAGCATAACTACAGAGATAGCTCAGGATAACCTAAGCCACTCTAACTATAAGCTTTATCAAAAAGGAAAGTTTTAAACCTAGCCTTAAAAGTAGACAGTTTGTCCATCTAGAGCCCACTGATGGCCATTGTTATACTAAAAACCAGAATAATTAGCATCCATCATGACTTGTTGCACATTGTGGTGGATTAAAAATGTTACTTTTGTTTTTACCATATGTGAAAATGGTATAAATTTCTATCTCCCACAGCGTCAGAATCATACACTGGCTTAAACATATATTGTTGAACCCCTTGGAACAGAGGACATGCCCATGAGTCTGATCTTTATCATTTTAATGTATTCCTCGGGAAAAAAAGAGAAACAAAATGAAAAATCTATGAAGAATCTATGCTGGAATCTGTCAAAAGTTGCTGCTCATATAATGTTTAATAAAGCCAACATATCACCTTGAAACTTGCTACTTTGTGTTGATCCTAGCTGTTGGACTATGCTCCACTTTTAATCAGTTCTTACTGTCTTCGATGCATCAATAACTAGGATGTTCACTGTTCAGAAAACAATGTAGTTTCATTCACTTTTCAAAAACATAGTATTTTTCTGAAATCCCATTGTGGAAGTTCATAATTTATTATTCTCCTGCATTTTTATTATAATTATAGTTATTTTAAAGGTAATACAACTCAATTGCCAATAGCTTTAAGCCTCATCTAAAAACAGAGTTGGAGTCATGTTAAACCACCTTCTGCTGCATTGTCAATACAGTCCTGCTGGTTTTTGTTAACGTACATGTTAAGCATAGATTTTTCTGTGTTTTTGGCAGGGTTGCCAACATATTTATCCTCAGTTGTGCAATTCTCAGATGTGTTTTTAACCTTTGGCTTGAGGTTAAATTCAGAGAAGAGCAATGCATGTCGATTTCCAGATCTTCCCTTGGTTAAATCCCTCTCCTCTTGAGCTATATCACTGTACAGCGCTGACTCTACATGAAACGTGACCCCGTTTCACCCGTGGCAACCGCACCCCTCTCCTTTCCTTCGTAGCCTTGGAAGATGGAGGAGCACAGGGGAAGGCATGCCAAAGCAGTAGACACTTTTAAGCAAAGATTAAAGGTTTTTCTTTTTAATCAGACATTTGGCAGCAATGTTAGCATTTCACCCTGGTGCAGGCTAAAGATCAATTTTTAATGCTGCTATGCTCAGAGCAGACAGAGTGATTGGCAAGAGAGATGCTATTTACAAAGGATCTATTTACAAAATTTTGCATAGAAATATGCAGAGGGCACAATTGACATATCTTACAGAATTTTAAATAAGCTTTCCTTCTTTTTCACTTCATCAGGAGGCACGACCTGTGAGCCCCTGATGAATGATTGTGTGTGTTCGTTTACATACGTCTCACATGTAAGAATATTAAAAGGATCTACACCTCTCCCTTGTGTTGCATTATACTTTATTTCTTCAACTTATGCTGCCAGGGGCTGGTTAAGTAGGTCAATCAACCCTGGTACAAACATCTTATCATAACAATCCACAAAGAAAATGCTAATGAGTGTGACTGTTTTTAATCCATACCTCCCCCAAACCTTCTGTGCCATTAATATAACTTTAAATATATGGTAAATGAAAGATGCTGCTATTAACGTGTGGAAATCCCTATTTTTATCTGCTGATATTGTTTTTCAAAGTAGGCAGATTTTAGAAACAGGATCAGTAACCTCAATACATTTACAAACTGAATGTTCATATAATCTGAAAATCAGAATTTTGGGAAAGTTTGAGTGTGGATTTATTTATTTGCCCTGGTAAAACATCTGCATAAGAAGACAAAAAGTTACTAAAGTATAATGGAAAATCTATTAAGAGCTGCCAGTCTCTCCAAGAAATTCACAAATTGGAGGCCTAAAAACTGAGACATTACAACTGACAGTACAACTCATAAGCTACAAAACTTAGTACATCTTAAAGATTTGTAATTCAGGGTAACCCTAACCCTGAGATGGTTTGGACATGTACAGAGGAGGGATAGTGAGTACATCGGTAGAAGGATGCTGAGGCTGGAACTGCCAGGAAGGAGGCCTAGAGGAAGATCAAAGAGGAGATTTATGGATAAAGTGAAAGAGGACATGAGAGTAATGGGTGTGAGAGAAGACGATGAAGAAGATATGGCTAGATGGAGACAGATGACTTGCAGTGGTGACCCCTGAAAGGGAAAAGCCAAAAGAAGAAGAAGAATAAATCTATAGGGGCCAAATAATTTTCACCACACTTCGGTCTGGGCTTTTCCTGGTCCACTCTGACACAAATCCAACTTTTGGCTACATGTTAATTTTTATCGTCCAGTTTGGAAGTTTTAAACCAGACTTATTTTGCCTTTCTTTAAACTATGACATTCCTTTTGCCACTCGTCCATAAAGGCAATATTTTTAGAGTCCAACATCAGTTTATGTGGATGACCATGTCCTCGTAGGTTTGCATTTGAGCTCTTTCAGATGCTAGAGTGAACAGCATCCTGTTACAAGCTTGGGATATTGTTTTATAGACGTTCACAGAACAGCTGAATTTATACCGAGATTAAATTTCACAGGGGTGGACTCCATTTACTAACTGACTTATGAAGGCAATTAGTTGCACTGGATGTTTGTTGTCGTAATATTATAAAATGTTAACAGCTTCAAGGGACATGTATACTTTTAAATGACATTATTTAAATAAAGTGAATTTACCTAAGAAATAACATATGGTGTTTATTTAGATCTTTTTCTGATTGTTATATTGTTTATTATTGTATGATATATAAAAATATTAGGGTATATTTACTTTTTGCATGTTTCCCAAACATGATACCTGTTAACTATCCACCTGCTTCATATAGACTGAGCTAAACTCAGTCTACTTATTTCTTCATGGAGCATAAGCCACAAACTAACTAATGTTAAACAGGAAAACCTAATGAAAAGTATACTAGACATAAACAAATCGGACACAAAAGAGGGCAAATAAGTAAAATATTTAGACCAACAAAAGTTCAACCTGGTAAGACCTGATGTTGATGCCTTCCATACATCGGTCTCAGAGCCCTTACAGCTGCAAATCCATATATCAATGAATCTAATCTTTACAAGCCTGTCTATTGGTCTGTTTTCCTACCTTCCATTCATTCATGCAGTCAAACAGGCTTCTAACCGACCCACACATCATTGATTCAGTGATTGACCCTGCATTGGGTGGATCAATACTCTCTTAAATAGCATTGCAATAAGTGCTTAGGAACAATGGCTAGAAACTGTTAGTGCAGTTAATTTCAAGGTGGCAAGGAATCAAACTCAAGTCAGCTCTTCTTTATGCTCCACTTGCATGATCTGTGCAAAAAAGGGAGTTCTGAATAAGATACTGAGCAAACAACAACCAGCGAATGGTGCTTTGCAAAATTATTCAATCCACTGGAACTTTTTCACATCTTCAGTGTATTGTAAATCACTGACTCAAAGGACTCTGTCCCCCAGATTTAAAACTTTGTAGAACCCAATTTTGCAGCAATTACAGCTCCAATGTAATTTTTGCCCAATCATCTTTGCAATTTAGCTCAGTCCAAGCGATATGAAGACCATCTGTGAACAGATAAATTGAAGCTGACATTGAACAATGCCTTTCTTCTTGCTGCTCTTGCATAAGGGACAGATTTGTGGAGTTCAAAACTACTTGTCCTCTTTTAGATAGATTCTCCTGCCTGATCTGTGAATCTCAGCAGTTCCTCCAGAGATACCTTCTTTTTATTACTCTGAACAAAATACATGGCGCTGTGTCGTTACACAGACATTTATGACAATAAACAATTATTGTATTTAAATGATGATAAAATTAAGCTGAAGTTAGCATTCATTTGAATTTTACAGAAATATTTGCGATGGATTATAGAATGAGACGTACCACTTTTACTATGTTAACCCAAAGAAGCAAAAGTTACAGCAGGCTCATGTTCACTATATCACTGTTCAGCTCATTGTGTCTCGGTGTGCATACAGAAACCCTGTTGGGTTACAGCTGGGGCCAGGTCTTGGCATTAAATGAGTTGGAGTCTGACAAGTCTCGGAGTTCTGTCTGTGCAGTTCACAGGTCTCGTTAGCCAAGGTGTCAGCAGGGGTGGAAATGGCTGTGTGTGAGTGTTTCTGGGAGTGTATATGTGTGTAAGCTGAACATTAGACAGCACTCCTGCCTCCACCTCCTCACCTGACACCAGCAATAAAACTAAACAGGCCAAGGTGCTATGCTATGTATGTGTATGTGTGTGTGTTCATGTGTGTAGATGTGCAAAGAGAAAAAAGGCCATGTGTGGTGCAGGGTTGTTGATGCTGTCACCAATTTGCCCAGGCCTCCAGATGGGAGTAGGAGCAAGGTGACGGAGCTGCGGCTTGATAAACACAGAAGCCCTGCTTCGATTTTCCATCCAGTCCACTTTGGAAACACATGGCTCTTCCCGGGTGATCTTGGTCCAAGAAAAAAAGGGGGATGGGGGACACAGAAGTGACATAGTGAATGGCATGCAGTTTGGACGAGTATTAGTTAGAGGTAGGCTCAGAGAGGGAGTGAAAGAGTCAAGGTAGAAACATAAAAAAGGTAAGAAGAGGTAACAACAAAGATCAAGAAGAAAGAGCTGAAAAGCAAACGAATTGTGCACACTTGAAGAGAGCTTACAACACACACATACTGCCATCTTTTTAAGTCCCCCTCTTCCTGTCTTTTAATCTGGCATTCTCTCCATCTTTCTTTTTTGCTGAGAAAAAAAGAAATTCTTACAGTGTTCCGTCTTTCAAGTGATATTAGAAGTTTTAAAGACCAACTCCAGCTGGAGGAGCAGAGGAGTGCTCCCTCTGCACCCTAGAGAGTTAAGGAGATCACTTTTTAACCCCTCCTTCCCAACCCCACACCCTGCTGCTCCTCTTTTCCGTGCCTCAACACCAACATAAGAGGACAAGTGTGGGCTCTAAGCACCAGTGATCAAACACGAGCGGCTGCTGCGTACGCTTGGCTCAGGACTGTTGGCCTAATAGGATTGGAAGCCCCCAGGTGAGCCAAAGGACACCTCCAATCACTGTGATTAACCCTAGGCTGAGCTACATTTTTAGCTATGGTACTGAGTGATGTATAGTACTAAAAGGATCACCTTGGTTGTGAAGAATGCAGAGTGTAGTGTCATGGTTGAATGTGCATGTCAAAGTTTTGTGGGGGAAATGATGGATTTTAAAACTGCATGCCGTTTTAATGTGTCAGAACGATCTGGAAGTTTTGACTGTTTGCTAACAGCGTATAATGTGTGGAGCTGCAGAATAATCCTGTCTTTCTGGCTAGGTGTGAAAAGCAGAGAAGGCTCTTTACACTGTAAACCCAGATATTGATTCAACTCAAAGAAAGTGAGTTCATATTACTTATATATGTCTAATTTATTGACATTACTTGTTAATTCAGATTAAGCAGAACTTTTTCATGTCCTTTTTTTTGTGATTGTATCTTTAAGTCCAATCAAAAGTTTCTACTGAAACAAATTGAGCTTATATTACTTAAACATGTGTTAATCTTCACTTTAAATTTGATTTATCTGGAAACTGTACTTTTTAATGGCCTATCTTATCGTAATTATATGTTTAATCTCAATATCATCAAGTTTTTCCTGTTAGCAACACATTGACCTTATACACCTGCCAAAAATCTAGTTTAAACCAGTGTCACTGATGAGATATGGACTTTTTGAGACAGAACTGAGACAAAGATTGCAAGTGTATTTAAAGTTTCAACAAGTGAAGTTCTAGTAGGCAAGTGGTTTGACACAAATTTGAAGTCTTTGGTGAATGACGTGACTTCAGTCACAACATGGTAAGTTGGAACTCTCAAGGTTTAGTTACTTAACTGTTAGCTTGTCAGCTATTGTGTTCATTTGGAAAAGCACACAGTGAAGGTTCATGGGTGACGGTGGTGGGGGTTCGTCTTGTAACCAGTGGGTTGCTGGTTCAAACTTTAGACAGGACACTTAACTTCATGAACGACATATTTTGAATTTCAGGAACTGAAAAAGTGAGGTCAATTCAAATAAACAATTTAACTAAATTTTTTTAACTAAGTATCTTGAGTTATTGTAACTTGGCTATTATTACATTCAACTCAAATGTTCTTTTCCATTCCATTAGGGGCTCATGCACATGGAACGTAGTCCACTTCACTCATTCAACTATTGCTTCATTACTTAAAAATGATAAGGCAACGAGAAACCTTGATATTTTTAAGTAGATTCTATACTTATCCAGGTTTAAAGTGTACTTATGCACATAGGTGCAATGCATAACTTCTTGAACATTTGCACAAATTACCACGCTCATATGGTAAAACAAAAACCCCACAGATCTCCTGCGCAGAGCACACATATATAATGTGCTCAGATAATCATGCACAGGCAGGGCTTTATAAACTCATCACACCCTAAAAAAAAAAACAATTACCAGAGCCTGAGCTCATCACTGACTAAGCAAAAGTCATCCAGCGTGTAAAACACACAGTATAATTAGCACACATCAAGCTGCTGGGTCCTACTGTGCATTAATGATGCTTCCCTCTGAAGTGAATTATGGTTTGATGAGTGAGGGACTGGGTTAGGAGGGGCTTTGTGGAGGAAACAAGGCATCATTTGGAGTAGATGATCAGATGTAAGAGAGGACAGAAAAGTGGGAAAGTTAGGAACACTTAAAATTGATAGAACTTGGGTGAAACATTTTGAGTTTTCCAAAAAAAAAAAAATCCTGGATCCGGATCACCACCAAAATTTTATGGATTCTTCCTTGGGCTAAGACACACCTCTAGTAAAATAATCATAAGATTCATCAATAACTTTTTCTTTTGCTAAGACACACACAACCTCCTTGGTAATGACAGATTTAAACATTGAGCCACAAATGATTGGTAACATACTTAGCAAAAAGCTATCATGTAGTAAATACAAAAGTCATCCTGAAATGCATAAAATAAAATTACATCTTATTTATATGTAAAGCAGCGTACAAATGTAATTTTGCCCCTTGAAATTTTTCACATATTGTTGCACTAAAACAACAAACCTTTGTAAATGTTACTGGGATTTTATGGGAAAGACCAACACAATGTATTGGATAACTTACAAAGAGGGACAACATGTTTTTTTCCCCAAATTAAACTGTAATGGTTTGATTTGCATTTACCCCTCTTACTCTGATACACCTGAATAAAATTCAAAGTAACAAATTCCCTTCAGAGATTCCTCAATTGAATCTATTTGTGTGTAATGTAATCTCAATATAAATACATCAGTTAGTTAGGGCCTCTCATGTTGGTTTCAGAACATTAATCAACAAACAACATCATGAAAACCATTGACCTAAGAAAAAAGATTAAAAACAAAGTTGTGGAGAAGAAGAAGCAAATTTAGATCATAAAACAACATCTCAAACTTTGAACAACTCACAGATGACTGGTTATTCCATCATCAGGAACTACAAAGAGTATGGCACAGCTACAAACCTAACAAGCCATACTAGTCCACCTAGAATAGCATTAATAAGAGAAGTAACCCAGAGGTCCAGAAAAACTGTTATTATAACTAATAAAAATTACTACATTACTGTGAGGTTCAGACTTTCTTCAGCCTTGCTAAAGATAATTAAAGCTAGTAGCAGTAGCAGTAGCAGAAAGCCAGTGCAAACACAGCCTTCTGACATTTTGGACTCAAAAGTGTATGTCCTCTTTCCCACTTATTTTATATATAACTCTCTCTTTTCTTAAAAAGGAGGCCTTCATCTGCTTTACACTTGACCAGCCTTTGAACACATAATTTGCACAGTCTTTCTGACACATACCTTACGGCCTGCCAGCAGATCCGCCAGGGGGGTCCGTAGCCTTTGGAGGCCTGCGTGATAACTGACCCGGGAAACACAGGGGATCTGACCCCAAAAAAGCTGCTTTCCACCTGCTGAAGATCTGAGCAAGAGGGCAAAAGTTCAGATGGATACATCAGTAATACATGCAGTGTCACTAAAATTCATATAGCCTTTAACAGGAAATGTAAATTAATTTTAAAGAAAAGAGGAGGCACATTTTTACCGTATGTTTCGCCCTCTATCAAGTTGGTTACTATTTTCTGTTTGCCTGTTTTTTCATTATTGTTGCTTTAAGCAGAACAAATTCAAGCAAAAGTTTGATCTTCTCCCAACTTCAAGAAAAAAATAATGACCACAGTCAGAAAAAAGATGAAAACAGAGATTCTGGCCATTTAGTTTGGCTCAGAATTTAAAAATATATTTTAAGCAGCTAGCTGAGATGGCAATCCTTCCTAAGCACACTCTCATCTTTTTTTATTGTGCGCTGAAGAAAGGGAGCACATTCTGAGTTGACACGTACCAAAAACACACACTGTACGCACTCGTAGACTGTAAACACTCAAGCATCCTGTCATTCATCCCACCTCAGTCTGGCTTTTTAAACCCAGCACTAATAAATTTATATTTACTGCCTCTCATTGAGGACTTTTAAATTATAGCATACAATAAACCTGGCACACACATCTCAAAA
Source organism: Crenichthys baileyi (assembly GCA_036173005.1). Classification (NCBI taxonomy): domain Eukaryota; kingdom Metazoa; phylum Chordata; class Actinopteri; order Cyprinodontiformes; family Goodeidae; genus Crenichthys; species Crenichthys baileyi. Next base: position 270,360 of record JAHHUM010001822.1, on the reverse strand, counting down.
GCTCTTTCAGGGAATGTTAAAGCAATATAGCAAGCAATTTTCGAAAGTGGATTACAAATTTCACATCCAGGTTTTATTGCACATTACGATAACTTAACCACATCTAAATGTTCCACATAAATGGAAAATATGTGCTGCTTAATATGCTATTTTTCATTTTTTAAGAAGCGCTTTGCAAACCCTGCCAAGCACAGCGGTATGCTGGTTTGTGCGGTGGGGGAGTCAATAATCTTTATGAGGTGGATTTTAATTACAAGGAGATAACTGAGTATCCTCCTCACGGCAAGCTACCATCAATCTCTATTCTGGATCAGGCCTTGGCTCTCACACATACAGATACAGCACCTCACACACACACTCTGTCTCAAACACGCAGATACCCTTTAAGACATGACTGATCAATCAATCAGCAATGTATTATTTTCATCTCTCTGAGGCAAACCTTATAAAAGCATATTCGACAGGCGTTGCTTGGTGGCATTTTGCAATGCATACAAACACATGCGCTTCCACAGCAAAGCCCAGATGTACATGCTCCATCCCAGACACGCACACACACACACACACACACAGACAGGAGTGCTGGCAAAGTAATCCAGCTAAAAAAGGTTAAGGTTGGTGTTTTCCCAAAGAACGACAGTCTGCGAAAGGTCAGATCAATCATGTGCTAAGCATGTCTCGTAAGCAATCCATAAAGAGCTTGTTTTAAATAATAACATTTTATAGATCACTTAAAGACATAACCGTTCCATGGGCAGGTAGGGCCTCGCTCGCCAAAAGCTCCTTGATGCGCCAAGAATTCAAATGCAACAAACATAATATGTTGTTACTGCACTTCATTTAATGAACCAGTGACATTTGTAACAAAAACCCCTCTGCACACAGCACTTGGCAAGCATCTCTGCTCAACATTGAGCAATTCTTTTAACGGAGCATTGCGATGCAGGAGCCGGCTGTAAATGTGTCCCAGTCTTGAAACAAGTGCTTTTTTTTCTCCTTTAGATAGGGCAATACATTTTAAGGTGGGTTACATTTGTAGCAGAACCAACTTAATTCCAGTTTTCTGGCACGAGGCAAGCAGCAGATGAAGAACTGCTTACCCAGCACTTTTTAATGGCACAAATGTTTAAGGGCTAATTTTGTGGCAGTTCAGTGACTTTATCTCAGTGCAGAGAAGAAGCAAGGCCAGATTGCCAAAACCCATGAAAGTCTGAAGATAAAGACAGAAACAAAAAAAAGGTGCCATCTGACTTTCGTCTTCAAGCTCAGCAGAAATAGGCTCTGAGTTATGCTTTTTAGGAATTGCAGTAAGGGCAATCTAGTCTAGTTTTACAAACGATGGCGTGCTTTTTTATTTCATAACAACAAAGTAGCTGCAGGCCTAGCTGGACATCTTAGCAGGGAAGTTTAGAGACAGCTGGTTTAGCAACAAATCAAATCATTAAGTACATCCTCTAGAACATAGAACTGAAACTGGGTGCAATGATCCACACTTACATTTGGCTGTAGAGATACCGAAAGCTAATGAGGTTGAATTTGTGCTCCGAGTTATGTCATTTGAGGACACTGAATCTTTGTTGTGTTAATTAAGGCTCAATGAAATGATGTTGATGAAACGTTTGCATGGCTAACAGCCATGGCAGCAAATACTACTGGGAGAGAGGGTTTCAAGTTAATAAGTTGTTTCTGTGTAATACTCAGAATGAATACAACTTTTAACTTTTTTTTTTACTCACAATGAGACATACAGTACTGTGCAAAAGTTTTAGGTGGATGTGAAAAAAATGCTGTAAACAAAGAATGCTGTCAATTTCATTTTGTTTGTTAATAAACTAACCATAAACCAGTTCTTCAGGCCTGCAGCAGATATATCCATACAATATTTACAAAATAGAAAACCTCACTCTTTAGATATTACAAATGATAGACTGGTTTACCTGCATTACTGACCTGCACAATAAAAATCTTTCTTTCTATCTATCTATCTATCTATCTATCTATCTATCTATCTATCTATCTATCTATCTATCTATCTATCTATCTATCTATCTATCTATCTATCTATCTATCTATCTATCTATCTATCTATCTATCTATCTATCTATCTATCTATCTATCTATCTATCTATCTATCTATCTATCTATCTATCCATCCATCCATCCATCCATCCATCCATCCATCCATCCATCCATCCATCCATCCATCCATCCATCTATCTATCTATCTATCTATCTATTGCATTTTAGTAGTCAAACCCTTCATGTGATTGCTGATTAGCTTTTTGCATGTTTTCCACTGGTATGTTGATTTGGTAATGAGCTCCAAGTCTTTGAAGTTGGACGGGCACTTTGCCATCACCCTAGTCTGTAGCTCTCTCCACACATTTTCTATAAGATCCAAAATAGGTCTCTGGCTGAGACACTGCAAAACATTAATATTACTTCAAGTCAGAAGACATATATTGGTAAAATTAAAAGATTAATTTAAGGCTACACTAACGGTCAAAAGTTTTAGAACGTCTTTCTCACTTAATGGGTCTCTTCATAACCTACTGTTAGAGAGCTGCAGAGAAAGAGTAGCATCTTGGGGTCACTCTGTCTCACTAACAACCATTAGATGGGCTCTACATGCCAACTGGTTGAATGGGAAGGATGCCAGAACAAAGGTTCTACATTTTTCAGTGATATGCTATTGTAATAAAAGACTTTTTGCATCTCTGCAAACACATTGCCCTTTGTCTGTATAATAACAATTAACAGAGGTAAACAAGAAAAACATTGTTTACAATTCCATAAAAGTTATTCACTTTTTCTGATTTGTGCTTTTGCATTTCAAATATTAAAAATAGATCACGATGCTCTTCATTTACATCTTTCTCTTTGTTTCAACTGGCAAGTGTGTTCAATTTGACTTCTTTCAGCTGTCCTCCTCTCCTCTCTGCCCGCTTTCTGCTCTGTGCACATCAACATGCCCTGACATATGTTTGAAATTGAGCACAATATGCACGGGTTTACGTTTGAGTTTATGCATGCGTTGGGCGGTAATCTGACTCTTTAATTGCGGATTCGTACGTGTGCTACTGTTAGGATTTGTAGATGCGTGGCAGCATATGTTCCTGCTGTGAGAGCGTGCGTGTAAGTATGTAAAGCATGAGTGTATGTGCTTCCATCAGGGAGGGAGGAAGTGTGTTTGTGTTTGTGTGTGTAGGTTTGCGTGCATTTATGTACACAAAATGAGTATACCTGAGTGTGTGCACGTGTCTGCATGTTGGCCTGTGTTTATATTTGTATGTGAATGTTTCTGTGTGTCTGAGTGAATGAGCGCTGTCAGGTGCTGCTCCATGCTGTGCCAGCTGCATCTGGAGCCATCTGTGTTGCGGCTCAGTGGGAGCTGAGCGGATGACTTTAATGTACTTGAACCCCAGACAGACCTTTCCCAGACAGTCGTCAGTATAAAACCAAGACAACTGGGCCCAGTCAAGCTAAACCGGCGGATCTGGGTGGTGAGCAGAAGACAGACGCTTTGGTTACACTATAACCCCCGGTCTGACTCGCTGGGGAGTATTTTGGCAGCCAGATACACATAAACACTGGAATCTGTTTGTTTTAATGATGCAATAGTAATATATCAGAATACTCTCAGCTGCTCACATTTTAGGTTTTCATTCATTTCAAATTCAAAACTCAAACTGTTAAAGAAAAGCTTATAAACATAGATTTGTTTAAGAAGTCATACAAAGCAAGCAAAAAAATAATAATAAAATGGTAAGATATGTGACTGTATGCATGCATTAACATTTAAGGAAATTTTAGAGCAAATACACAACATATTATGTTGCACCAGTAAGACATTTTTGACCTCTTATAGTAGAATTATCACTGCATCTAAGTTGTACAAGGACTGTAAGATTATTTGATTCCAAAACAGAAAAAAATAACTAGACTGATCACTGATAAATGTTATACCTGATATGTTTGCATGAAAACAAATGATAAATGATAAAGTTATCAAATGTCAAAGTATAAAATACCTAGATGTTCTTTTTGGGTACAGTGGCTTGCAGAAGTATTCATACCCCTTCCGCATATTGTCTTCTTACAAAAATAAACTTCAAGATATTGTTTCTGATTGGGATTTAATATGCTGAACCAACACAAAGTAGTGCATATCTGTAAAAAAATAAATAAAATAAATGGGGTTTCCAATTGTATTCAGCCCCATCAGAGTCAACATTTTGTAGAACAATTCTGTTGTAATTATAACTGAAAGTCTTTCGGAATATGTCTGCCTGAATGAAGAGTCAGATCCTCAACTGTTCGGGAGTTTGAATATACCCAGACCTAAACCATTCCCTTGTAATTCTGCCTGTATATTTATGGTCATTGTCCTGCCGGATGAATATAAAGCAAAGCATCTCCACATCATAATGCTGCCGCTTCATGTTTCATGATGGGGATTACGTGTTCGGGGTTTTGTGGAGGTTACATATATGACCTCACTTTCCATTTTCCATTTAAAAAAATGGCTGTCATTTGACCAGACTGCTTTCTTCCACCTGTTTGCTTTTCCCCCTAAAAGCTTTTGTAAAAAGTGCATATAGAATTTATGTTTTTGTTGAAACAGTAATTTTCTTCTCGACAATTTCCACAAAGGCCAGATATTGAGGTCAATGACTTAATGTTATCTGATGAACAGATTATCCCCTCCTAAGCTATGAATTTCTCTATCTCCTCCAGTTTTACCCTACTTACCTTGGCTCCTTTACTGATTAATGCTTTCCTTACCCAGCTCTCACAGTTCACCTGGATGACCATGTCTAGTTAGGGTTGCAGTTCTATCTCCACTCTCTGTTGAGGGATTATGAGATGTTCAAGCCTGATCTGTCTGGTGTCCCTTGGTTTTCATGATGCTATTTGTTCACTAATGTTCTCTGATAAACATCTGAGGCCTTCGCAGAACCAATCTATTATTGATGTGATTAATTTACACACAGGTAGTCTGCATTTACTAATTAGGTGACTTCTAAAGCCAGTTATTTGCAATGGGTTCTATTTTGAGGTGCCAGAGTAAAGAGCCATGAATACAAATAAACATCTTTCCAGATTTTTATTTGTAAAATATTTTGATGAGGGCTGCACGGTGGTGTAATTGGTAGCACCGTTGCCTTGCAGCAAGAAGGTCTTGGGTTCAACTCCCGGCCAGGGGTCTTTTTGCATGGAGTTTGCATATTCTCTTCGTACATGCATGGGTTCTCTCCGGTTAATTTGTCTCTCTCAATTGCCTTAGGTATGAATAGGTGTGTGCATGGTTGTGTCCTGTGTGTCTCTGTGTTGCCCTGCGATAGACCTATCCTGGGTGTACCCTGCCTTTTGCCCTTAAACCACTGGAGATAGGCACCAGCTCCCCCGTGACCCTCTACAGAAGAAGCAGGTATAGAAAATGGATGAATGGATACTTTGGTGAATCTGTATCATTTTCCTTCAACTTAATATACCAATAAAATACCTAGAAGTTTATGGCTCTAATGCAACAAAATGTGAAAGCATTAAAGGAGGGTAAAACGTTTTGAAATAGACTATATGGTTGATTTTTGTGACCACACAGAATTTAGAACTATTATTTTCTCATACATCCCACCAGTGTCTAAACATTTATTCTCACTGTGGGCATTTAGACCATATTTTCCTGGGTAATCCTGAGGTTATTTCTGTGGCTGAAGGTCTGAAATTTGCCATAGAATATGTGCAACGATACCTATTTTGTTATGTACTATCTTCTTTATATTGAGAATGTATTGCCATTTGTTTTAAATTCTCTGTCATAGTCTTGTATTCAGCAGAATAACATAAACAGACGCATCTCCATGGAAAATGACAACTACACATAAAACTTCATCCACTAAACCACCCACAACTCAGTAAATCAACACAACAGAGACAGTGTAGTGGCCAAGTAATGATTCTGCAGTAACAATATGATTAGTGAAGCACAAAATCAATTAATGCAGCAGTAGAATCAATAGGTGTCTCTCAGCATATATGTCCTGCAGTTAATTAATAAACAAAAAATTCATTAAGCAGCAGAGCATCAGACTGTGGCGTAAACTGTCATCAGTCACAATGTGTGTACTGATCACATCAGCAGGAAGGCAAAGGCAAACGTGGACAAATATAAATGTGAGTAAGTAAATAAAAAAACACACGCTCACAGGCAAGAGGGTATGAACATGCATTACACACAAATTAAAACACAAACACAGGCACACCCCTTCTCACACATGCACAATTATTTAAAATTGTAAACTTTCACTCCCAACCAAAGACCTGGAGATTCAGAGTATTTGTAGCGTTCTGTTAACCACTGCATCCCAAACAATATTAGCACAAATTTGGAACAGGCCCAGAGTTAGATGAGGCTTGAACTAAGCTGTAACCAGGCCCAGGGTTTCGGCATCAGACCTACAGTACTTCATTTTTCAGGGTTGATAAACAACTATCATTCAGACAAACAAGAATGCAAACATTATTGATTAGTCCCAGACCAATCAATAGCTACAACTCTTTTGAATATTTAATCCTTAGTTTTCCTCATCCAAATTGCAAAGCACTAAAACCACTTCTGTTTGTTGTTTTGTACCGTCCACCAGGCCCTTACGCTCAATTTTTAGATCAGTTTTCAGACCTTTTATCTGATTTAGTGTTAAATACAGATAAGGTTATTATAGTGGGGGATTTTAACAATCATGTTGACACTGAAAAGTGATAGCTTAAATATAGCCTTTAATGTATCTTAGACTCAATTGGCTTTACTCAAAACCATTAACAAACCTACCCACGTTTGTCTTCATTCTCTGGGACTTGTGCTGACATATGGCATTGAGTGTAAAAGCATCATCTAGAACAATATTTTTTCACAACCCTGTGCGTTCTGACCATTTTTTAATAACCTTTGAGTTTAATTTTAACAGAGTACTCCACGACTTGAAAAGAAAATTTCATTATAGTAGATCATTATCAGACAATGCTGTTACAACCTTTAAAGATTCTGTTTTCCACTTTTAATTTCCATCATTATCACAGAAAAACGAGTGGAGGGCAATAATTTTGTTCTACTCCCCTTCACAAATGATTCTCTTGTTCCATATAGTGTGTTACTTCATCGTTGCGTGGTGCATTAGACAATGCAGCCACCCCTTGAAAAAGGAAGCGAAATTCATTAATAGGAGGCAGGCTCCCTGGTTTAATTCAGAGCTGCGTACTTTAAAAGCACAATGGTTACAAAATTGAGCGAAAATGGCGGCTCTACGAGACCTAGCGGATTGCCTACTTAATCTGGAGAAAATAGCCTACTGTATATTTAAAAGATGACACTTCACCAAGCTAGAAACATCTATATTTCTCAATCCTTAATAGAAGAGAACAAGAATAATCCTAGGTTTCTCTTTATATACAGATTGCTAAACTTACACAGAGTCATAGCTCTGTTGTGAGCCATCCATTACCCTTAGCTCTCAGCAGTCATGACTTTATGGGATTTCTTCCAAAATAAATATTGGATTCTATTAAGAAGAAAATCTTTGACATACTCCCGACAGATGATTACTATCATCCTCAACAAGTGAGACAAACATTGGAGTAGTACTGTAGAACCTGATCTGTGTTTGGACTGTTTTGACCCTGTGGGAGCTTCCAGAGTTATCAGGAAATATTAGCTTCATCTAAACCTTCAACTTGTATGTTAGACCCAATCCCAACCAAATTATTTAAGGAAGTGTTCCCTCTGATTATCAGCCCCATTTAGATATGATTAATTTATCTTTAGTATAAATGGGTATGTACCACAAGCTTTTAAGGTAGCTGTAATAAACCTTTTGCTTAAGAAACCTTCGCTTGATCGAGATGACTTAATAAATACAGACGATATCCAATCTTCAATTCTTATTCTAAAATTCTTGAGAAAATAGTTGCTAATCAAATGTGTGAGCATTTACACAGCAATGACCTGTTAGAAAGAGTTTCAGTCAGGTTTCCCCCCCCAGAGCTCATCATAGCACTGAAACAGCTCTGCTGAAAGTCACAATGATAATGTTCTATTGCCTCAGATAATGGACTTGTGTCTGTACTGGTTCTGTTAGATCTCAGTGCTGCATTTGATACAGTCGACCCATATTCTCTTAGAAAGGCTGGAATATGCTGTAGGGATCAGGGGAACAGCGCTAGATGTTTAAATCTTATTTGTCTGACAGATTCCAGTTTTGTTCATGTAAATGATAAATCATCTTTAAACTCCAGGGTTAAATGTGGAGAACCACAGGTTCAGTACTTGGGCCAATTCTCTTTACAATATTATGCTTCCAATAGGTAAAATATCAGACAGCATAGAATAAATTTTCACTGTTACGCTGATGATACTCAGCTTTACTTATCCATAAATCCTGATGAGCCCAGCCAGTTAGATGGACTACAGGCGTGTCTTGAAGACATAAAAAAACTTGGATGACTTAAATTTTCTGCTTCTAAAATTCAGACAAGACAGAAGTTGTCGTCTTTGGACCGGAGTCTTTAAAAAAGAAAAGGCTTAGTCAATCACTTAAACCTAGATGGACATTAAATTGCCCTCCGATAATAAAGTAAAAACCCTTGGTGTTATTTTTGACCAGGACATGTCATTTAAATCCCATATTAAACAGGTTTCTAGGATTTTCCTTTTTTTTCATCTCCGGAACATTGCCAAAATTAGAATATCCTGTCCAGGACTGACACTGAAAAACTAGTCCATGCATTTGTTTCTTCAAGGCTGGACTATTGTTAATCTCTTTACTATCAGGATGTCCACAAAATGCAGTTAAAAAGCCTTCAGCTGATTCAAAATGCTGCAGCAAGAGTTCTGATGAAAATTAAGAAAAGAGATCATATTTCCCCTACTTTAGCTTCCCTTCATTGGCTCACTGTTAAATTCAGAATAGAATTTAAAATTCTCCTCCTCACATATAAAGCGCTTAATGATTTAGCTCCATCATACATCAGAGATCTGATTGTTCCATACGTTCCTAACAGAGCACTTCGTTCTCAGACTGCAGGTTTACTGGTGTGTCCTAGAGTCTCTAGAAGTAGAATGGGAGGCAGATCCTTTAGTCATCAGGCTCCTCTCCTGTGGAACCAGCTCCCAGTTTTAATCCGTGAGGAGGACATCCTGTCTACTTTTAAGGCTAGGCTTAAAACTTTCCTTTTTGATAAAGCTTATAGTTAGAGTGGCTTAGGTTATCCTGAGCTATCTTCCTTATTTTAGCTCCGTCTTCTTCTCCCCTTGTTGGATGAAGTAAGGGGGAGTCAGGTTTAGCCTAAAACCAGCTCAGTTACGGTTGAGGTGCAAAACACACCTCCATTTCTGCTACCTGTATGACCCCTCTCTTTTCCAATGGTAATGGTTAATCTGACAGAGAGCAGTATCCCAATCGTTGTGGTGTTTTAGTATAACAATGGCCATCAGTGGGCTCTAGATGGGAAACTGTCTACTTTTAAGGCTAGGTTTAAAACTTTCCGTTTTGATAAAGCTTATAGTTAGAGTGACTTAGGTTATCCTGGGCTATCTCTGTAGTTATGCTGCTATAGGCTTAGGCTGCTGGAGGACATAATGACCACTTTCACCCTCTTCGCTACTTTCTCACGCTACTCTTCAATTTTTGTATTATTTGCTGTTATCTCAGCTTTTAACTTTGTTCTCTCTCTTTTTTCCTACGAAGCTACACCTGGCCTGACTCTGTGTCTACCTGTAACACCTTTCTGGGAGGGGAATCCTCGAGCTTCTGCTGGCGGCAACTGTGCTCACCTCTGCCGATGATCCACATGGCCCTGTCTTTCAGTGTTTAACCCTTTCTCTCTCCTAGACATAGCTACTGACTGAGCTTCTACTGTGACTAACTCTCTGTGCTCTCTTCAGACTCTAAACTTGAAAAACTGGCTCAGAGTTTATCTGTTCCTTCTTTCTAGGTGAAAAGACTAAAGGGAAGCTACATCCATTAACATTTACCTTTTCCTTCCCATAGAAATTACTCCTGTATCAGTGCTTCTTTGTTCTCTTTGTGTCTCTGCTCTGTTCTCTCTAACCCCCAGTCGGTCGTGGCAGATGGCCGCTCACACTGAGCCTGGTTTGCTGGAGGTTTTCTTCCTGTTAAAAGGAAGTTTTTCCTCTCCACTGTCGCTACATGCATGCTCAGTATGAGGGATTGCTGCAAAGTCAACGCCAGTGACTGTCCACTGTCTCTACATGTTCATCCGGGAGGAGTGAATGCTGCAAGTCACTGACTGGATGCAATCTGCTGGGTTTCCTTTCCTTAGATAAAAAAACTTTTTATCCAGTTTGAATAAATAACAGAATCTGGCTGCACTGTTCAATGATTAAGATTAATTGGAATGTATGTACCTGACTTTTGTGAAGTGCCTTGAGACGACGTGTTGTGAATTGGCGCTATATAAATAAACTGAATTGAATTGAATTGAAACAGCATATTACCACACAGAAGCCATAACTTACATACAGTTCCTTGCAAGTATCCACACCCTTAAACTTTTCTTTTTTTTTTACAATTTTTCATCTTACAAACACAGATTTCAATGTATTATATTGGAATTTTCAAAATGTTAGCCAATTCTTTCCACAATAGCCCAAGCTCAGTTGATTTGAAAGATAATGCCTTTGAACATCACTTTTCAAGTCTTGTCAAAGATTCCTTAATTGGACTTGCGTCTGAACTTTGACAGGACCATTGAAACACTTAAAGGTCTTAATATAAATCATTCAATTGTTGCTCAGGGTGGATGTTTAGTGTCTTCACCCTGCTGCAACATATATCTCAGCCTCAGTCTCAAGTCTTTTACAACTTCTAACAGGTTTTGTTAATGGATTGGCCTTTTTGGTACTCATCTTCCCATCAAGTCTGACCAGCTTCGATGTCCCTGCTGAAGAAAAGCATCCGCATAGCATGAAAATGCCACTACCATGGTTCATTTGGTAATTGGGTAATGGGTGATGTGTACTGTCAGTTTTACAACACAGACTGTGCTTTTCATGGAGATCAAACCGTGCAGGTTTGGCCTCATCTGACCAGAGCTTCTACAAGTATTTTGTAGTTTGCAAAACATTTTGAAAATCATTTACCATTTTTATTCCACTTCAGACTTCTTTGTGTTGGTCTATCACGCAAAATCCTTTCACATAAAGTCATGCAGTTTATAGACACTTGCCATGCACTGTAATATCTAAAAATTGTTAGCCTTTGATGACAAACCTGAAGAACTATTTCATTGGATTCAAAGTGCCTTCTAATCTTTTTTGTCCTCAGTTGTCATTAACAATACAATTTTTATGGAATTCTTTTATTTTGTTGACTGAAGTCTTTTTTGGTATTCTGGCTAAATACACTGGCCACATATTATGTACTCCTTCCATTGTTGCTGTAAAATCTGTATTCTAGTTATAGATTACATAAAACTCACATTAGAATTTAACACATGTCCATTCACTGCAGATTTAGTAAATTTGACTGCAATTAATGGCAATGATTTTCTGGTTAATGTTGTAACCATCAGTATAAATAATAATAATTATAATCCATTTTAGACATTTGCATTCCATTGTTCTTCAAACCAAAGAATATCTAATGTGAAAGTGTTAAAGTGATTGTTTTCTCTAGAAAATATATCCTGATAGAGGTGACCGTATCTATTTTGCCTGAGCCACGTCCTCTCTGACATCATTAAAATTCCTTCTCACCTCAATCATGTGATACAACCCAGGCTGTCAGTCTTTCAGTCTCAATAGAAGAAAAACAATAAGATTTCTATCGGTAAAACTATTACCAGTTGTAATAGGTTTAGAGCTGCCCAGCTTTAAATCTGAGAGGCAACGGATAACTTTAAGCAGAAGACTGTTTGTATACATCCTTTGCTGCCACTGATACACAAGCACCTTAGAGCCCAAGAGAGGAAGCTATCTGCATTGTAAAAAAATACACTTTACATAAAAAACAAACAGTGTTATCTTTCAGAAGGTGGAACCTTTCTTACTTTTTCAAATGTTTATGGGAGTGGTTTCAGTGTAGCACCGTGCTGCTGATTAAAGGGGGAATCTTAATCAGGTGTTGTGGTGTGTTGGGGGCCCCTGGGGCCGAGAGTGTTCTACATCCTGTCAGACACTGCAGAGAAACAATCAATCATCAGAGTGACTCCTCGACAGCAGGGAGAGGGAGGTAAAGGAAGATTGGAGAGATGAAGGAACAGTTTCGAAAAAACAATGGGGAACAACAGGGACAGGAGCAAAAGGGAAAAAAAAAGCGATGGAGGAGACGAGATGGTAGAAATCGCAAGATGGTTTGGGAGAGAAGAAATGAGACCGTACCATTGCAGAGAGTAACTTAAAGTTCTAAACACGAGGATGCCGCCCATGAAAATCCAATGAGTCGAGTTAGATTAGGAGCCATTCCACAAGCTAGTAATTCAGTATTGAAAGCCAAGGCCACGTTAAAGCTCGTAACATCTGATTTCTAACATTTTCAGAGTTGCCTCTGTCACACTTACCTTTGCCTGTACCTGTTTGTTTCACTGTCCTGGAAGTGCCATTCTTTCACCTTGTAAAATTGATCGAAGTTTGGCCCTGCAGATAAACACCTGAGAAATGAGAGTAGAGGGAACAAGAGCTGTCTGAGGCCTGCGTAATGTTGCAGCTCTTTAAGAAAAAAACCCCATCTTAAATAAAAAGGCATCAACAGTCCTCAGTGACAGGTGAAATTCTTTATCTTGCTGTGGATGAGGAACAGGACACGGCCAGCAAACACACACTCCCTGGACATATTTTGCTTATTCGAAGGGACTCAGTCATGCATGAACTCCGGAAGACTCCACAAAGAGGATTTCCTGCTCTGTCCACATGGAGCAGAGTAGCTATAATGGACAAACAGCAGATCCCATAAAGGTGATTTATTTGAATTTAAAGAGATGAGCATTCTTGGCACAGCATAAAGGATATTAGGTGCTCAAAGGGAGGGCTTGAAGACAGATCCTCTTCCAAACCTTTTAATCTGTTCTCTGGAACTATAATAATAAAATGTTCCTTTTAATATGTCTCAGCATTAAAGGACATCTTTGTAAGAAACGGGGAAACCTTGACAACATATGAAAATGGGTCTGGAGGCTAGTTCAGGGCTAAAAGTGAAAGAAAAAGGTTTGGCTCACCTCTCGCCCCATCCACTATGAAAATACATTGCCACAATCTTAAATAATAAAAAGAAAAAAGAAAAAAACAGAAAAACTAGCAGCCAATAAGACAGTGAGGAGAACATAGCAAACAAATAGTCACTACACATCTTGAGATGCAACAAAACAGAAGCCTTGGGTTAAAATAGAAAAAGAGAGAAAAAAAACAACGATGGGAGGGAAAAGGAAATGCGCAGCTGACAAAAGTGGCTCAAGCATCATACATCAAGCACTTGTTACCTCTCCCGGTGCTTGTGATTGCACATGACTGCAAACAAGTCAGTGATAAAAATCTGAAGAAAGATGAGACCGATCGGCCTGGCTTTAAAGATCATCAATCACAGCCCTGTAAGCTCGGATATTATTAGTTCAAGTAAAGCTGCACTCTTCCATTTTATGGACATCATAAAAGACTTTGGTGGCAGGGTGGAAGTGGAACGGAGAGGATCCCCCCAGTGTTTCTTTAACTAGAACTGGGATGAATGTGTTTGGAAACAGAGACTGGATGGATGGGCAGCTCTAATCTGGTAATGCTAACGGAATCACTTACACTGCTTTGTGCTCCCCCAGGGGAAAGGAGAGCACAAGAGTAAGGCCTTGCTTTCTTGGTTGCAATATGCCGAATCAGTAGAGGGATACACAGAGAAAAAAAGCACATATGAGCAAAGTTTTCCTGGGATCTTGGTGTTGACCGAAACCGACTGCAAGTGATGCCTGAGTCCCAGTAAATCAAATTCTTGATGGCAGTATTAGGTGCGCTCTCTGTATTTAGTTTTACTGTCAAATATGACGCCTTTATTTTTATCTCCTGTCAGGAATTTCCTTTATGATAACGGCTAACATAACAAGTGAAGATTAATGAGAGTTTGTAAAGATATCCCAGTGTACTGGTGCTAGTGAATAATATATTTATACAAGTCACATTAAACAACAATTAAAAAGCGTAGATTATTTATTTCCTCAACTTTAAAAAGATGAGACTTCGTTAAAATGTGTGGTCATTGTCCTCTAAATGTTTCATAGAAATTATAGCCAGTTATTAAAAATGTTTGCACAGTATTGCACAAATTATTTATTGGCTAAATGACAGGTAAAGCCATTTTGAACAAGTTTTTTTTCTTTCAATATCAGCAAGCTAGGTATGGGCTGGGTACCAGTATCAAGATATACCAAGCCTAAGTACTTGTTTCTTATTTCTTGAAGGCATTTCACCTCTCGTCCAAAAGGCTGCTTTAGTTTTGATCATGGGTAGGGAGTTTCAGCCCAATATACGAGTAGTTCCAAAACAAGAGAGAAGTCCAGCTGACTTCTATTACTTGTAGGGCTCTGCTATTACTTGGGGTTGTTCTGAATGCCTGAAAATCTACACAAATGTAAGATATTTTAAAGTTTTAAAAAGTTATGGTTTTTAAAACAGCCTATATGTTCACATTTTTCTGACTGTCTAGTCCTTTAAAATGCAAGAGTATAACAACACTTGCCATCTTCCTGCTATTGCTGCACACTGCCAGTCAGCTTGCTGAAAGAAAGCTATGTACCATTTTCCTGGCTTAGAAAAAAGGCTGTTTGGAAATATTTACGAAAAACATAGCGAGTCGTGCTTTGGAACTGATTTTACATAATGTTTTAAAACTACATTTTGCAAGCTAGGGGTAGGATGTCAGTTAAGCAGCAAACTGCACACTGGCTATGCAACTGATACCCCAACTAATAAGCTAGCTTGTTTCACATGTTTAAGAGATTAAGATGGCAAAAAGATGATAATATTCTGTGGAACAAGCATTTTATTCTTGAAATATAATATTATATAATATTTTGTAGATATTTATAGTACAAGTCTTTGTAATAAAATCGAAATTATAAATGTAGAATAAACATTATAATAACTGTAATCATGAATTAGTCATATTATTGAAGCAGCAGTAAAAAAAACACTTGCTTTTCTGTTCATACTGTGTATAAACTGAGGTATTTTCAATTAAGGTTACTATAGAGTAAGAATGGTCCATGTATATTGTTTACGCCCTGTAATCTGTTGACAGTGCCTATTTAGTCCATTGTTATAATCAGCTGTTACATGCAGTTAAAAAAATAGCTGAAAAAACCTCCTAAAACCCCCCAAAAATAAATGTCAGGGAGTTGCTATTTTCTATTTCTTGTATTGCTTTTACTTTTCTCCTCTTTCTTCTTGCCTGCCAGGGAGGACATAAAGGCAAGTGTGAAGTCCATCACTGCCTGGTGAATAGCTGCCCTTTGTGCCTCCGAACTCAATTCACAGACTGAAAGGACCCTGGCCCTGCACTTCTGTGTGTTGCCTGATTCAAAATAGTGTGTACATACTCTGAGGTCTCCCTAAAAGCCTTCCGCTAGGTTTAAATGCATACAATGTTTAGTCAGCTTTAGACCATTCCAAAATCAGGGGCTAAACAAAACTGGAAGCAGCATTCCACATTGTAAGCTAGGCAATCTTGTCTTGTGCACAATAAATTATGATGCCAGACCTGGTGTTTCAGTCTTTAATGTCTGCACTGTTGTCAAGGAAACCCCTAACTTGTTTTTTCATGGTTGCCTTGACCTCATTCAAAATATATGGAGAACCGACCAGCCACCCCCCCAACCCGCCCCACCCCACCACCACCACCCGGTCCACACATAATTTTACCACACCCAAATCCATGTCATGTAGTGTAACATGTAGCTAACAGTAGCAGGAAACTGAAGTTTATCTTGTTTAACAGTATTTGTATCACCTTAACCTCTTCCTTTGTTTTTGGGAATATGCGCTAACCACTGATTGAGGAGCATCTAAAACTCCATGTCTTTCCCATTCCTCTTTTAGAGACCATCACTAGTCTTGTTAGGCCTGACATTAGCTCCCTAGCGAACAAAAGGACCGCACGGCTTAGGGCTGCCTTGGAATGCCAGTGGGTTCACATTTCACATGCAGATGCGTGACCCCAGAGCCCTTTAGTGGGAAGGTGCGCTTTAACCTCACAGAGAAGCAGAAGGAGGGGAAAAGGGGAGTAAGGGGCACCTTAGGGGGAATCTGGGATGGGGGAAGGGTTAAAAATAAAAACGTCTGTGTTTGCATGTGTTCTTCCACTGTCTAAGTGTCTATTCTCTCTTTCCCTCATTCCCTGCACATGTTCATAAACTCGGCTGATATACCTTAAAGAATATAATAATTGTCGATATTCTTCAAACTTGTCAGCGGCTGTCTTTTCTGCATGATCTATGATGCCACCCTTCTTTCCTCCCCGCTTAGGAACACATGAAAGCATAAAATTTTAAAGCGCATACTGAAATTTCTCCCCAAATAATTGAAAAAGGCACAACGGGAGGGGTTATGTAAGGCAAAAGTACTGTGGGCTCTGCAAAAGGAACCAAAGCTACTGTCATCTGCTCTCTGTAGGCCCAGGCAAGCACAGATTCAACTTAAGGGCTTCATACTTCTGTAACTTGCTCTCCCGGTTCTGACTGTTTCTTTACCCGTTTGCCTATTCCATCTCTTCTCAATAGTGAACACTTCAAAAGACAACAAAATCCTTTGCAAAAGCACGAAGGCTTCAAGTGTACTTGTTTTTTGTTTTTGACCCCAAAGCTCTTCTGCTACAACTATCCACCTCCAGCTTATAAATTAGAGAACTCACTCCCCAAATCCAGAGGTTCTTTTTTGTGTCCTGCCTGTTTGCCCCTGTCATTCTTCCATGAGCTACTCTTGTGTAATTTTCATAGAAAGCAGCTCTGCTTATACAGCTCCGACAAAAAGTGACCTTACCAAAGGAATACTTAAGTTTTTTTCAGACGAGAGGACAACTATTATAGCACCACAGCAAGTAATTTTGAAGGTTAATAATATTATGAAAAATTAAACCACGTTTGTGAATTCAGTGTTAAATAATGCTTGAATGTATCCAGCATTAACTGCTTTATTTTGGTAACAATTACAACCTAAACAGTTTAACTGAGCATGTTGGTTTAGTAAGTTGTTATTCTTATTCATTGTTTGCGGTCCCCAGCAGAGAACGCAATGCTAATATACTTAAATGGGTTGTGTTATGAAGGAATATGAAAATAAAAATGATGAATTTAAGAACTGTTTATAGCTGTCATAAGGATTGTCGTTGAAAAGGTTTCTGCATAGATCAAGAATTTAAATTTTTATCCAGGTTTAACTAGTTTAGTGAGACGGCTACTGGAATAGGCCAAAACTTGCTTGCAAAGCAGAGATTCTTAACTCTGACACAGTCGTTGTCAATAAACAGCACATTTTAGCTGTCGGTGTCAGGGAAAAACATGATTCATTGTTAGAATAGGTTTAAGAAGTTTATTAATATTTCCCCAATCAACATTTACCTTTGGGGTGCAAATTGGTAGAAAATTGATTAAAATGGTTCCAAATAGGATTGTCTGTGATTTACATAGTGGCCCATTTACCTGGAATAAAATTTATTTTTGCAGCTAATACGTACATGTATATATATATATATATATATATATATATATATATATTATATATATATATATATGTATTCTTGTTAGTATTTGTTAACCCATGTGGAGCTCATACAAAAGCCCTATTTTGAGCACAAGTCCACAGAGTATCCATCTAGTCTGTCGAAAATCCAGTACATTTTAAAAACTGGTTGGAATTGAAATTAAATTTCAACTATTAACATTAACATATTCATTATCTACACAGAAATTAAATGTATGGACAAAAATGTCACCAATTATATTTAATTTCTGACAGCTTGTCTTGTTACTGAGGGGTCCTGTCTGATAATTGTCTCCTGCATCATATGGGGGCCAGATTTGCAATAACATCACATCCTAAACGGGACAACCTTGCAATACAGACGTGGATCTTTAACCAGTAGTATTGTTCAGTACAATTGCTGCATAAATAATGACTGACAAAAATATAAATATCTAACTAACAGCATTTAAAGTGTTGGCCACTTGACACCAACTACATTCATCACCCATCTCACTTTTATTGCTAACATTCATCAGGGTCAGCAGATCTGCCTTTATACAAGTGTTCTGCCATATTTAAAGGTGTGTTTGTGTGCATGCTTTGTGTTTAGCAGCTCCGCTGTCCAATAGTTTAGACATCTATAGCATCCACAGCAAGGCCAGAGGAGCAAGGGAGCAATCCATAGGCCTGCGTAGCCATGGCAACTAAACAAGGAATAGGCTAGATGTCAGCCAAGCACGGCTAAATCACCCATTAGAGAAAGCACAAGAGGGAGAGAGGGAATACTGGTCAGGGCGCAAGAGGCTAATGGGGAGATAAGATGGTCAACATATAGGCGACACACACAAATTCAGGTTCACAGTGAGACAAACAATAGGACAGCACACTGATGTTGGCTCTTTCTGCTGGAGCAGAAAATGCAACTAAAGCAACAAAGCACTTGTAAACATATGCGGATCTGCACATGTAGGTAACTTGACGGAAATTGCATAAAAAACACACAGCCACGCACGTTTAAACACACACACAAGCATACAAAGGGCACAAAGGGAAGACAAAATGGTTTTAATAAAGACGCCCTCTTGGAGAGGTTCCTCATGAATGTGAGAAAGATATATTTATAGGAATCCTCCTGTGGGATTCACTGAGCTCAGCGTCACATTTGTGCATGAGAAAGAGCGTGAGAGAAGGCTGTTTTGTTGGCTCTTGTTTCTTCCTCCTAATCCTGTATGCTTCCCCTGCTTTCATTCTAAAATAATAAGTTACACGTTAAAGATAGCATTGGGCTAAAGCAACTAAACCCCGGGAGATGTGTTTGAGTTAGGACGTGCATAGATATATATATATACAGGCATAGACATTTTAAAATCTCCAAACAAGCTTTTATGCCTAAAATGAACATATGTAAAAGAATTCAAGTACTTTTTTTGTCGCATGGTCCGAGAATACACACATGTACCCTAATCAGTCTATCACGCACAAAAAATACAGCCACATGCACACCCGGCACACAACCTAGAGTTAGGCAGGCTGGCTCCTCCTGATTTTAATGCTGCACATTCATTTGCATGCGCCATAATTAGCGTCAGGCACACAGAGGCTGGTCCTCGGGGAGCTCTGTGATAACTGCTTCTCCTTCTATTAGAGCTCTCATTCCATGAGTGTCAGACATTGCACATCTTCATTGTGGGGCCTGCAGCTCATGAGCTCAGAGGAGATTCTCTGTTGCTGAAGCTGCTGCTGGAATGTAGAAAAAAAGGCAAGGCATCAGGGACAGGGGCTAAAAAGAAAAGGTTGGAGGATGCTATGTTTGGTGGAGGATGGGGAAGAAAAAAAATAAGCCTGTGAAATGTAAGGAAATAAAAGGAACAAGGTGAAAAGTTTTCAGCACAAAGAATGAAAAAAGACGGCGAGACAAGCGAGGTAGTGCGTGGCAAAAGCGGTTACACATTGTGCCGCCGACAGACAGGCTGGACAGAGGTAATGAATGCAGTTATTAAATTGTTTCAGCTGCAAAGAGGTCTATTCTTATGTCATTATAAAGGGAACAATTTATCCCCACTGATCGGCCCTGTCTCCTTTCTCCTCGCTCGCTTTGATCTGCCAGCATATTGCCTTGATGTGTCCTATTCAATAGCGAATCTGGGGCAATTTTAATGCTTTTGTACCTCGCCACCGCTCCAGTTCTCCCTCCCTGTTTAAAAATAGCTGTTAATTATAAGTGCAGTTTAAATGTCTCTAGTGACCCAGAAATGCAGGTTGGAGTGAGAAGAAGGGACCAAGCATCTCCAAGTTTAAAAAGAGCGAAACACTATTTCTTTCTTTATCATGGTTTCTTCAATCTCCCTTTTTTCTCCTCACACCCCCTGCCACTTCTTTGTCTTCTTCATTCACTTCCCTTTGATTCTACTTCTCTGTTCCTTTCGTGTTTTTATTTTCTTCATCTCTTACTCTATCCCACTCCTCTGTGGTGTCTTCTGCGGTTCGGTGGGAGCGAGGAGAGGGCTGGAGGAAAGGGGACTCAGTTTTTTTGTCTCCGACACACAAGAGAACTGCAGCAGGGAGACATTGGAGACCACGGCTGTAAGACCGCTTCAGTCTGCAGATTGGATGTGCGTCATGTGGAGTCTTTGTATTTCCCTCCCCGACTTCCTCCTCTAATGCAGCCGCAGGAGTGGGATGTTGAAAGCAAAAGCATGCGAGGGTGCACTAGGTAGCACAGTGTGAAGCAGAGACGCAGAGTATACCTGTGGGGAAGAGAAGGGGCTGTACAGGGACCTGGGGTGTGCACCTAGGGGGGTGCAATGTTATAAATAAAGCATTAGCCTCTTAAAGGGAACAGAAATGTGAAGGGCTGTCTCGGTATCTCTTTTCCCCCTCTAACTCTTACTAACAGTTAACCTGCAGGCAAGAGCATGTAGTCTTTTCATCATTAAGGATGTACACTGGAAAAACAGTAAGTAGGAAATTGTGAGTGTCAACTGTGTAAAAATGAGGATTCACTTTAAACTCAAAACTGGTTAAAGAAACATTTTGATCCAAAGTGACTGTTTAAGGTTGATATATTCTAGTTTAGGTGGTCATTTTGTAAAGAAATGCAGCTGAAATATTGGAAACACACAGTGTAAAATGACTGAAAACCACAGTAAAGTTTCTACTAGGCATCACCACTCAAACGTGACTGCTTCATTATAATATTCATGGAGGTATCTCCTACATCACATATGCAAGTTCAATACTTCTGCGCCATACCTTCATCACTTCTTTCATTTGAAAGAAAGAAGACATATATTGAAAGAAAACAGCTCAAAACTTTCAAACCTTTTCCCCTAATATCCTCAAGATTCTATTTTCTTAGAAATGCACAACTTTGCATGTCCTACTGAATGGCAGTTTTGAAATTAGAAACATTTACTTGTTCATCCAAAGCAAGAACTGTGTTCTTATTCTCCGTAGAAAGTTAAGCTTGCTCCTAGTCTTGGATGGACTCCACCATGTCTTTCCCTTGTCATCGCTCCTAGTCGTGGTGTTCATTGACAAGATCTCATGGATCAGTTGGAGAGAGAAGGGTTTCTGGTTTGAGAACCTCAGGGTCTTATCTTTGTGCTTTGCAGAGTAAGTCAGGACCAGAACATAACCAAAGACTAAACTGTCATGATCCTAATGTGCGTGTGAGTATCAATGAGAGTAGTGTTGAGATCTTTAACGAACAGAAGATCTCTGCCGGGGGGCGTTGCCACCGACTGTATATTCCACATCTGTCGTCAATTTCCTCATCAGGTCTTTGGGATTTAAGGTGCTAGTCTGTCAGATACTCAACCATTTTCGTAGAGTCAAGCCAGATCGCCCTCGCTAAGAAGTTATTCAAGACAGAATTTATGTCTTACTACTTACCCTCCTTGAGCTCACTCGTTGTGTCCTTCGTGTCTTCTAGGTGTAATCCCCGCTATTTGTTCACAAACCAACCTCAAGTCACGTCTCCAAACCTCACTGTGACAGATCTCCCTTGAAATCAGCCCACGGTCATCCAATGCAGTTCCAGTGTCTTGAGCCGTTACCTGCCTGCCCACTCTCTAAGCCTCCTTATTCCCACTCTGGTTGGATCTCAATTATACTACTCAGCTCACATTGGGAAACTTCCGGGAACTCAGATCCACTTAGGGGGGTTCTCGTCCTCAGATAATCAACAGGCTCTTGCCCTTTCCTCAGAGTTCTCCATCGCTGAAAGCAAAGTAAGACAGCATAGTTCTGTAATACAACTTAAAGATCAATTCTCATCACTCCTCCGGTTCCAGCTAACCTCAGCTTTCTTCCCTAGTCATTTTTTTCTTTAAATAAATCTTTTTATTCCCTATTCAGATTCTGCATGTGGGTCAGGAAACTTTACAGAAATATGGAAATTGGGTGAGGAGCTCAGCGGGAAACATGAGAATCAGAATCAGCTTTATTGCCTAGTTTGTACATACAAACAAGGAATTTGACTCCGGTACACTTTGCTCTTTGGTTTTTGTTTTGCACTACAGAATATACATATCTACAATGTACAATATACACGTATATAAATAAATAAAAAGGTGCATTTGCAACATCTGTATGCTGTTGTTTTTGTACTCTATTGAATGTTCAACAGAGAAACAGCCTGGGGAAGAAACTGTCTCTGTGGCGGCTGGTTTTAGTGAACAGCGCTCTGTAGAGTCGGCCTGAAGGCAGAACTCTAAACAGTTTATGTGCAGGGTGTGTGGGGTCTGCAGAGATTTTAGCAGCTCTTTTCCTGACCCTTGACCTGTATAAGTCCTGGATGGAGGGAAGGTCAGCCTTGATGATTCTCTCTGCAGTCCTGATTATTCGTTGCAGCTTAAATTACTCAAATTGGTATAGAGATTAAAAAAAACTTGATCAGGCATTTCTTAGGAGTAAATCATCTTGTTTTTACAAAACTGAACAAATGAAACTGATTAGTCAACCTTACAGCCGCTTGCCTTGTCTTGAAGTTACACAAAATACACATGGACATGTGCTTACCTCCACTGCCTCAATATTGCCAACTGTCTGTCCTCACTATGTCGCCTACAGTGTGATTTTGTTCCACAACAGAAACATCTGAGGATGTTGACAGAGCAGTGCTGAAAAAGGTGCTCATTGTTGGCCTGCTTAAGCAAGTTCTTAGTACGTTAATGAAACAATGTGTTAGTTTATCCAAACCCATGACAGCACTGAAGTAATACAAAGCAAAACCTTGATACTGTGACAGGTAAGGAAGGTATGATGATAAATAGTCTGCTATCCATTGTTGTAGCTAGGTAGGAAGCATTTATAGAAAAATGAACCTTATATAAGTTTTAGCTAGTCCAGCTAGTTTTACTGGAAACTTTAAATCACTTTAGTCAAAATCCGAGCAAGAAAGCAGCCACAAAAGCTTCAGCTTAGAAATTATTGTTACTCTTGCTCCTGCCAGTTCTTATTTACATTATAAATACAAATTCCAGATAAAATCAAGGTAAACACAATTGAATACAATTAAGAGGTGTTAGATACTGACCTCAAAGAAACCATGGGCACTGAGAGTGCAAAGAGAAAACAGACTTTGTTGCATTGACAGCAGTGTAGTACAGCAGGTGACAAGAACAGATGAAAAGCCTGCACTTCTTCGCTGCTGCTACTGCTGCACATTAGCATTGCTGTTTGCCAGGGGTATCATGGTTGACACGTTGACATGTGTGCTTGCACAGCGAAGTACGAAGACATCTTGGTCAAGCCCTAGCACGGTGACAAATGCTGAAAAGGATATAATGACATAAGAAACATAAGCAAATGAACCTGGCCACAGTTCAAACTAATCAGCTTAACGCTCTGATAGATATCAGCTATTTGTCGCATCATGCACACACTTGTTCTAGGAAGTTAAGACAATCAGGGAGAGTATATGTGATCCAATGATACTCTCAAAGTGACTCAATAACACAAAACACTCATGAAACTGTTCACAACACTTGTAGATTTAGAGAAAGACTGACTGATGAAGTGTTAGGCTGTTTGTGGAAGTGATTGTGTGTATACTCATTTAAAGTATGCTGGAATACTAAAGGTCAACACACATGCAAATACACAAAAAATCATGTCGGGTCATGTCTTTCACAAGCTAAACAAGAAGAGGCCCTGGCAAAGTCAGTCAAGTCTGACTCTTAAAGAAATACCGTAGCTTTGCCAATCAATGTAATTTCCCTAATTCTGTGTTAATATTGTAGATTTTTAATTGTATCATGCTTGTTGTAGAATTTGTTCTGTCAATCCAAAGGACAGGACCCCAAATTCTATATACAATACAGTTCTTGCAGTTTATTCTATAATATTTGCATGGAAAAGGTAAATGTGTCTGTTGCATAGTTCCAGGATGTCATTTTAAATGGTTTGTTGTCATCAGGCAGGGGGGAAGAAGTCATGTCCCAGCTGTACACTTCAGCACATCTCTCTGCAGCTATTATTACCAGTGGGAATCCAGGGCACCCTAAATGGTCTAGGGGCCAAACGGTAACCACCAGTAAAAAAGTGTCCTTGGAGAAACACAGCTGCACCTTCACTGAAATCTGTTGACTGACCTTCACTTAGACAAAACTATGCACATTAGAAATTGCTGGAACAAAAAAAAAGAAAAAAAAAACCTAACTGACTTGTAGATTATTGTTGTTAAATGTCACAATTTAAATACTGTGTACATTAAAACGCAGAAGTGTAGAATTATGCAGTGCCTTGCAACAGCATTCATACTCCCTAAACATTTTCCTAATTTATCACATTAAAACCACAAACTCAAAGTAATTTTATTGGGGTTTTATGAGAAAAAACTATTACATATTTATAAAGTGGAGAGACAATTATACATAGCTTTCCATAAAATAATCTCAAGGGTCTAGCATGGGGGTCCCCAAACCCCGGACTCTGGTCCAAATCCGGACCCAGGGAGCATTTTCTCAGGACCGCAAGGCATTTCCTCATATACTGTAGACATTTCATTCCTGCCGCATCTGACTTTTAAACAGGCCCGATGGGCAGCTATGTGGATCAGTGACATTCTGGTCCACCCTCCAAGCAGTGCAGTACAG
This sequence comes from Crenichthys baileyi, assembly GCA_036173005.1. Classification (NCBI taxonomy): domain Eukaryota; kingdom Metazoa; phylum Chordata; class Actinopteri; order Cyprinodontiformes; family Goodeidae; genus Crenichthys; species Crenichthys baileyi. Next base: position 245,529 of record JAHHUM010001822.1, on the reverse strand, counting down.
TGTGGCGCTGTTGACATTACTGTTAATCGCTGTTAAGCTAGCTTGGGCACTCATACTTGACAGTTAAAGGACTTGGTGGTGCACAGATGGGTGAGTAAAAGAGGACGGCTTTGTCAAAAATACATAAAGTGGACTACGTAAATCACAGATTTAAAGATAAATAGACAGAAACATACGCTTTTATTTTAACTTCCTTCTGGTGAATGGCCAGTCTGCCTTATATGTTTTGAATCAGACTTATAAAGAGTGGAAATCTAAAGAGATATTATGAAACCAAACATAGGAACTTCAACCAAAGCTATCCGCCTGGGTCTGACAGTAAGACAAGGAGAATAAATGAACTGAGGAGATGACGGTATGAGCGAGCTACACAGCTAATCTCACAGTGTCTTACGGCACAACAGTGAGCATACGAGTGTATAAATGCAATGAAGGCCTTAGATGTTGTTAGATAATGTGCGCCACAAGCAAAGTAGAGGACAGCATAAATATGTGGAAGAAAGTGTTCTGGTCAGATGAGAGAAAAACTGAACTTTTTGGCCAATGTGCAAAAGACTATGTGTAACAAAAACCTAAAACTGCTTTTTGGCCTTAATAAGCCATTCCCTCCATGAAATATGGTGGTGACAGCATGCTGTTGAGGGAATGCTTTACTTTACCAGAGGTGCTCACTAATGAGTCAAGCTGAACTTGAAAAATTTTATATAGAAAAATGGGCATAGTCAGTTCTTAGATCCGCCCATTTGCCAGCGATGTTACCCAGAAGACTTCTAATGGCAGCTACAGGTGGCTCTACAATCTACTGACTCCAATGAGTGTCCTGAACACAAATGTATGCCACACAATTAAGCTTTTTATTAAAAAAAATAAATCCAAAAACCTTATTTTCTTTTACTTTGTCCAATGTGTTTCTTTGTGTTGGTGAAGCACTGCAAATTCTGAAGAAAGACATTGAAGAAAATCGCACGACAGAAAAAAAAGTTTAGTACACAGCAGAGGGTATTTTGGACTTCAAATTAAAACAACAAACTGAAGTAAAAATAAAGAATACAGCTCAAAATTAGCTGTTGGTTGCAACTTTGTTGAACAAACACCATGATTTCATGAAAAACAGCAAATTAACCACAAAACTTTACATTATTAAAAAATGTCATGTGTTAAAAAACATCATGTACTAAAATAACTTTTTGCTTTTCATCCCCCCTTCATTTTCTGTCTTTCTGCTATTTAGATCTTTCACTGACATTTATCACGAAGCTACCTTTTTCACCCGACCTATTCCTAAGCAAAGCTGGGCCCAGACATCTTTATGGAAATCACTTCTGTGGGCGTGTTGATTTGCAAAGGGCATCGTGGCTGTTCAGTTTACCCTTGCCCTCTGATGTTATATGGGTGGGGGGTGGGGGCAGACACTGACTTCCACAAAGACAGACAGTGACGTAGAGGAAGTTAAATAAAGAGCACCTTGGTATAACTATATTGGTTGGCTCTGGTATGTTGGCGCCCATCTTATCTGGCTTGAGTCCCACATGGCATTCATCTAATGAAAACCTGGCTGGATGGCAGGCTGGCTGTCTCATCGAGGCTCCTTGCCAAAGGTTCTTCTCCCTCTGCATCAAAGTCACTCCGCTTTAATGTAGCTTTTATCAATGGCCAAGTAAAAGCAAATAATTTCACTGAAAATTTGAAAGAGATCATGAAAAGAAATCTAAAGCACAGACGAAGAGAGAAGTCTAGTAATTCTTTAGGGGCACTCAGATAAACTCATTGTAGCAACAATCAAATCAGAGGAAGGATGTTTATTATGCATCAAGGCTTACACAAACAGATCAACACAAAGAATAAAGGAAAGTATTCACACTGACACACACTAAAAAAAGCATTATGATATGTAACACGTTACAAGATCACCTTATATCATTAGTCCATTAATGTTACATGACCGTGGACTGGTAAAGGTATGTGGGTAATAGGTTATGTTTAATTTATTGTTCCCATTCTTGTCCTCACAAATGGTAATGCCATTTTATTTATGACAAACAAATGGTTGAGACCCTGTCAAAATGGATTCTGTATTTTCTGTGTTGCTTGCAATGTGAGTGGTACTTGGCAGAATCAAGAGCAGCAGGGTAGAGTCTGCAAATGCATTCATTTTAACCTGCATTCGCTTTAATAAAACCACCGGAATGCAAAATGCAACAAAAACTAAAAAAAAAAACACCTATAAAATGAACAAGTGTGTAGGTAGAGAAAATAGGTATTTGACATATTTATGATTTTTTTTGGAAATATCTTTATACCGACATTAAAAAAACACCATATGCCATTGAAAACCCCAGCAATTTGCACAGAGAAAGAAATTAAAACAAATAAGTTTAATTAGCTTAAATTGAGCTCAATATAATTAAGTGGAATGATGCAGGGGGTAAGTATTGAACACATGAAGAAAAAGAGAAACGAGCTACAATCTGTCAGTATTAGAAAGCAATCCTGCACCCTATCAGTGTTGATTTATATTGGCTGGTACAGTCTTAATGGGTTAGATATAAATAGGTTTCTTACTACCAAGAATAATCTGATCATGGATAAGAGCAAAGAGCTCTCCCAAGACCTTCAAAACCTTGCTGAAACAAAAAAGAACATACTGATGGCAGTGGAAAGAAAATCATTTTAGCTTTAGCCATCTATAGACAGCTACTCCTGGCTAGATTTCTGACAGCTAAGCAAAAATGTCAGTTCAGAATATATATTCAGAAAAGTTGTCTGAAAGCAAATGAATTTTCACAAGAAGCTTCAGAATGATCTGGAATTAACAGAACCAGTTTTTAAATGAAAACAATGCACTGAACCTCAAAGGCCTCTATGCCCTGCTCACTGCACAAAACTCCACTGTTGAAGAAAAAGCATGTTAAAGCTTAAATTTGCTGCAAAGCATTTAGACAGGAAAAAATAAATACTGGGAGAATATGGTCTGGTCAGATCAGACTAAAATTATCTCCTTAGATGCTATTGCACATACCATATTTGAAAGATGTGTGGCTCCACACAGCATACAAAAACACCAGACTAACAGAAAGATTAGAGGTGAAAACATCATTGTGTAGGTCTATTTTTCAACATATGGTGCTGGCAGACATTTACAGAAATTTACAGAGACATTCTTCAAAATATCTGAAGATCAAACAAAGAGGGATTCTTTTGCTACCATTTGTTGAAAAACACACACACACACACACACACACACACACACACACACACACACATAAATATATCCAGACAGCCAAAGTCTTTCTTCTAAGCAAGGGAAAAGTCTAAGAGTCATCTTTCTATTTGAGTGACAGTGCACAGCAAGAGGTGGCGCTCCACCTCCTTGGAGTTGCAGCACTCCATCCTGCACACCAAAGAGAAAACTCCGGATACAAATTGTCATCTTACTGTTCTGACAACAGAAGCCTTGAAATGTATATTTTTTCAGACAAATGTTGAGTAGACATTTTTGTTTGAATACTTCACAAAATGTCTTCTGACAAATATATTTCATTTTAAGAGAGCCCTATGGGAAATAAAGCAAAGTATTGTCCTAACTATATGCATTACACACTGAAGCATGATGCCTTTTCCTCACCTCATTACTTTCACGCAACGTTAGCCCTACATTTCTACTGCCTCCACCTATTTGTCTCTCATGTGCCCAGCCTCTCATCACTTGCTCTTAACTTTACAGCAGTGATTCACCAAAAGTCACAGTTTCCATGAGAGAAAGCCAGAAGTAAATACTTTTGGGCTCCACTTGCCACTCAAAGTAAACCATAGACAAACATTCACAGCTCTTATATTGGCCAAGAGGTTGTAAGAGCAGAGTTGTGTGTCTCGGTTTCTCTTCTCTCTGATCTCATATTCTCTTTTAAGAGCTAGCTCTGCCGTGCATGCTAAGGTTGTACCCCCACTACCACCTTCAGTGCCCCCTTGCTGTCCTCTGGAGCTGTGTCAAGTAAGACACCAGATTGGGAGTGGGTATGGGTGGATGCCAAAGTATTCTGGGAATGGCTCCAAAGAACATATTTGTTGAGTGTGGAAGAGAGTGGAAATGGCCTGGTGTTCTGTAAGCGAGACACGATTGGGAAGCTGGGTGAAGCAGTGGTGAGATAGAAGATAAGTCATTGGATGGAAGTGAGATGAACAACTTCAGAGTTGAATGAGTTATCATTCATTGCTGTAAAAGAGGTAGATTTCAATTCAACTGGTCTATGAAGTTTTATTTTTAGTAATTAGATTTTTCAGTATTACGCACTTGAGCTTTGACACTACAACCCAGAATTTACAAGGTAAAACTACAATACTGACTATCAGCAACAAATGTTTTAAAATTGCTTTAAAATTTTTCACTATTGTGATTTGTATGTGGAAAGTAATTTTTGTTTGTTACCACTTTACTCAAGGACTTGCACACTGTAGTTTTATAAAAGTAGCAATGACTGTCACAGAGTATTGCTTCGTCCACTGAGCTATGCTGTGTGTGTGTGTTTCAGGGTATAAAGCTGGCCTGTGACATGCCATACTTTAGTGCCAAAGGTTTTGTAGGGTCAGTGTTATTTCACACACCTGTTGGAAAATAAGTGACCCTGGCACAAAACATATTGCTCATTCTGGCCTTTAGACACATTCGCTATGGTGAATTACGCCTGTTTTTTTTTAATGAACTAATTTTTAAGGTGAGTAAATATTGGGTTTGAAATGCAGCAGCATATATAGCATTTTTGACAGCTGAGTCCATACCGAAACCCCTTTGACTGGGAAGATCCAGTGTTTTAGCTAAAAGAGAAGGAAAAGCCCACATATATGGATCTGGTTTTCCATGCAGACCATGTAAAAATATTTGTAAGCCTTGAACTTTTTCACATTGTGTGTTTCAATCACAAATTTTAATGAATTTTATTGGGATTTTCTTAAAAGGTAAAGTAAGTAAAAGGTAAATATGAATTTTTTTTTTTTTTTACAAATAAAAATCAAAGAAATGCACACCATAAGAATCAGAACACTTTGTAATGCCACAAAGAAACTAGTGTTGCTCAGTCAAATTGTGGATTATAAAAAATAGGAGGACACAGATTAGACAGATTATAATTATTTGCAGAGAGAAGTGAAAAATAAAGTGTTTGAAATAAATTCACAAACAGAACTATCTCTATGTTAAATAAATAAACGTCTTTTTTACCCTATATTAGGACAAACAGTTCTGTACAGTTAAGTTCCTTTAATTCGCCTTGAACTAATAGCCTGTTGTGTTTAAAGAGAGAAATCATGCAATTCGATTTAGCCAGAAGCAGGAATGATTTCCTATTTCTGTAGCACGGCGGCATTAGTGGTTTACTAAATCTGTGATTTGTGAGCACATCACACATAGGGTGTAGAAGATTTTTCATCATTGCCCTTAATTTGGAAAGCCTCCTCCTGTCCGAGAAAACCATGAAGGTGTCTATGTACAAAGCCACAATGTTACTGCTTTTTTTTTATTGTTTGTTTAGTCAGTCCATGTCCGCCCCCCTTAGTCTGCTGCCCTAGCATACACAAGTATACAGGATGGCATTGGCTACCAAAAACTCATAAAACATCTTGAGTATCACTGGGCAGATGTTGAATGACCTCAGCCATCCCAAAAACAGAGGCGACTCTGGACCGTATATCTTATTTTACTGATGGTGAGTTTATTGTCACTGAGGACACTGAGCTATTTATAGTCACCACTGACTCCCCACAAACCTTGTGAATTGGAGGAGTGATTGATTATGTATTCAGCCCATCCAAATCAATACTTCGAAGAACCACTATTGGCTTCCATTACAGGATGTTTTTTGGGGTATGTCTTTACCACTTTAATGCTTCTAGAGACGAAACTCAGTAAGACTGGATGGAATGCATCTGTCAACAGCATGTTTGAACTCTTGCGGCAGATTCTTAATTAGATTTAGGTCTGGGCTTTGACTGGGCCAATCTATAACAAGAATATGCTTTGACCTAAACCATTTGATTGTAGTTCTGGCTGTATGTTAAGCTTCATTGTCTTACTGGACAGAAATTCACCCCACACTTTTCGGATTTTTATTTGCAAAAACCTTTTAAAACTATGAAAAGATTCAGTTCGGTTTGTGGTTGTAACATTTCAAAATGTGGAAATGTTCAAGAACTGTGAACATGTTCACAAAGCCCTAAATTTACCAAATGCCAACAAGTGAAAGCCACATTTCGACTCCATATTTCCTGGCTCGTCATAGCTCTGAAAAGAATGGGTGTTCACAGCCTTTGTTGGTCCAAAGTTACATGAAATAGGTTGCAGAGTCCTTGTGAGATCAACCTCTTTGTTACTTTCTTCTGACGTAGTGTTTGTCACATACACACACTCTCTTTAAACAGGCACTATCAAAGTGCTTAGATATGCAACAGATGCACAAATATAACACAGAGGCTTGTGCAAACAAAGAACGAGAGAAATAGACCTAATAAACACCTTCATGCAGACTTGAATGTGTTAAGAAGAAGCAAATGTATGAAAGTAAGCCCCCCCCAACCAAACAATTAGAAACATATATAACCCAACATCACACACATTCACATACCATGTGGCATGTTGGGGTCAAGCAAAGCACATAAACTGGAAGCGGCACCTTCATGTAAATTCTTGCCACTTGACAACTGAGCATTCTCATAAGCTCCAGTAGTCAGCTGTCTACTGCATTCTCCAAGAGGTGGGCATGAGGTTATGCTAATTCAGAAGGTCTCCAAGGTGTTTGGCAGAAATTTGTGACTTTATACAAGTATGTCTTGGATCCTAGATACATAAAGTAAGAACATGTATAAACATGTCCCTCAAAAATGACTCTAATTGTAAAAACAATACTGATAAAAGTAGTTGAATATAATTGTAGACTTCCGAGATCAAGTTACAAGTTCTCCTTGAAAATCGGAGCGTATCATTCTAGCCTTCAACGTTACTACAAATAGATTTGCAAAGTGGATCAATCCCTGCTGAATGTTTATCTGGGGAGGTGGATTACAGCAAAAAAGACATCACTGAGGAAATGCACAATGGCTGATACCCCCATAAGCCTGGCATTTCCGACCCTGAGAGCCATAATTAAGAGCGTGCTGGACTGCATCACAGCCTCAATCCCCTAGACCTTTATGTGGCTTTTGTTCAGCCATGAGACAAGAGACTAGAGGAGGAGATAACAGTAACAGCTCCCTGAGAAAGAGAAAAGCCAACAGAGACAAGCACGTAGCTCATAAATGAGAGAAGTTGTTCTAACAACAAAAAAAGGCCACATCTCTGAGAATATGTCAGTGATGCGACTTGGAGCACACACCTGTCAGTCAAGGTCAGCACACGCAAATACAGGAACTTGCAAAAGAATTCATACTCCTTGAACCATAACCTATTTTGTTATGTTACAACCATAAAAATGAATGTTTTTTATTACGTTTTTATGGGGTAGACCAATACAACACGGTGGATGAATTCAATTCAGTTTATTTACATAGCGCCAATTCACAACACATGTTGTCTCAAGGCACTTCACAAAAGTCAGGTACATACATTCCAATTAATCCTAATTATTGAACAGTGCAGTCAAATTCAGTTATTTATTCAAATTGTATAAGAAGTTTTTCTGTCTAAGGAAACCCAGGAGATTGCATCCAGTCAGTGACTTGCAGCATTCCCTCCTCCCGGATGAACATGTAGAGACAGTTGATGAATGAAAGAAAATTGATTTTCAAACTTTCTTAAAGATGAAAGTGTGGTATGCCTTTGTATTCAGGAGTCAACACCGAGTCAACACTGTGCAAAACCATATTTCTACCTGCTTTACACATCTAGAGACTGAACGTTTGTCTTCCTTGCAAAACAGCTCTAGCTCTGGATCTAGAATTTCTGTGAACATCAGTTTTTAGATGCCAACAATTTTCAATTGAATTTAGGTTTTTACTTGTGTATATACTCTTCTTGAAGTTAAACATACTTTGATCTAAACTATTAGATTGGAAGGTAAACCACTGTCCCAGTCTCAAGTCTGTAGGAGCCTTTAACTGTTTTTCTTCCACAATGTAAGTCCTTTTTTCTCTTCATGAACTCAGCATCTTTGTCCCTTCAGAAGAAAAGCATCCCCAGGGCATGAGGTTCCCACCATAGGGATGGTGTCTTCAGGGTGATGTGCAGCGCCCCCCCCCCCCCCCCCCCCCCCCCCCCACCGCCCCCCCCAATCATAGCACTTTGTATCGAGGCCAAAATAGTCTATTTCATTCATCCCATCTGAGCACGTTGTTAAACATGTTGTGTTATCATGACATGTGACACACGTTACATGGGAATTGTGGAGTGTATGACTAATAATTGTTCTGTCAGCAGTTGCTATCTACAGCTCCAAAGTTAGGTGGATGGACATGTCTCGGGGGTAGCAGGTGTGAGATACACTTTATATTTTTGGATAATAGATTGAACAGTGCTCTATGAAATGTTTAAAGTTTGGCATGTTTAACCTGACCCTGCTTTAAATTTATCTATGTACAGTGTATAGAGATTGAGCCACACACAGTTGGACACTTCTTCTACATTTGGACTTCTAAAGGTAGTTGTATGTTGTATTTTTTTTTTAAAATGTTTGTAAAATACTGATCTTTTTCCCTCCACTTCATCATTATGCACTACCTTGTGTTGGTCTATCACATTAAACAATCGTGTTAAAATACATTAAAATTAATTGTTTTAACTTGACAAAATGTGGAAAAGTTCAAATGGTGTGAATAGTTTTTCAAGGCACTGCGTGCACTTTGTCACCAAGGGGTTTCTGACAAAGTCTCTGTCCTCAGTCTCTCAAGCACTTCTCCTCACCATTTACTAGGAGCAGAAAGAGTCATACTGTGAGCCACAAAGCGTTGTAAAAGGGAGGCCAACAGTTAGCCTGTATGTAAACAAGTCCATCGGTTATGACACCGTATCCCCAGTGGAGTGGTTATGTCACCCCACCCATCCCAGGAGGAGGTGCTTTGTGATGGAAGGTAGAGACTCTCAGACCACTTGAGTTCCACTTCAGGTTGGAAAGAGAGAGCGATGGAGAGAAACAATCCCTGTCCCTGAACTTGTAAGAGTTATCACAAGTGCTACAAATCCCATTAAAGAACAAAAGAATGTTAAAAATCCACATTCTCCAAATATTTTGTAAAAACTTAAAAAAAAGGAAAAAAAAAATTAGCAGAAAAAAAAATTTGCAGAAAGAAAATCACTATATTAAACAATAAGTGTTAAAGAAGAATACAACCCCCTGTAAGTTAAGTTGCAACTATGCAATGTATTACCCAAGACAACCAGCAGGGTTGAAGTAGGCTACTAAATAGGACTTTGGAGGTGGTAAAGAAGACACTTTGACACTGCAGTATGCCAAAATGGGCTTAGGGTTAGGGGGCTGCATCCTTCGAAGGCCGCGTTTTAGGCTGAATACGTCATAGCAAGCCGACGAAGGCTGTCCAAATTCGAAAAGCTCCTACAAATGCGGCCGACAAATGCGTCCATCTTTTTTTTTACATTTACAATGTTTTTAGGCAGAGAATGTAGCTGTGTGAAACTGAAATAGCTGTTGGTTTACCAAGATATTGCTTAATTGCAAAAGTGTTTGGAGATATCCGGTCCCACTGTGCTAACAGCCGGCTCGCCTCACCAGCTGTCAGCTGACCGGGCTGTCGAGGCTCGGTAGACCGGGGAAGGACGCCTGTCTCCCGGCCCATGGTTTTTATACCCCAGCAGTTGTGTGGAAGTTAAACAGATATAATTCAGTCAGATTATAGCTAGTTAATGTTTGGTTCATTTGTTATTATGGATTTAAACTTGGTTCAGAAAGTTATTATATTAGTGTTTAAATTGTTAAAAGTTATACCAATAAATTAAGTAGTGTTTGTCATCAATATACTTTACTTATTTTTTTTAATATCTTTTAACACAAAAGGTTTTTTAAACTTTTGAAATGGCTAATTATTGAGTAAGAATAAAATTAAGTAAATAAAACAACAACATTTTATAGAAAACAAGCTTAAATACCATCAGGATATAAAAAGGGGTAAATAAAAACCATGTGCAGTTATATACAGTGAAGACAGTGGGGTTAACATTCGGGCTCCATTTTTACAGCTTCACAGCTCTGTGCTTCACGCTGTCACGGTTGCTAGGTGACAGAAATTACACTGAGGTAAGGGCGGTAACAGCTGGTGAAGGCTACCATCCAAATTCACAGCCAATCATTTCCGGCCTTCACAGTTTTTGCTGCCACCTGGCCTACGTAGACCAGTCCTTCGAAAGATGCAGCCCCTGAAATTGAACAAAGGACTCAGACACTCCACCTATGGATGGCATTTAAAGTTTGTGCAAAAAAAAAAAGTGGAAATGTTTAAAATGGTCAGAATTTTTTCAAAACCATTTCCACCTCTCTTCAGGAGAAGTTCATATGCAGTTGCCTTCAGGTTTCTGGAGTTAATGTGTTTTTAACACAATGATTATAATGCAGTGCTGATTAGTTTCTAAGATCTCTGCAACAGATAAAGTTTACACTGACCTGAGCATAATTGCTCAGCATTCTCTGGTGACCGATTCACACTTATATGTCACTGTTTAAGACATTATTCAGTTTTATTTATTTTTTATTAATAAACAACATTGTTGTTTCATTTGATGGCTACATAAATGTTTATTTACATATTTATATTAAACAAAAATACCGTTTACACAGCCCCCCTGAGATAAATTTCTCTGGAGCCGGGTCTGCAGGGCAGGGGATGCGGGTAAGGTAATCCCTTAGGTGGAAGCCTTTAACTCTTTCTCAAAGTGAACAGCCAAGCATTTGAGAGTGTATTGTTGTTGGTTAGTGTTACAGAAATGTAAGAGTGTCCCGCGGCACCGCATATGAGTGACTTGGTGGAGCAAAGCATATGTGTGCAGCTGTGAATGAAAACCTCTCAAGCCATGTGTCAGACTGGCCTCAGCCTTGAGCAGCACTGCAGCAGGACAAAAAAGAGAAAGGCAGATCCTACTTCACTGGGATGCATCGGGCCACCAAATCGGAAATATCACTGATCAAGTCACCAATTCAATTACAAGCCAACAACTGATGCATAACAGAATGTGTTTGTGTCCACATGATTGGGTGTGTCCTTGACTTTGTATGTGTGGGTCTAAGACGTGTGTGTGTGTGTTATGAATGTGCGGGCATGCGTGGCTGCTGCCTTAGTGTTTTGGGGTTGGGGTGGGGGTCGACCCCCGCACAGCTGACGGTCAGTCATGCAGGACAGAGCAACACAATAACACTCTTGTTAACCAGGACATGGCATACCTCCCACCTGTTAGCCCCTAAAACCACACACAGCTAGGCGCATGCTTGAACATGAACAGACGCAGTTAAAAGAACACACACATACACATATACTTACATACAAGCTGAACAAGCGTTTTATATATGTTTTTTTTTTTCTTTGCTGCCTCATTTGAGCCTTCTTCTCACTGCGTCTAACCTCCATTTACAGTGCCTTTGTAGATTGTTCACACCTGTTGAACTTACCACATTTTTTACATTACAACTACAAACTTCAATGTTTTTATTGTATTTTATGTAAAAGAGTAACAAACTAGCACTTCATTGTGAATTAAAAGGAAAGCGATAGATTATTTTAGAGGCTGCATGGTGGCACAGTTGGTAGAACTGTTGTCTTAAGGTTCCCAGTCATCTTTCTGCCCAGAGTTTGCATATTCTTCCCATGCATGCCTGGGTTCTCTCCGGGTATTCAAGCAATCTCCCACAGTCCAACAATATGACTGTTAGTTTTAATTAGCCTCTCCAAATTCCTGTTAGGTATACCTGCCCACTCGAACTAGCCCATTGACAGCTGGAGAGAAGCAGCAGCCCCCCCCATTCCCTGCAAAAACAAGATGGTGTACAAAAGGAATGGGTCGATGGATGGATGGTTTTCAGTTTTTATAAACAAAAATGTGACAATTTGTATTTTGCCTCAATACATTACAGAAGTACCTTTCCCTGTTACAGCTGTGAGTCTTCTTACATATGTCTCTACCAGCTTTAGACATCCTTTTAGAGACTGACATTTTTGTCCTATTCTTCTTTGTAAAATAGCTCCAGCTCAGTCTTGCCACAGATTTTTGATTGGATTTAGGTTTGGGCCATTCTAACCCAGAAACTTGTAGTTGTATGTTGTATGTTTAGTGTCGTGGATCTTGAGGGTTGCATATCAAGTTCAGTCCAGTCTTAAGTCTTTTGCAGCCTCTGAAACCTTTTTCTCACAGGATTATCCTGTTTAGCTCAATCCATCTTCCCATTAGCTCTGACCAGCTTCCCTACTCCTGCTGATGTATAGCTTTCCCACAGTGTTATGCAGACACCACGTTGTTTCACAACACTGTTGTATTTGTATCAAAAGATAAATAAACACACAGACAGACTATTTACTCATTAGGTGACATCCAAAAGAGATTGGTTGGACTTTGAGTTAGAGGAAACAGAGTAAAAGGGGCAAAATACAAATGCACACTACACATTTAATTTTTTAAATAAAGAAAGTAGAAAAAAATCTTGCATTAATATCCTTTTACCTCACAATTTAACACTACTTTGTTTTGATCTATCCCATAAAATACTAACAAAATACATTGAAGTTTGAGGTTGTAATCTGACAAAATGTAAAATGTTCAATAGATGAGAATCCTTTCGCAACACACTTCAATAACTGTTGGGGAGGCTTTCATCACCTAGCTCACCTCCTGCCATACTAACAACATAAACAATCTTTTAAACGAATATGTTTAGTCTGGCCTTCGCCATACTGAGGATGGAGAAAAGTGAAAATACGAACAAACTTATATAACTGTGTGTCACTAAGGAAAATACAACAGCCTCATCTCAGACATTAAATACACCCCTGTACACACAAACTCTCACACCTAATCAGAGCTTGGCTGCAGATGAAAAAGTGAATCCCGTGTTTTTCTCCATTAATCAGATAAATGTGTTATCATCAAAAAGCCAACATGACAGAGTTGTATGAAATGTTTAAATGTTTATTGCAAAACTCCGCCATCTCAGAGACACATACATTAATATTAACAACATGCTTACATTTAGCTGTCTTGTACTTCATTGCTTTAGGGGTTTTTGTTTACAGCTTTTCATTTCAACACGGCTTAACAAATGTTTAAAAGACAGAATTTATTTGCAAGCATGTGACTGACAAAAAGCACACACATGAGAGAGTGTGTACATGTCTGGGTCTCACTTGTTGCTCCAAACATGTAACTCAGCAGCTTTTATAAAACAAAAATAAGCTTGCTTTACATGAGGGAATCATATATGCTTAAACCTGTTTGTGGCCTGACTATCACATTAATCATTCCAAGATTGATTACAAATATGTATGTGTCCTGTCCTAAAGTATATTATACTCCCTCTCTGTGTTTAGACAGCTTAGCCATGGGAAACATTATGTATACTAAATCATTACAGCACATAGATTTAGTGAGTAGATGAGTGAGTCTTCCAATCTGCCAGAGTTAAGATGTAGAAAATTATCAAAATAAACATTGATCCAGTACCTACAAGATAACATCAAAAAGTGGAAACACCAAACAAGTATTGATTTATTAATAATAGCCTCCTTTTCTGCAGACGATACAATAAAAAAAGAAACTTTACCTTTCAGGGAATACGTACAGTGCCAAAGTTTTGTCTTGACTTTTTTACGATTTTGCTCCGTTACAGAACAGCTGTATCAGTACTGAGAATAAATCACACAAAGGTTCCAGGTTTCATAATTTGGAGACTTTTGAAGGCAATTGGTTGCCCTTGATTTTATTTAGGGGTATCAGAGGGGGCTGAATACAATTAAACATATTTTTAAAAGATTTGTATTTGTACAAAAGATTTGAAGACCATGCATCCTTGCTGTTACACTTCACATTCATGTTTTCTGTTGGTCTGTCACAATTTAGAGAAAATACACACATTATGGTGGCAACATCATGATATCTGAAACATTTTAAGAGGTACATAGCTTTGGAGAGGTTAAACAGGCTAAACAGATTTAGCAAGACTTTATTCATTGTTTAAAAGTTATTTTTCAAACACAGAAAAAGAATGAAACTGGTTGTGGGGACACAGGTGACCATGTTTGTGTGTGGCAAGCCAGGGCCGAAGGGGGCGAGAAACGAGGGCAGAGCGAAAACAAATTCACAATGCCAGCCCAACTTCCAAAAAAGTGTGAAAATCTCTATAAACCCATCAGCTCCAATAACAGGCGTGACTGAATGGATGAGAAACAGAGGAGGCGGAGGTAGAGGCAGAGCAGAGCCAAAAAATAAAGTGGCCTCCCCCCATTCACTTTTAAATTTTCTCTTCCACAGTCCCCTGCACACTGGTAATTATTGGCCAGGCATTCCCCTGCCACCTTTTCACACATAACAAGCGCCCCCCGACCAGACCCACCACTGGAATATATGCCTGCAGCCGGAGGATCAAGACCAATTATGGCCTTAAGCTGGACCTATTTCTGTTTAGCCCCAGAGTGGGTGGAAAGGGGGGGGGGGGGGGTTAGGGGGTAAGGGCAGCGGGTGTTAAACAGGCAGAGAGGAGGGGAGCAGAGTCGGTGAAGGTGTTATTTTTCCCACAACATAAATGTGTCTGTTTATTTTTGTGTTGCTTGCTGACCTTACCGCTAACTATAAAATAGCAAAATAGAAAAGTGGCAGGCTGAGATTCTGAGAAACATAAAGACCATAAAACACACAATTTTTATTTGCACACAATCAAACGAAGATACAAGTGAAAAATGGTGATGCATAAAAAGTAGAAGCCCCCCTTAAAAAGTGATAGAAAATCAATGGAAGATGTAGGTATGATAAATTGAGGCAGAGAGAGAGGGTGAGATGAGTGTAAAGCAGAAAGTCAAAGATTAAGTCTTAATGAAAATGCTGATTTTTCTACCTCCAGATAAAGGACAACACACACAAATGGAGCAAAAATACCACATAAAATATATGGATGGATGCAAATATGCACACCAACAAGCACACTCATAAACACGCACGCACACTTTCGAATTACTGTGAGGCGAAGCCATTAGTTTCATATATAAGCAGACCTGCTGATGAAAGCTCATAAAGGCAGCTATGTAAATAAAACAAATAAAAAGCCAGAGCTCAGAGGTGAGAAGGAGACGCAAGAAAAAAAGAGACCCTCTGGGATTTATTGTTTGTGAAAGCCTGCTCCATTTACTCTCGCCACTGAAAAGTGAGTGGTGCCATCACGGATGCATTATTTCGCATCTTCTAATGGCAGCAAAACAGCGTGCCCCACATCAGTCTCACAGCTCAGTGAATAGAGAAAGATGAAGGAAGGAAGATGTGGGTGGGAACCGTGCATGCAGCGAGGTTGTGACCCTCTCACATGCCGTGCACAAGGTAGACACACAAAGATACACACATATGCAATAATGTCCCAGCCATTACGTGTCTTATCAGAAGGATTTTCCGCATGAGGACAAAAAGGTGAAAGGTTGTGACTCGGCCATGCTCTTTTCATTGTACGTAGTGGCGGAAACATCACGCGGTAATGAAAAGGTTCAGGCCTAATGGAGAAAAATGTGACCTTCTTGTACCAACAACTTAAAAGGCAGATAATTTTTCTGTCTCTGTCGCTCTTTATTTCATTTTGCACCAACGTTTGATAGTCTCTCAGCTAATGCAAAGGGCCACTGGAATGCAAATCAAGCTTCTTCTTCAGCAGCTGGTGTAATGATTAGCACAGATGAACTGATTTACTTTTTGTGGTTTCTTGTGGGAAAAGTTGACCATGAAGACCTTGAGAGATTACACAATAAAAAATGTTTCTGTTAACTTTATGTTATCCGAACCCGATAAGAAGGAAATATATGAGATTATAAATTATGGTTTATGCATGCATCAGTTTATCTTTTTTATTTTATATTACTTTATTCATTTTGTTTCTTCCCCTTCACAAATTGATTCTCTTGTTGATATTGTTACTTCATCATTGCATGGTGCATTAGACAATGCAGCCCCCTTGAAAAAGAAGGTAATTATTCATAGGAGGCTAGCTCCCTGGTTTAATTCAGAGCTGCGTACTTTAAAGCACAATGTTAGAGAATTGGAGAGAAAATGGCGCTCTACCCACCTAGAGGATTCCTACTTAATCTGTTAAAAAAGCCTACTGATGTATAAAAAAGACACTTCACCAAAGGTAGAACAGCTGATTTCTCATCATTAATAGAAGAGAACAAGAATAATCCTAGGTTTCTCCCTTTGTAAATTGCTAAACTTACAAAAAGGGCATAGCTCTGTTGAGCCATCCATTCTATTAGCTCTCAGCAGTCATGACTTTATAGGATTCTTCCTAAATAAAATTGATTCTATTAAAAAGAAAATCTTTGACATACTCCTGAAGACTCGTTCCTAAGACTTCATCCTCAGCAAGTGAGACAACATTGGAAGTAACTGTAGAACCTGATCTGTGTTTGGAGTGCTTTGATCCTGTGGAGCTTCCTGCTTTATCAGAAATATTAGCTTCATCTAAACCTTCAACTTGTATGTTAGACCCAATCCCAACCAAATTATTTAAGGAAGTGTTCCTTCCTATTACCAGCCCCATTTTCAATATGATTAATTTATCCTCCCCTCCTTGAACTGCCACCTTAACGTGGTGGAGGGGTTTGAGTGCTTAAATGATCCTAGAGGCTATGTTGTCTGGGGCTTAAATGCCCCTGGTAGGGTCTCCCATGGCAAACAGGCTCTAGGTGATGGGTCAGACAAAGCGCGGTTCAAGAATCCTTCATGAGGACAAATATATCGAGGCACGTGACGTCACCCGGTACGGCGGAGCCGGGGTTCCACCCTGGAGCCAGGCCTGGGGCTGGGACTCGCCTGAGAGCGCCTGGTGGCCGGGTTGCTCCTCGCGGAACCCGTCTGGGCCAACCCCGAACGAGAGACGCGAGGCCATCCCCCAGTGGGCCCACCACCTGCAGGGGGAACCATGAGGGACTGGTGCAAAGAGGATTGGGTGGCGGATGAAGGTGGAGACCTCAGCTGCCCGATCCATGGATGCTTAGGCTGGCTCTAGGGACGTGGAATGTCACCTCGCTGGGGGGGAAGGAGCCCGAGTTTGTGCGGGAGGTCGAGAGATATCGACTAGAAATAGTCGGGCTCACCTCCACTCACAGATCATGGGCTCTGGAACCCATCTCCTCGAGAGGGGCTGGACTCTCTTCTACTCTGGAGTGGCCCACGGGGAGAGGCGGCGGGCTGGTGTGGGTTTGCTTGTTGCCCCCCAGCTCAGCCATCTCGTGTTGGGGTTTACCCCAGTTGATGAGAGGGACGCATCCCTGCGCCTTCGGGTTGGGGAAAGGTCTCTGACTGTCGTTTCGGCCTATGGGCCAAGCGGTAGTGTGGAGTACCCGGCCTTCTTGGTGTCCCTGTCGGGGGTGCTGGATGGTACCCCTCCCGGGGACTCCATTACTCTGCTGGGGGACTTCAACGCCCACGTGGGAAACGACAGTGACACCCTGGAGAGGGGTGATAGGGAGGAATGGCCTCCCCGATCTGAATCCGAGTGGTGCTTTGTTATTGGACTTCTGTGCTAGTCATGGATTGTCCATAATGAACACCATGTTCAAACATAAGGATACCCATCAATGCACTTGGCACCAGGACGCCCTAGGCAGGAGGTCAATGATCGACTTTGTTGTCGTATCATCAGACCTTTGGCCGTATGTTTTGGACACTCGGGTGAAGAGAGGGGCTGAGCTGTCCACTGATCACCACCTGGTGGTGAGTTGGATCCGCTGGAGGAGGAGAAAGCCGGACAGACTTGGCAGGCCCAAGCGCATAGTGAGGGTCTGCTGGGAACGTCTGGCGGAGCCCTCGGCCAGGGATGTATTCAACTCCCACCTCCGGGAGAGCTTTGACCAGATTCCGGGGGATGTTGGAGACATAGAGTCCGAGTGGACCATGTTCTCCGCATCTATTGTCGATGCTGCTGCCCGTAGCTGCGCCCGTAAGGTCTGCGGTGCCTGTCGCGGTGGAAATCCCAGAACCCGGTGGTGGACACCGGCAGCAAGGGATGCTGTCAAGCTGAAGAAGGAGTCCTATCGGCTGTGGCTGGCTTGTGGGACTCCTGAGGCGGCTGACGGGTACCGTGAGGCCAAGCGTGCTGCGGCCCGGGCTGTGGCAGAGGCAAAAACCCGGGCCCTGGAGGAGTTTGGTGAGGCCATGGAGAAGGACTACCGGTTGGCCTCGAAGCGATTCTGGCAAACCGTCCGGCGCCTCAGGAGGGGGAAGCAGTGCTTCGCCAACACTGTTTATAGTAGGGGTGGGGAGCTGCTGACCTCGACTGGGGACATTATCGGGCGGTGGAAGGAGTACTTCGAGGATCTCCTCAATCCTGTCATCACGCATTCCCTGGTGGAAACAGAGGCTGGGGACTCTGGACTGGCGGACTGGGGTGGTGTTCCCCCTTCATAAGAAGGGTGACCGGAGGGGAGGGTTTGTTCCAATTTCAGGGGGATCACACTCCTCAGCCTCCCTGGTGAGGCCTATGCCAGGGTATTGAAGAGGACAGTCCGGCCGATAGTTGAACCTGGGCTTCAGGAGGAGCAGTGTGGTTTTCGTCCTGGCCGTGGAACACTGGACCAGCTCTATACCCTCTACAGGGTACTCGAGGGTTCATGGGAGTTTGCCCAACCGGTCCACATTTGTTTTGTGGACCTGGAGAAAGCATTTGACTGTGTCCCCCATGATGCCCTGTGGGGGTTGCTCCAGGAGTATGGAATCGGGGGCCCTTTATTAGGGGCCATCCGGTCCCTGTATGAGCGGAGCAGGAACTTGCTCTGCATTGCCGGCACTAAGTCGGACCTGTTCCCGGTGCATGTTTGACTCCGGCAGGGCTGCCCTTTGTCACCGGTCCTGTTCATAACTTTTATGGACAGGATTTCTAGACGCAGCCAAGGGCCGGAGGGGGTCTGGTTTGGGGACCAGTGGATTTCGTCTCTTCTTTTTGCAGATAACGTGGTCCTGCTGGCCCCCTCTAGCCAAGACCTACAGCATGCGCTGGGGCGGTTCGCAGCCGAGTGTAAAGCGGCTGGGATGAAGATCAGCTCCTCCAAGTCAGAGGCCATGGTAATCGGCTGGAAAAGGGTGGCTTGTCCTCTTCAGGTTGGAGGAGAGTTCCTGCCTCAAGGAGTTCAAGTATCTCGGGGTCTTGTTCACGAGTGAGGGAAGAATGGAGTGGGAGATCGACAGACGGATCGGTGCGGCTGCCGCAGCAATGGGGGCACTGTGCCGGTCCGTTGTGGTGAAGAGAGAGCTGAGCCAAAAAGCGAAGCTCTCGATTTACCGGTCGGTCTACGTTCCTACCCTCACCTATGGCCATGAACTTTGGGTCATGACCGAAAGAACGAGATCCCAGAAAGAAGTGGCTGAAATGAGCTTCCTCCGTAGGGTGGCTGGGCACCCCCTTAGAGATAGGGTTAGGAGCTCGGCCATCCGGGAGGGGCTCGGAAGAGATCCGCTGCTCCTCCACATCGAGAGAAGCCAGTTGAGGTGGCTCGGGCATCTATACCGGATGCCTCCTGGACGCCTTCCTCGGGAGGTGTTCCAGGAGTCGAACCTCGGCTTCAGGAGGAGCAGTGTGGTTTTCGTCCTGGCCGTGGAACTCTGGACCAGCTCTATACCCTCTACAGGGTACTCGAGGATTCATGGGAGTTTGCCCAACCGGTCCACATTTGTTTTGTGGACCTGGAGAAAGCATTTGACTGTGTCCCCCGTGATGCCCTGTGGGGGTTGCTCCAGGAGTATGGAATCGGGGGCCCTTTATTAGGGGCAATCTGGTCCCTGTATGAGCGGAGCAGGAACTTGCTCTGCATTGCCGGCACTAAGTTGGACCTGTTCCCGGTGCATGTGCACGTCCCACCGGGAGGAGGCCCAGGGGACGGCCTAGGACACACTGGAGGGACTATGTCTCTCGGCTGGCCTGGGAAAGCCTTGGGCTCCCCCCGGAGGAGCTGGAGGAGGTGTCTGGGGAGAGGGACGTCTGGGTGTCTCTGCTCAGTCTGCTCCCCCCACGACCCGGTCTCGGATAAGCGGATGACGACAAGTACGAGTACGAGTAATTTATCCTTAGTAAATGGATATGTACCACAAGCTTTTAAGGTAGCTGTAATTAAACCTTTGCTTAAGAAACCTTCGCTTGATCGAGATGACTTAATAAATTACAGACCAATATCCAATCTTCCATCTTATCTAAAAATTCTTGAGAAAAAAGTTTCTAATCAAATGTGTGAGCATTTACACAGCAATAAAACCCCTTTGAAGAGTTTCAGTCAGGCTTCCGAGCTCATCATAGCACTGAAACAGCTCTGCTGAAAGTCACTAATGATATTCTTATGGTCTCAGATAATTGTGTCTGTACTTGTCCTTTTAGATCTCAGTGCTGCGTTTGATACAGTCGATCACAATATTTCTTTAGAAAGGCTGGAATACGCTGTAGGGGTAGGGGAACCATGCTAGGCTGGTTTGAAATCTTATTTGTCTGTCAGATTTCAGTTTGTTCCTGTAAATGATAAATCATCTTTAAAATCCGGGTTAATTGTGGAGTACCACAGGGTTCAGTACTTGGGCCAATTCTCTTTACTATAAATTTGCTTCCAATAGGAAAATTTCAGGCAGCATAGGATAAATTTTCACTGTTACGCTGATGATACTCAGCTTTACTTATCCATAAATCCTGATGACCCCAAACCAGTTAGATAGACTACAAGCATGTCTTGAAGATATAAAAACTTGGATGACTTTAAATTTTCTACTTCTAAATTCAGACAAGGCAGAAATTGTCGTCTTTTGGACCCGGAGTCTTTAACAAAAAAGCTTAGTCAATCATTTAACCTGGGGGCATTAATTGACCTCCGAAAAAAGTAAAAAAAACCTTGGTGTTATTTTTGACCAGGACATGTCATTTAAATCCCATAGAGGTTTCTAGGATTTTCTTCTTTCATCTCCGGAACATTGCCAAAAATTAGAAATATCCTGTCCAGGAGTGACGATGAAAAACTAGTACATGCATTTGTTACTTCAAGGCTGGACTATGGATTTCGTTACTATCAGGATGTCCACAAAATCAGTTAAAAGCCTTCAGCTGATTCAAAAATGCTGCAGCAAGAGTTCTGATGAAAATTAAAAAGAGAGATCATATTTTCCCACTTTAGCCCCCCCCCCAAACCCCAAAAAAAAAAAAAAAACCCAAAAAAACACAAAATTTTTTTCCCCCCCCCCCCCAAAAAAGGGAGGCAGATCCTTTAGTCATCAGGCTCCTCTCCTGTGGAACCAGCTGCCAGTTTTAGTCCGTGAGGCAGACACCCTGTCTACTTTTAAGGTTAGGCTTAAAACTTTCCTTTTTGATTAAGCTTATAGTTAGAGTGGCTTAGGTTATCCTGAGCTATCTTCCTCATTTTTTACCTCCATCTTCTTCCCTCCCTGTTGGATGGAGTAAGAGGGAGTCAGGTTTAGCCTAAACCGGCTCAGTTAGGGTTGAGGTGCAAACACACCCCCTTTCTGCTACCTGTATGACCCCTTCTCTTTTCCAATGGTTATGGTCAATCTGACAGAGAGAGGTATCCCAATCGTTGTGGTTTTTAGTATAACAATGGCCATCAGTGGGCTCTAGATGGACAAACTGTCTACTTTTAAGGCTAGGTTTAAAACTTTCCTTTTTGATAAAGCTTATAGTTAGAGTGGCTTAGGTTATCCTGAGCTATCTCTGTAGTTAAGCTGCTATAGGCTTAGGCTACTGGAGGACATAATGACCACTTTCACCCTCTTCACTACATTCTCACACTACTCTCCAGTTTTGCATTATTTGCTGTTATTTCAGCTTTTAACTTTGTTCTCTTCTTTCTTTCTAGAAGCTACACCTGGCCTGACTCTGTGTCTACCTGTGACACCTTTCTGGAGAGGTCATCGTCCGAGCTTCTGCTGGCAACAACTTAATGCTCACCCTCTACCGATGATCCACATGGCCCTGTCTTTCATGTTTTAACCCTTTTCCCCTCCTAGACATGGCAATTGACTGAGCTTTTACTCTGACTAACTCTATGTGCTCTCTTTCAGACTCTAACCTTGAAAATGGCTCAGAGTTTATGTTCTTTCTTTCTAGGTGAAACGACTAAAGGAGCTACATCCATTAACATTTCCTTTTTCCTTCCCATTAAAAAAAGAAAGTACTCCTGGATCATTGATTCTTGTTCTCTTTGTGTCTCTGCTCTGTTCTCTCAACCCCAAGTCAGTCATGGCAGATGGCCGCTCACACTGAGCCTGGTTCTGCTGGAGGTGTTCTTCCTGTTAAAAGGGAGTTTTTTCCTCTCCATTGTCGCTACATGCATGCTCAGTATGAGGATTGCTGCAAAGTCAACGCCAGTGACTGTCCACTGTCTCTACATGCTCATCCGAGGAGGGAATTCTGCAAGTCACTGACTGGATGCAATCTGCTGGGTTTTCCTTAGACAGAAAAACTTCTTATCCAATTTGAATAAATAACTGAATCTGACTGCACTGTTCAATGATTAGGATTAATTGGAATGTATGTACCTGACTTTTGTGAAGTGCCTTGAGACAACATGTGTTGTGAATTGGCGCTATACAAATAAACTGAATTGAATTGAAAACTGAAATAAATTATTTTTACAATTTATCGGTACAGTTCGTGGTCAAAACTTTTTTATGGTGGAAGAAAATCTGTTGTAACCAAGCTCATTCAGAAGTCATCTATTTACTTGAATAGGTGACTTCTGAATAAATAGAGTCCACCCGTTTTTAATTTAAGGTGAGAATAGATACAGCTGTCTCAGGGGTTCAAAATAGGCTTAGTTTACGAAACAATATCAGAAGCACTGTTCAATCCATCTTTAAGAAATAGAAACACTCTGGCACAATATCAATTAACAGGGACATGGCCATCCACCTAGACTGACAGGTTAATCTGAGAAGCAGCCATGAGGCCCAAGGTAACTCTGTAGAGGCTGGTGATATCAACAGCTCAGGTGGGGGAATCTGTTGACAGGACAACTATTAATGTAGTCTAACAGTTTAGTGGTCATATCTAGTTTTAGTCAACTATAGTTATCCAAAATAAGAAGTTATGCTTAGCAATAAATGCTTTTATTTGACCTCCTACATCTTTGAGGAAATGTGACAAAGAGCTGAGATATTTATCTTAGCTTAAAACAGTTTTTATTTAATTCTCGTGTTCATTTATAAACATCAAGGTTATTGACCAAAACTATAAAGGACATTGTTGACTAAATTAACACTGATACCATGTAGAGTGCATAACAAACATGTGGAAGGAAGTAATTTTGTCACATTTGGCCAGAACTGAACTTTATGCCTTCCATGCAAAATGCTGTGTGCGACAGAAAATTAACACTGCACTTCACCTTAACCATGCATTCACTATTTACAGCATGAATCATGACAGGGCAGGTGGTCAAAGTCTAGGGGAAGATGGATGGAGCTAAATACTGGGTCATCCTGGAAGAAAACCTGTTAGAGACTGCAAAGTACTTAAGGCCATGGTGGAGGTTTCCCTTCTAGCAGGAGAACAAGCCTAAACAAACAGCTAGATGAAACTATTTCATGTGTTAGGATACCTGAATGAAAGTCCAGAGTTAAATCCAACCAAGAACCTGGGGTCAGATGTGAAAATTGCTCTTTACAGATGGTGCCTGTCCAATCTCACATTGCTTGACCGATTTTGCAATAAAAATTGACAAAACTTTTGGTCTGTACGAAGCTGTTGGAAATCACACAAAAGGGCTGAACACAATATTGAAACGGAGGCAGAAAACAAAAAAATGGCACTCTTTTTGATCACATAATATCTCTCAAAGTTGAGTACACTCCTGACATTTTTAAAAACATTTTATTAAACCTTTTCATGGGTCAACACTGAAGATATGACACTTTGATACAATGTAAAGTAATCAGTGTACAACTCATATACCAGTGTAAATATGCTGTCCCCTTAAAACACGCACCCATTAATGTCTAAGGGCTGGCAACAAAGGTAAATACATCCTTAATTGCAAACCTCCACATTGTGCCAAGTTAGCCATTTTCCCTCCCTGGTGTCATGTGACTTATTGGTGTTACAAGGTCTCAGGTGTGAATGGGGAGCAGGTGTGTTAAATTTGGTGTTATCTCTCTCACACTCTCATAACGGTCAAAGGAAGTTCAACATGGCACCTCAAGGAAAAGAATTCAGAGCATGATCTGAAAAAAAGACCTGTTGCTTTACATAAAGATGGCTGAGGCTATAAGAAGATTGCTAACACCCTGAACCTGAGCTGCACCACAGTGGCCAAAACCATACATTGGTTTAACAGGACAGGTTCTACTCAGAAAAGGCCTTGGCATGGTCAACCAAAGAGGTTGAGTTCATATGCTCAGTGTCATTTCCAGAGGGTGTCTTTGTCTTTAGCTGTGGAGGGCTACAGTTTACGGAGGGAATGGCAACATATACTGTGACATAATTGAAGCAGACCACAATCCCCTCCCTTTGGGAACTGGGCCACAGGGCAGTGTTACATCATGATAACGACCCCAAACACACCTCCAAGATGACCACTACCTTGCTAAAGACACTGAGGGTAATGTTGCTGGACCGGCCAAGCATGTCTCCAGACGTAAACCCTATTGAGCATCGGTGGGGCATCCTCAAATAAAAGGTGGAGGAGCACAAGGTCTCTAACATCTGCCAACTCTGTGACGTCGTCATGTGGGAGAGGATAAGGATTCCAGTGGCAACCTGGGCAGATCTAGTGATGCCCAAGAGAGTTTAGGCAGTGCTGGTAAACAATGATGGCCACAAAAAATATTGACACTTTGGATACAATTTGGATACTTTCACTTAGGGCTTAACTCACTTTTGTTTCCAGCGGTTTAAAAATTAATAGCAGTGTGTTGAGTTATTTTGAAAGGACAGCACATTCACACTGTTTTACAAGCAGTAGACTGACATTGAGTCAAAGTGTCACATCTTTTCTGTTGGCCCATTAAAACATTAAATAAAATACTAACAAAAATGTGACAGGTGCGCATACTTTTTTAATATACTTTAAAACCACTCTAAAATACACCAAAAGTTGCTATTGTGACATTGACAACCTGAACTGTTTGTAGACATAAAATGTAATCATAGATTGAAGTTGATGTTTTCAGCATTTTAGCTCACCAGCTGATATGTCTAAGTGGGTGCTGAAAGAGTTTATGCTGTTAGTAAAGGTGGCTAAATCATTCAGGATTTCAACG
Source organism: Crenichthys baileyi (assembly GCA_036173005.1). NCBI lineage: Eukaryota > Metazoa > Chordata > Actinopteri > Cyprinodontiformes > Goodeidae > Crenichthys > Crenichthys baileyi. The sequence goes on along the minus strand of JAHHUM010001822.1, from coordinate 220,118 downwards.
GTGAGTCAACTTAGTTATCTACATGAGACACTAAAAAAATGTTGGTTGTGGACAATTCTAACATTGTTTCCAAATCAGACAAAAAAACATGACATTTTAAATTTAGTAACCAGAGTAAAAGCAAAAAGCTAGACTAATTTGTAATAATCTGGTGACATCTGAAGTGCTGATCTCAATAAATTCTGGCATCTATGTACAACACAGATCCAGCAATCTGTAGAAGAGCAGCAGATAGTGAGAAAGATGGCTTCCCATACTTCCTGTGACATGACCACACTTCCCATGGTGTGGCATTTCGCATAAACAGATGAGCTAATCTGAGCTGTGGATAAAGCACCTGCCTCATTCCACTAAATAAATAAGCCAGGTATCCCATTCCGCCTCCTCGCCTGCATCTCTCCCCACCCCATCCCTCCGTCTCCTGCTGCACCCCTGCTCTCCATTTATTTCCCCTCCTCTCCATCAGTCGCGCAGATAGAAAGAGGGAACGAGGGAGAGCAAAAGCGGAAAAAATAGAAAAAGGCTCATATCATTGCTGGGCCAAAGGTGAGTCGCCTGGGGAGGCAGCGGGAATGAAATTCTCTCAGTCCCATTTTACCAGCCATTCAAAACACATTACTCTAGAGAAGGGGAAACTTATAAAGCCCCCCTGCACTTGAACACATTTCTGTGTGTTTATGGGAGACAGAGAGGGGTTGCTCCACACAAGCCTCAGTAATAGATTCCCAATTTAGGCTCACTTCTTCACTCTGTTCCCCCTTTTGTCTTTCTGTCTCTCATTTTTACTTTGACCAGAGAGACTCTCACAGCCAAACTGCTTTAAGAAAGGAATATCAGGAGAAGTATTTGTTTGTGTCTGCTATTGTTGACGCTGCAAATTCTTTCACTGGGCAGAGCGGATAGCCCTGATTATGTAACTTCCGTCTTCATAACTTGATGGCTGCTCCTGATAGTTTTACTGTAACTGAAGTTAGCTGCTGGGATAAATTTCAGCAGGAGCACACACATTCACACAAAATAAAGTCTCATTCTAATTACTTTCTTCTGGATCCAAACTAAACTAAAAATAAAATATAATTTAATGATTAACAATACAGATTAAGCATACATTTAGGGTCTGTATATGTTCAGGGTATCCTCATTTTGTATTTGGAAAAGGGTGAGGCACTTGAAGAGTGACCATGAGCATGTAGAAAGGTTTGCTAGGAAAAACGAAAAACAAAATATTTTCAGAAACTTCATACACACCTTAATGAACTTGGCGTGGCATACGATGCAACAACTAATTTGACGAATGTAAGGTTGATTAATAAAAAATACATATTATTTTAAGAAACCAGCTTATGCTGTGGAAAAAGTTTTCTATTTTGACAAAGACAAGGTTTTCATTTGACTAAATCATATAATTCAGCTGGTTAGCTGAAGTCTGCAGGAGAGCAAAAAGTCTTCTGGAGATGAAAGGTACAGTTATTGAAAAAAATCCATCAAGGTGAAAGGGCATCTTCCTCATAATAGCTGCTAAATTAAATAATTTGCAGGACATATAATTGATCTAACATATCTCTAGCTATGGCAGATTCCGACAGGGGCAACATGAAATATGAATGCTCGATGTTTTGTCAAGTTGATCATAGAGGATGAGGAATGACACGATGTCATGTGCTTTGGTGTATTTTTTATTGGCACAGATAAGTTTGACTAAAAGTGATCTAATTACCATATTATGGTTCTATTACATGAAGCTGCTCACAGGCTATCATTAACCCCAGCACCTTTCCCAGGGTTACAACTGTTCGGTCACTGGGTATTAAATCACCAGCTCCTAATTAGGTTACCATGTTACAATTTTCAAGTCTCTCATCGACTGCTTGAAGATAAAGGTTTGCCTTAAATGTAATGTGTTTTTTGGCTATATGTTTCATTTTGTGCTAATTTAGTCTAATTGAAAGACTGATGCTTCAACAGTTGTGCAATCAAAAAGGTAAGAGAGGTCAGTGCTGGTCACTATTAACTCAAAACTACTGAGTTAATAGAGTTACTATGATTAACGTATATATTGAGGGCTTAGAGCCAAAGGTGCATAATTTACCTTTACTAAAATGTCACTGATACCCCTCTGGCTTCATCTCTTTATATTTTGCTCTGCTTTTAATACGGTTTTATTCATTACAGTTATTCTTTTGTGATAAATTCATGTAATACCCTTGTGCGTCAGATACTTATGAGCAGGGTTGTTTTGAAGTCTAGAAACATATCAAAAAGTATTTAATTTACATTTAGCAGTTCCCAGGTGTGGATAAATGTGGGAAAGAGAAAATACAAAACAAAAAAAAATATTAACATATTACGTCATTGTTCTGTGAAATTATATTTTCCAAAAAATCATCAACTGAAGTATTTTTGACACTAAATTCAAGCCTTGTCCATGGAAGGTGCAGGTCATGTGTCCTCAGTGGAGTTGCTTTTGGACAGATGCGAAAAAAGTTGACACAGGAAAGAAAAAAAGTTTCACCTTTGGTAGAATGAAGACATTGTTTTTGCTCCACCAATGTTTAGAGCTACAGTATCTGGCTGCAACATTAACGTAAAGGGACATTAGGAAGCATGCCATTGGTACAAAGGAGAGAATAACCTTTATAGAGTAATATGAGTATAAAAATGTGATCCAGGCTAGCTGAGTTGGACTTTCTGGTCAAATAGCCAGCCTGCAGCCAGCTGCTTGCCAGATGTGTCACTCTTGGCTTACCACCTACAGTTACTTTGATAAGTAACTGATTTGTTGTGGGTGGAGAGCTTTTAATTTCCAAACCGTGCCTGATTTTGGAACAGATTTTTTTATCAAACCGCTGAATAATTTTTTTTTCTGTTAGCTGTAGGAAAAATATGGTTACCATCTTTCAGCAAGTTATACGGAATGCCCAGCGACAAATGGGATAGGGGCAGTGCCACTCTGTGTTCCATACAGCTGGAGAAAACTCTTGTCACTCAAACACTTTCTCTGGGACCTCATCAAATGGACTTTAAACTATAGAAATAGAATATCCATGTTAGAGTAAACAGAGTCCAAGTCTGCAAAAGTACGCTATTTTGAAAACGAAAATGTGTTGGAAGCCTGTACAAGGTTAAAGAGAAAGCCCAAGCCATGCTTTCCAGCAGGCAAAGACTGACCATGTACTGAATAAGAAATAAACGTCTGAGATGTGTTGTCAGAAGCAGTTTCAGGCACAGCAGAAGAGACATCAGTGAATGTCTTTGGAAGCCAGCCGTTTAGAGTGGACGGCAGGCTACCCATCAGTGACAGGCCTTGGGCCAGTGTAAAGTGAAGGAAACAATAGGAGCTGGCAGGTGAGACCTGGCCTGGAGTCAGATCATACAACTCCAGCTGGGGCTAACACATCAGCAGACAGCAGCACAATGCAGGTGGCCTGACACAGATGTAAATATGACCTGCCACTGATGGGCTCTGGGGGAATTCGGCTTGATTCAAATCAGGACTTATTTGCATTAAGAGGTATTGCAAGATAGAATGTTGTCACATGCTTTTAGGGCTTAAAGAAACTTGGAAAATCATCGTGAGCTTTGGAAAACCTCAAAAATTATTTAAGATATGTCATAACATGTTTAACCAGCTTATTTTCTACTGACACCTGAAACACATCAGAATTTCTCAAAGTATAGGGAACAAAATAACCTGTACCCCTCTTTTCTCAAGACCATAGGGGTGTATTTTAATCAACATCATGTGCAAATGAAATGTCACGCCCTTTAATGTGCGAGCACCATGGGAAATGTCGATAGAAATGTCAAGTGGTTGCAGGGATGTGTGACCAGAGGGGTAGATGTCAGCCATGGTACAGTAAACCGAGGGGCCACAGGGCATTCCCAACCTTAACACTGAGGGCAGCAGAGTCAATTTTGAGCTAGATCCACTTCTGCATCATTGATGTCAGTAATTAAGACTCATTAAATGGCTGGTTGTAAAAATATTACATGACTTTTTTCTAAATGCATTGGTTGCATTCAGACAAAATATAACTGAGAATTTACCCCTCACAGTTTTGTGTCAGTACTTTTTTTATTAATAAAACGCTAAAAAATCAGCTTCTTATAAAACTTGAAAATTACTCAAGACCAAGAAAAAATAATTATTAAAACAGAAATGTCAGCGTTCTATGGCAATCTGCTGTACAATATATGCACTCAATAATTGGTTGTGTCTCTTTTAGCAAGAATTACTGCATCAATGCAATGTGGCATGAAGGTGATCAGCCTGTGGCACAGCTGAGGTTTAATGGAAGCCTGGGTTGTTTTGGAAGCGGCCTTCAGGTCATTCAGTGTAAAGTCTGGTGTTTCTTTTCTTCCTCTTGACAATACCCCACAGATCCTCTATGGGGATTGAGTCAGATGTATTTGCTGGACAATCAAGCACAATGATACCATGGCCATTAAACTCGATGGTGGTACTTCATTGTGGCTGCCAAGTCCAGCATCTCCATAAAGCTTCAGCAGGGAGAAGCAAGACATGCTACAATATTCATTGGTACTGTAGACTGTCCTGACTTTAGGCTGGCTATAACACGGTGGACCCACATCAGCTGATGACATGGCTCCTTAAATTATCAATGACTGGGATAACCGTACAGTGGACTTCAAGAAATAAGGATAATTTTCCTCTCCAGTCTTTCTTCAGATTTTCAAATTAAATACAAAAATTTACTTTCATCTGAAAAGAGGACTTTGGACCACTGAGCAACATCCATGTTCTTTTATTCCTTAGCCCAAGTAATATAATTTTCAATGTGTCTCTGGTTCAGGAGTGGCTTAACACCAAGACAATTGTGACAATTGCAGCCCATATCCTAGGTCTGTCTGTGGTGTCAACATCTTTGTAATCTCCACCAAGCAATTTTAGTTTCTTAATCAGCCCAAGACTTATCTCTGTTGCTTGCACACATTTGATCATCACATTTTTTTCCTTTCTCTTAACTCCATCCATTCATTTTCTATCCCGACCCCGGATAAGCGAAAGCAGAGAGACCAAGACTTCCCTCTCCCCAGCCACTTGGGCCAGCTCGTCCGGGGGAATCCCAAGGCGTTCCCAGGCCAGCCGAGAAACATAGTCCCTCCAGCATGTCCTGGGTCTTCCTCTTGGCCTCCTCCCGGTGGGAGGCGTCCAGGAGGCATCCTAACCAGATGCCCGAGCCACCTCAACTGGCTCCTCTCGACATGGAAAAGCAATGGATAACCCAGCTTCTCACCCTATCTCTAACGGAGAGCCCTTAGAGATAGGGGGAATTTTTCTTAACTTTCCAATAATATGTTTGGATACAACACATGAATATATATAATATATAAGTTTCCCTTTGTGAACTGAATTACTTTTTTGAGTTTAGGAGGAATGTAGGCTTTGATTTTAGTTTGCAGTCAGAGCACACAAAAGAAAAGGCATTCTTCTCACTGTATAATTTTTAGGAAATTCACTTATTTTAGGCAGATTTCCACCCTCATGCGGTATGGTATGCGCATGTACGTAAATCCTGGCATGCTCACAATCAGGTTTACCAAAACTGCTCTAAAAGAACATTAAAGCTAACCATCATGCATCTTCACTTTGAAAAAACAATCAGCTTTCTAAATAATGGCTTTCATTAACTGATCAAAGCAGATTTAGGTAAGAGGCCTTCGTCAAAGCTCTTCGCCAAAGCAAAAGGTTGGAGCAGTGAGAGATTATTTTTCCTCACAGATATAACAGTCCACCTGTCAGAGGGAGTTAAGGTTGATGCCCTATCACTGACAGTTACACTATCACCCTGCACAAAACCCAGTATTTCTTAGTGAAAAATAAAATATAGGAAAAAATAAGGACACCCACCAGGAAAGGCACGGTGGCTCATATCTTGCTGACGACATAACTCCACTGTTAGGAAAAGAACCAGAAAAAGATGCAGAGATGGTGTCTGGGCATGTAGCTATGCAGACAGATTGTGCTGTGTATAAGCGTTGCGCGTTGTAGTAGAGGGGACCTGGACTCAGGCTCAAATTAACTGTGTGGCAGACTGGACTGTCAACTGCAATTACCTGCCTTGCACTTCCTGGACTATTCTGGTAATTTATTTCCTCTTTCCCTCCTGCGAGACTTTCTCTTCCTGTTCCTGCTCTCTCTGTGTTCCAAGTATCACCAATGAATGTAAACTGGCACTGGGTCACCTATCAGCATTTTGGAGGTTTTATTAATGAGAGTCTTGTGTTGCACATTTTTAGGCTATTTTAGATGAGGAGATGAGCTCTGACCTTCTCTCTTTCAGACGGTATTTCTGTTGCCTTCTCCACCACATTATGAGACAATTATCACAAGGGGTTTATTAAAAAAATACTCCCTGTCACTGGTTGTGTTTCAAAATGTATTAGATTACAAATTAGATCAAAACAGCTGATGCATGTTTCAGATGAGTGATGCTGAGTGATGAGTGATGGGTGATGATTAAAAGTTTGTGCTTCTTTGTTTGTATTATTGAACCCTCCCTCTTCCCTGCAGAGCTGGGATCTTCGCAAAGGCCTCACCCGACCATTCATAGACTCGCCTGAGATCCAAATTTAACAATGAGTGCACAAAAATGTAAATCAAAAGATACAATGAATGGAAGGAGAAAACCCTAGGTTTTCTAACATAATATCAATATTGCCTATTGTATTTTGCATGACTACCAACAGCTACCATAACATTGGAATTGTTTAGTGGAAAAGAAACTTTTGTTTCTTTCAGGAAAAGGCCCAATTCAGCTGCTGGTCACTTTGATTAGGCTCTGATCAAAACTTAAAAATTACAAGTTGAGAGTAATATTATTCACCTGCAGTACAAGAACACTAAGACGAAATCCACTGCTTCTGGTTGCAGCAAAAAAAAAAAAGTTAATGGCCAAGTAAGGAGCTGTATAAGCAATTAAAAAAACAATTAACAAATCACCAACCACAGTTAAAACTGCAAGCAGTTGAATCAGAAAGTAATACAGCAAAACTTGGCCTTAGCTGCCCTTCCGGCAGCTTGTACACACACAAACAGCATCTGCAGACAACACAGACCTCACAGATTCCAAAAATATAAGTTTTATCACAATCCACCCAGGATTTAGCAAACCAGCAGCAAAAGAAGACGATAATTATCACTCACGAATGAAAATCATAATCTGAAAACTTTTTTGTCTTCATAATTTCCTCTCCCAAAAGAAAAATCTGCCTTTCCGTTTTTATTTTTGTCGGGTAACTACATCTTATCATAATCTGAAAACTTTTTTGTCTTCATAATTTCCTCTCCCAAAAGAAAAATCTGCCTTTCCGTTTTTATTTTTGTCGGGTAACTACATCTCCCAGTGTGCTTTTCAAGTGGACGTAGTACATTTCCTGCTTCCTGTTCCATAGAACTTGTTGATTCGACGAAAGTATAAGTCTCGTCACAGGTCTTCGTCTTTTTACAGCTGGTGATTGGTGGGACTGATGTCAATCAGTTTTATATAGTTGATTCTATTGGCTCTACGGATTAAAAGGAGGGGTCGTTTGTGCAATTCAGACCAACCAAACACGACTTATTGCTCTGTGTAAAGCTAAATGGTGCTAACATGTGCCATACAGCGCCAATGGGTAAAACGCCTAGGTATGTCTTTACTGAAAGCTCTGTAACTTTGTTTTAGTGTACCTCAGCTGCATGAATCTTTGCGCAGGTAATGTCCACAAGTGGGTTGGGCGCGCGGCCAGTGTGCGGAGGCCTTGGTCCTCGGCACGCTGTCCCAGGTTCGAGTCCCATCCCCGGCGACATCTAACCACATGTCTCGTCCCCTCTCTCTCCGCCCCCATTTCCTGTCTACTGTCAAAAAAAAATTGGAAGGATAAAGGCCACTAGTGCTGCAAAAAAAAACTTCTGGGGAGAGAAAAAAAAATCTAATTTTTCTCTGTGTTCCATCCACATTATCTCTGGAACAATAGCAGCTACTGTGATATTTACACTTCTGATGGAATCTCTTAAGTGTTAGCTTTAATGTGAACCAAGATTATTTATTTAGAGTTTTGTAATTGCTGCGAAAAACTCAATTAAATTTCAGCATGTTATTTCGAGCACAAACTTCATGAAAGCCCTTTGGGACTTAAGAGAAGAAGAAAGTAAAACATGTTGATAACTTGACAGATTAACCTTGATAATACTTACATGTCAGACTTCAGAAGGATGTGGAATTTTTTAAACTAGACTTGACACAAATGACATGTAGCTGTAAAAAAAAAAAGGTCACATATGTATGTGCATCATGTGTGAATGGTCATGCAATTATGTGTGTGCTTGCATATGCTTGGATTTTTGCATGCAGGGATCTGCCCTTGCTCTGGTGTTAGTGTATTTCTTAGACTAAGAGGTGATTTTGGGGCTAAGACCTAAAGGTTCAAATCCACCTCACTAACATGGCTAAAGTCATGTTAGTCACATTCCTGCCAAAAATCAGAGGAACGTATTAAGCAATCACAACAGCACATCTTCTAATCAAGAGAGCGCATAGCTCTGATCGCGGGCGTGCACCTTTATTCGAGAGCCTTTGAACGCAGCACGGCGAGCAGTAAAACATGCCCCCTGCACCCATCTGTTCGCTCTTGCAAAAAAATTACGCTCTCTCGCTTTGTTTAGTGGGCGTATTTGTCAGTTTGGGGCAGAAACTCTTCTGATTGATCTGATTGGCCGGATTTTCAACTCATATCCAGTCGCAGCCGGCACAGGACATTGCCTTATAGGAGAAGAAGAAGAGCAGGGAACGTGACGTGGATTCAATGCGTCAAAGAAAACGAGGAATAAATAAGGTTTTTTTTCTTTTTTTAGTACTTTATTTATAACAATCACAATGACAAACTCAACTGATACAACATATTCAAGAATAACATAGAAACCATCATACCTCCTAATACATTAATAAATAAGAAGGTCAGGAAAGGAAAAGTTGGTTGTTGATTGCAAAACTTTTTTACCAGTGACATTTATTTCATTTATTTATTTCAAGGGTGTCCTCTAAGGATGCTTAGTTTTCTTTTTCTATGTGTTTTCTAAGTGTTTTAAATTTTGTTTCATTTTATTCGACGCTTTGAATCCACGTCACGTTGCCTGCTCTTCTTCTTCTCCTATAAGGCAATGTCCTGTGCCGGCTGCGACCGGATATGAGGTGAAAATCCGGCCAATCAGATCAATGAGAAGAGTTTCTGCCCCAAACTGACAAATACGCCCACTAAACAGAGCGAGAGAGTGTAATTTTTTTGCAAGAGCGAGATGGGTTGATGCAGGTGGTCCAGTTTTTTTACATGCTCGCACGTGGCTGCGTTCAAGGCTCTCGAATAAAGGTGCAACGCCCGCGCCTCAGAGCTTGGCCAGCTCTCGTCAATTAAAAGATGGCGCTGTTTTATTTGCTTAAATAACTTTCCCGCTCTGATTTTTTGGCAGGAATGTCACGCCATACACATTTAACATTTACTATTGATACACTGATGTTTCACTACAATTTCCCTGACTAGACAAACTGGCCCATTGCTCCCAGTGAATTTGCCTTTAAGTGATTCATTACATTTGGTGTTGTAGTCAAATGGATTTTCTTCTGAAGGAATCCTGGTGAGGGTTTCTGGCATGTCACTTCCCATACACACTAAGCACTTACTATTAGTAAGAGTCCTGGCACTGTAGTTAGCAAATTGATAATATGCATTGTTTTTCAGCCAGCTTGTGTCCCATTTTGCAGTAAAGAAATGGTCTTGGATAACTACAGACCATTTGGCGTGATTTTAGGGTTGGCTCTCTGTAACCTCAAAATAAATAAATTATTGGTGGAATGAAAATACACCAAAAAATAAAGACCACACCAGTGATTCTCCAAGAGTTGTTTCGGCAAACCAATCTGAGGGTTTCGGATATCCTCCCCTTTTGGGCTGTTTTTTTAGTTTCAATCCTGCCCCTATGTTCCCAAAAATCAGCCCTGCCCTTTTGGCCAAAGATCGTGAGGGTGGGAAACTGGGTGTGCCAGATGATGCCAAATTGCTCCATCTTTACCTTTCAACTAGATGGCATTGGATGTAACTTCCATCACTTCATACAGTCCAAACCACCAGGGTTCAATCCGCTTTCTCTTATAAACCTAGTCTTCAACTTTCAAAGCTGAAGTTTGTGTCTGGTTTGCCTCTGGTTCAGCTGCACAGATGTTCAATGAAGGCATGTGACCTCCTTCAGGTGGAGACCCATCCGTTTTTCTTCCTGCCAAAATGTTCCTGTCAACAAGGAGTTAGGTAGTTCCAGGCCCTGGGGTCATGTCCAAAACAGGTCTGACAATCTTCAGTGTAGTTTGTCAGTAGTTCTGTCATGAAACGGTGCCACCAGTTTGTTTCCATGATGGCTTGAGTTCTTTTCCTTCCTTCATGAGCTGGGCCATGAGCCTGCTTCAGCAAAAAGTAGCAGAGTTTTGCTTGTGCTACCAGTTTGGCACCATGTGGTCTCCAACGTCCACTGTTTTGTGTAGCTCCTTTCTGAGTCCACCTATTCTGTTTAAATAAATCAGCTGCTTTCTGAATTTCCTTGATGTCATCTTCAGTAAGAGATGGTAGAATTTCAAGGAGTGTATCTGTTATTATAAACTCATTTTTTTAGCAGCCTGGTCAGCTCAGTTTTCTTGGGAACCATGACCCAATTTCTGATGTCCTTTGCATTTCATCACTGCCAGTGCTATAGGGAGCAGAATGGCTTTGACCTTCTAACTGTTCCTTGTGTTTTACGCATTTGTTTGCAGTGGTGTTAAAGTTCCTTCTTACCCAATGTGGTGCGTCAACATGCACTGCTCCATGGTAGCAAGCACTGTCAGTGTAAATGTTCACTCTCTTTCCCTCTGTATGTTTCAGTGCTTATATGAGGGCCTCTACTTCTGCTAATTGTGCAAAGGCTGGTTGTGGTATGAGTCCATGTTTTAATCACAGTAAATGTTTGTCTGTTTTCATTTGCCTTGTATGACACTACATTTCCTGTTTCTGTTCTGTTACAGCAGCCATCTGTAAATAGTTCGAGTTCAGGATATAGTAGTGGCTCATTTTCCAGGTCCTCTCTTAGTTTTACTTGCTGTGCAGCCAACTCTTCACAGTTGTGTGGCTGGACTAATGTTTGTTGCATTGTTGTTGCAAGGTTTACTTGATCTGGAACATAGGTTATGTTAGGCTGCAGTAGGATTTCAGCAATGTTTTGTTTCCTTCCAGTTGACATAGTGAAAGCATGAGAGCCTAAAAAGGCTGCAACTTCATGCCTTGTTTTTATTTAGTGCTTCTTTGTTCTCTTTGTGTCTCTGCTCTGTTCTCTCAAACCCCCAGTCGGTCGTGGCAGATGGCCGCTCACACTGAGCCTGGTTCTGCTGGAGGTTTCTTCCTGTTAAAAGGGAGTTTTTCCTCTCCACTGTCGCTACATGCATGCTCAGTATGAGGTTGGCTGCAAAGTCAACGCCAGTGACTGTCCACTGTCTCTACATGTTCATCCGGGAGGAGTGAATGCTGCAAGTCACTGACTGGATGCAATCTGCTGGGTTTCCTTTCCTTAGAAAAACTTTTTATCCAATTTGAATAAATAACAGAATCTGGCTGCACTGTTCAATGATTAAGATTAATTGGAATGTATGTACCTGACTTTTGTGAAGTGCCTTGAGACGACATGTGTTGTGAATTGGCACTATATAAATAAACTGAATTGAATTGAATTGAAATTTTTAGTTCATGACCAGATATATTGAACAGCCTGTCCAGTTGAGAGGAATGGTACATCAGAACCCCCCAAACCCCTGTTTTATGAAAAAAGCACAACTCCCGCTTTTTCAGACACATGATGAAATGGTGCTAGGGCCTGTTTTGTTTTAGTGAAGGCTTCTTCTGCTTCAGGTGTCCAATGAAGGGAGGCTTGCATGTTTCTGTTGCCAGTTGAGGCCACTGTGTCTCTCAATGGTTGTGTGATGAGAGAGTATTCAGGAACATGATTTCTGCTGTAACCTGTGAGTCCCAGAAATGCCAGCATTGTGGGACTGTCAGTGGCTGAAGAATAGCACTGCGCTGAGTGGATGTCAAAATGTGGCCCAAGCTTAAAAAACTCTGCTAAGAAATGTGACAGATGTCCAGCATAGCTTTAACGTATCCATTTTAATCTTGTAACCTTATTTAGCCAGCAAAGTGAGAAGTGAGTGGGAACTTTGCAGGCAGCTCTCAGCTCTCTGCTGGTGCAGCCAACAGGAGATCATCCACATATTGGAGCAGTGTTACATTATCAGCTAAATGCAGGTCCTTCAGATGCTGTTACAGCACATGGTTAAAGATGCATTGATTGTTTCTGAACCTTTGTGGCAGCCTGGTGTAGGTGTACTGTGAGCCTTGATATGTAAAGGCAAAAATGTGTTGACAGTTTTGCAGTGCCAGATAAGGGTCAGGCACAAGTACAAGTACAGGTTTTGGAACTGTGGCATCATTAACAGGCCTAAAGTCCTGCACCAGTTCTCCAGCCTTTGTTAGGTCCTTTACAAACAGGGAGAATGGGAGTGTTCCAATTTGAGTGAAAAAGAATTAAAACACCTGCATCTATCAACCCAAAAATGGTTCCTTTGATGATTTCTTTCTGGCTTCATCTTGTATTGTGTTCTCCAAACTGTTGATGATTTCTTTCTGGCTTCATCTTGTATTGTGTTTTCCAAACTGAGTCATGGGCAACTTGACCTTCTTTTTCCCTTAGCCAGGCATTGTTGACCTCATCAGGGTCAGTTCTGTAGTACATTGTACAACCAAGTTCATCCAGAGGAGGTTTGCAGGGATGGAGAGTGGAAAGTCAAGGTTTCCAGCATTGGAAAACATAATGCACGAGGGGTTTTGGGTCCATCCTGCAGAAGTCTCATGCAATACACATTAGTGCCAGGTACTGTTGGTTGAGGCAGTGGAGCAACATAGAAGATGTTATAACTTCTGGGAGGAAGTCCTTCATGTGAGGGAGACAACAGCAGGCCAGCAAGGGAACAGGAGATGTTTAATTATAAATTGGTTAGCAAACCTCTTCCGCACTGTGTGACAGGACAATTGGTTAAATATAGGAACTGGTAAGCCAGAGTCTGGCCTTCATGTTTTACTGCCAATAGTACAGTAAGGGGTTAAGTTTGGGGATGTCCCCAAGACACCTATGTTGGCACCCCAGCATGGATTTCAACATTTAAGGCCAGTTTGATCTTTTCTGCAATTTTCAAAATAAATCACAGTAACCTACTCCTAACTCAACCCAGGAACATAAGGACAGCGGACTTCCAGTGACGTCACTGTTTAAATAAAACCCTCGCGTTCCAACAAACAGACCTCTTCCACACAGGTCCCCAGCGGAGCTGGAAGGAGAGACAAAAATTACGTCTCTTGCTGGCAAGCAGACATACTTCAACTTGGATCCAGAGTGACTACGATCACATGCAAAAAAGTTAAGTAATGATTTGCTGTACGAGTATCCGGCATTCATTCATAGAAAGGCTGTAATAAGACAAGCTTGACTTGGCTTTTCTTCTGAGGCCTCCAGAAGCAGCCCTAATCGAAGCAGATTTCCCCACAGCCTGGAAAAGAAGGCTGGGACCGCATCGCACGCCTTCCTGCGTGCACGTCCAGAAGGTCAGAGCTACCCCGCCGCAGCGCGGCCGCTCAAGGATCCAATCATGCCTTTGTAGTATGGTTCGGCCAGGCCAGCTGAAAGCCCACCCCGAAGCTACGGAGGTTAGCTGCAAGTTAACCCTTTGTTTACCCACACATGGATGTTTCCTCAAAGCCCAGGGCTACTTCTCTTCAGCACAGTTCACATAAGAGGTAGTGTTTGGGCAGAGAAGATTAGTTTAAGCTAAATAATGTTTGTTTTGTTTTTTGTGTTGAGAAACTCACCTACAGTAAGTGCTAGCAGACTAACACTCAGCTAAGAATGTGTCCTGTTGTGTTTTTTTTAGTTAAGACAAACTTTATTTAACGAGTGGTTTTTAAACACAGAAGATCGGCCATAACACATGCTCGCCCACTTTATGAGTCAGCTGAATATCATTTACCCAGAAAGGTTGTTAGTTTCCAGTCTAGGAAATAATATTTCCCTAAATATAATTTTACTAAATGTGATTAAACATCATTAAGACCCATTAAGGCCCATTTATCCAGAAAGGTTTGGTTCTTGTTCAAAATAATACTTCCTTAAATATTATTTAAATGTTTCCTTAATAATATTTCTTTAAATATTACCTTAATAAGTAAAGGCAGCTAATTAAACACCGTTGAGAATTGGTCATCCATAAGGTGGGTTTTATTCAGCAAATCATTCTTTAAAATGTTAATTTAATAAAACAATGTTTTATCTGATCTTGCATTGTGAATGGTTGTTTGAAGGTATATGCCAAATTTGGTATGCCAAATATTATAAATAATATAAGTTAGTTCCGAGACTACCTTCATTTCCAGATTCTTCAAGATAATCCTTGGTTCTCAAACATAAATAACATTGCATGGCAATGTTGCATCACTCTTTTGGTCATGGTTTTCAACCATCTCTGTTTCACTTGTTTGTATTGTACATAGCCCATTAGTCTTCCTTATTCTTTCATTCTGCTTTAGTTGGGTGGTTTTAGCACAGTAAAGAGTTTGTTGATTGAAATATGTTTGACTTTGAGTTGACTTTTTTTTGTTAATAAATTCTTACATTTTAAGATATTGTCTGAATTAATTCTGTGTGAACAGAGTTTTGCCTTATCAATAATGCCAGAGCTTGGCTCATCCCTTTCAATTTTGTCCTAATACCACCTTATTGGGCTGGTATTCACATAAAAAAACCTTAACAGACCGAAATATTATTTATTAAAATATTAAGTATTAATATTAACTATGAAATAATATATTCATATTCATAAACACACCTATTACTGAAAGAGTTTTATTTGTAAGGTGCTCAGAATGAGTGATGCATGAAAATGTAGCCCCAGCATCAGCCAGCTATGTGATGTTTCTGCTATTAATATTACAGGTCACCATTGGTTCTGTTGATGTTGGAAAAAACTCACCTGCTGTGTCTCGTGGACCCCTTTAGTAATCTTGTTGTGAGTCTTCCCAGGCTTGCGAAGGCATTTGGTGAGGGTGTGGAACAAGGAACCCTCGTCCCCTGCCTGGGGGCCCTGGACGTCCACCTCTATATGAATTGTATAGCTGTGGATGATTCAGGTTAGGACAATATGCAATCCAATGACCATGCTGTCTGCAATTGTGACACACACCGCTCCTGTTTTTAAATCCTCTCCCTCTTCCACCTCTGTTTGGAACTCACTCAATGGTCCTCTTACAACAGAGCATGTTGGGGAAAGCCAGGGAGTTTGTGCAGACAAAGCATCTCTGACAGCCTGCTGGATTTGAGCTTGTATGTCAGTAGTTTCCGGTTTTGTTGAAGCTATAGCAGACAGTAGTTTCTGTTACTTTTTTCCTGTTTTGACATTCAGCTGCTGTTTCAGAACTTGCTTTCACAGTCTTTCTTGTTCCACTTTTTCCAGTAGTTTTTCCTTGTGTTGTTTTTTAACATAATGATTCACATGCTCACACCACTGATAATCTTTCATTGTAGACATGCGCACAACATCAGACAAAGATTTTGGCAATTTCTCAGGGGGCCCTTTGACGCACTGTAGTCTCCATACAGCAAGAGTGGAAGTCTATGAGTCATGGTGGGCTCCGGTATGTTTATATCACAGCTTTGCAGCAGATATTCTACAGTGCCCTCAGTATCAGTCATTGTTATGTCAGTCAGCTGGCTTGGATCTAGAGTAGTGGGATACTTTTGTTTCCCACGTATACTGTAATTACAGAAATAATTAAATCTTTCACCATCTGGTAAATCTCGTGTCATTCCAGCCTGTCTCAGCACTCTCTTGGCTGGTCTAGGGCCTTCAATTCTTTCCAACACAAACCTCAGGTCACCCACAGACAATTGTTCACTCACTGCCAAACTTTCAAGGTTATCCAATCTTGAGCTCCTGGAGGCAAAGAAGGAAGGGCAGACAGCAGAAACTCTAAATCTCTATGTCCAAAAGGTAAATAAGTATCAGTTATTGGTCCTGTTAGTCTCAGAGCTGTAACGCACTTAGTCCCGCCTTTTTTGGCCAAGAATTCCAGTTCATGCCAGTGGTGAGTGATCAAGAAACTCAACCAGCAAGAAAACACAGTCCTAAATCTATTTTAACTACTTTTGATACCCAATTCATCTTTATCTCTATTTTAGATTCTTCAACGCAACATCACTTCGGTCAGACTTAGTCATCCATGCCCTGGTCTGGAAACAATGTCTTTAATGCACTTTAGTTATTCTGAAGAATATACATTTTTAGTTGTTGATCCTTTTGTCAACTGTTATCTCAACTCAGCTCGAGCCTTTTGAACTACTGTTAGTTTGACTCAGCTCCTATATTTATGTTGTTTCTCTTACTTATCTTCTATTTCTCTTAACTCTTTAGTCTCTATCCTTTCTTTGCATCTTTTCTGTAACTCATTGTTCATGTAATTCTATTTAGGAAAGCTAATCTTTTTTTTCATCAACACACAAAACAATACAACAGCTTTAACTTTACACAAATCTTAGCAATTTAGGTAAAACTTCTTACCTCCACAACACTCACAAAAATGTTGTCCTATTATTCAACACACTACAATCCGCAGAATTAAGGGCTCTGCTTACCTGCTTGTTGATTCGCCTGTAAGTGTGGCAGAGTTCAGGAGCCCACTGGTTCTCCTAGGAAATCTCCTCAGGTATCCACCAATTCAGCCTGCTCCAGGTCCCCGTAAGCGCCACCAATATTTGTTAAGGAAAATTTGTCCCTTGTTCCTTAACTGTGGATTCTTCTAACCTGGAAGGAAGACTGTTATTAGTTAAATGATCAGAGGATAAACTGCTGCAATTATTCAAACTGTATTGATTAAGAAAAGAGTAGGTAAATAATAATAAGATACAGGAATACACGCAGGTATCTGGACTTGCTTCGGAACCAAAAAGGATGCCTATGTAATCCTTAGCAAAACTCTGACTATCTAAAATCAGGATGGGGAGGGACCAGTTTAGGAGCAGTTCGGCCTATGCATCACCTTCTTCTCAGACATGTGCTTTACACACAGTAAAGTCTGGTGCATGATCGAGAGGTTTCAAGCGCATACTTTGAGACTGGCACTTCGATCTTTCCCTTATCTGATGTACATCAACTTATTCTTTACATTCTTTACCCAGAGACAGTAGACAATTGTAGCTCACCCTTCTTTTCTAACTACTAAACACCCTCAATCTCTTCTCTGAAACACATATACAAAAACATTTATATATTCCTGTCTCGCATCGGTCAAAAGTTTAAGAACGTCTTTCTCATTTAATGGTTTTCATTATGTTTATGACTATTTGTATGTAGATTCTCACTGAAGGTCCAAAACTGTGAATGAACACACATGGAATTATGTTGCAAACAAAACAATGTAAAATAACTTTAAATATATTTTAGATTTTAGATTTCTTAAAGTAGCCGCCCTTTGCTGTGATGACTGAAATATTAACCTTTGGCCATCTCTCAATGCACCTCTAGGAAATTATTTCAGGACTCTTTGGAAGACTATTTCAGGTGACCATCTCAAGAAGCTCAGGGAGAGAATGTGTGTGTTCCAGGAATGTGTGTTTATTCCTGGTTTTGTTGTCTTTGGTGAGAATTACAATTTAAATAGTCATAAAAATAAAGAGATCCATTAGGTGAGAAAGTGTATCTAAAACTTTTGACCGGTAGTGTTCATGGCTTCTGTTTTACAAATTTTGATGTCCTTCACACTCACTGACTGGATGCAATCTGCTGGGTTTCCTTAGATAGAAAAACTTTTTATCCAATTTGAATAAATAACAGAATCTGACTGCACTGTTCAATGATTAAGATTAATTGGAATGTTTGTACCTGACTTTTGTGAAGTGCCTTCAGACGACATGTGTTGTGAATTGGCGCTATATAAATAAACTGAATTGAATTGAATTGAATTGAATGCCAAGAGAGCAAAGCAGTAATTAAAGCAAAGGGTGGCTATTTTGAACAATCTAAAATATAAAAATGTTTAGAGTTATTTGACACTTTTTGTTTACTATATAATTCCGTGTGTGTTCATTCCTGGTTCTGTTGTCTTTGGTGAGAATTACAATTTAAATAGTCATAAAAATAAAGAGATCCATTAGGTGAGAAAGTGTATCTAAAACTTTTGACCGGTAGTGTTCATGGCTTCTGTTTTACAAATTTTGATGTCCTTTACACTCACTAAACAATCTTCATGCTACATTGAACATTATAATACACTCAGCATTAGCTTAAAAGCTTAATTATTCTAAGATTATACACGTACAGGGGTTGGACAATGAAACTGAAACACCTGGTTTTAGACCACAATAATTTATTAGTATGGTGTAGGGCCTCCTTTTGCGGCCAATACAGCGTCAATTCGTCTTGGGAATGACATATACAAGTCCTGCACAGCGGTCAGAGGGATTTTAAGCCATTCTTCTTTCAGGATAGTGGCCAGGTCACTACGTGATACTGGTGGAGGAAAACGTTTCCTGACTCGCTCCTCCAAAACACCCCAAAGTGGCTCAATAATATTTAGATCTGGTGACTGTGCAGGCCATGGGAGATGTTCAACTTCACTTTCATGTTCATTAAACCAATCTTTCACCAGTTTTGCTGTGTGTATTGGTGCATTGTCATCCTGATACATGGCACCGCCTTCAGGATACAATGTTTGAACCATTGGATGCACATGGTCCTCAAGAATGGTTCGGTAGTCCTTGGCAGTGACGCGCCCATCTAGCACAAGTATTGGGCCAAGGGAATGCCATGATATGGCAGCCAAACCATCACTGATCCACCCCCATGCTTCACTCTCGGCATGCAACAGTCTGGGTGGTACGCTTCTTTGGGGCTTCTCCACACCGTAACTTTCCCGGATGTGGGGAAAACAGTAAAGGTGGACTCATCAGAGAACAATACATGTTTCACATTGTCCACAGCCCAAGATTTGCGCTCCTTGCAAGATTGAAACCGACGTTTGGCATTGGCATGAGTGACCAAAGGTTTGGCTATAGCAGCCCGGCCGTGTATATTGACTCTGTGGAGCTCCCGACGGACAGTTCTGGTGGAAACAGGAGAGTTGAGGTGTACATTTAATCCTGCCGTGATTTGGGCAGCCGTGGTTTTATGTTTTTTGGATACAATCCGGGTTAGCACCCGAACATCCCTTTCAGACAGCTTCCTCTTGCGTCCACAGTTAATCCTGTTGGATGGGGTTCGTCCTTCTTGGTGGTATGCTGACATTACCCTGGATACCGTGGCTCTTGATACACCACAAAGACTTGCTGTCTTGGTCACAGATGCGCCAGCAAGATGTGCACCAACAATTTGTCCTCTTTTGAACTCTGGTATGTCACCCATAATGTTGTGTGCATTTCAATATTTTGAGCAAAACGGTGCTCTTACCCTGCTAATTGAACCTTCACACTCTGCTCTTACTGGTGCAATGTGCAATCAATGAAGACTGGCTACCAGGCTGGTCCAATTTAGCCATGAAACCTCCCACACTAAAATGACAGGTGTTTCAGTTTCATTGTCCAACCCCTGTAGTTTAGAGGTATTGCACTTGACACAGATTTCTTTACTCTGTATCTGCTACTCCTCCTTCCTCAATCAAATATGTTGTCTAACGGAGTCACTTTTTTGTACCTCTTCACTCTCAGCAGATACAGATCAAAAGGACTTTTCTTTGTCATTGTCGTATAGATGTAATTATAGCAAACAGACCTTAACAATTTATGATACTCTCCAGGGGACTTACCAAATTGTCTTGTGAGAGAAGATTAAAGGTTTAAATAGAATAGATAGTGAAAAAGAACATAATACAGGGTGGGGAAACAGAAGAAGAAAGGGGTGGGACCTGATCGTGAAAATATTGCTGGTTCCCCTTTATTTCCAACCCAACTGTCAAACTAAATTTCACATGGGCAAAGTGCTTACTCTATGAAATACCAACAAAGTCTTATTGGTGGTGGTGGTGGTACAGAATAGAAATTGGCGTTGGGAGGAAGAAAAGGTGGGTGCTATAGAACAATGAAATGGGTATAATGCTAACGGCAAAATAAAGAGTAAAGAGCACTCAAAGTCAGGAAGCTGATGGTGGGGGCCTTGTGGTTAAGTGTGTTTGCAGTGGGTGAGAGGGATAGAAGAGATCTCCGCTGCCTGACTGAGGTCAGCACCAGCACCTGGCACTGTGGTTACCTAGCTCTGGCTAAAGTTTCATGACCCAAACTGATGGACTGCAAATCAACAGCTGACGTAAAGACTTACACTAACCCTGATGAGCTGATAAGTGGATTTTATTATTGAATGATTCCAGTAATTACAATTCATACACTTTGCACTTGCCTGACTGTGTCTTTGCTATGTCTTTGTGTGGTATGGTGTCTCACAGAAGTAATAATACCTCTTTATCTTTTCCAAATTTTGTCAAGTTGCAATCACAATCTTGAATGTGTTCTATTGGGATTTTATGTGGTAGACAAACATAGGTCAGTGCACAATTGTTAAGTACAAGAAAGGAAACATATACACGTTTTTCAGTGTCTTTTACAAATAAAAATTTAAAATGTGCCATGTAGTTCGATCCATTATCCTAAAATGAAACACAGTAACACGACTGTTACTGTGTCAATTTAATGCCATCCAGGTTAAGTGATTGACTAAGCAGTTTCTTTTTTAAAGACTCCGGTCCAAAGACGACATCTTCTGTCTTGTCTGAATTTAGAAGCAAAAAATTTAAAGTCATCCAAGTTTTTATATCTTCAAGACATGCTTGTAGTCTATCTAACTGGTTGGGTTCATCAGGATTTATGGATAAGTAAAGCTGAGTATCATCAGCGTAACAGTGAAAATTTATCCTATGCTGCCTGATAATTTGACCTATTGGAAGCATATATATAGTAAAGAGAACTGGCCCAAGTACTGAACCCTGTGGTACTCCACATTTAACCCTGGATTTTAAAGATTATTTATCATTTACAAGAACAAACTGGAATCTGTCAGACAGATAAGATTTAAACCAGCCTAGCGCTGTTCCCCTGATCCCTACAGCATATACCAGCCTTTTTAAGAGAATATTATGGTTGTCTGTATCAAATGCAGCACTGAGATCTAAGAGGACAAGTACAGACACAAGTCCATTATCTGAGGCCATAAGAATATCATTAGTGACTTTCAGCAGTGCTGTTTCGGTGCTATGATGAGCTCTGAAGCCTGACTGAAACTCTTCAAATGGGTCATTGCTGTGTAAATGCTCACACATTTGATTAGCAACTATTTTCTCAAGAATTTTAGAATGGAAGATTGGATATAGGTCTGTAATTTTTCAAGTCATCTCGATCAAGTGAAGGTTTCTTAAGTAGAGGTTTAATTACAGCTACCTTAAAAGCCTGTGGTACATATCCATTTACTAAAGATAGATTAATCATAACTAAAATGGGGCTGGTAATCAGAGGGAACACTTCCTTAAATAATTTGGTTGGGATTGGGTCTAACATACAAGTTGAAGGTTTCAGATGAAGCTAATATTTCTGTTAACTCAGGAAGCTCCACACAATCAAAACAGTCCAAACACAAATCAGGTTCTGCAGTTATTTCCAATGTTGTCTCACTTGCTGAGGATGAAGTAATCATCTTCGGGAGTATATGTTAGATAATCCAATGACATGACAACCATTAGTCATGCACTCCAAAATCAGGCATCTATGGAAGAGTGGCAAAACAAAGCCCTTGTAAAATGAAAGCCATAAGAAGTCCCATTTGTTTTTCAGAAGCTACGTCAGGGGTACAGCTGGTGATGGTCAATGGTGACAGCATGATGTTGTGTAGTTGCTCTTCTTTAGCAGGGAGAAAAAAGCAGGACCGACTTGAGGTGAAGTTGTTGGTGGAAGGTGGTACTGTGTGTTGGTATACAACTTAAGATTCCCTAAAAAAAACTGTAGTTTGTGGTTGTAATATGACAAAATGAGAAAAGAGGTCCAGGGGCATGGATACTTTCCCAAGCCACTGTATAGTTTAATACATAAATTACAAAAAAAAAAAAAATAATACATTTCAAGATACTGTACATACATTTGTATTTCTCAAGGGTATAAAAAAATCGATGGTGTTTCCTGTAACACCCCCCCCCCCCCCCACACACACACACACACATTGACATGCAGTTTTTCCTAGCATTCCTCTAAGTTTTCAGTTCTCTTTATAACCACTTTAACTGCAGAAACAAAATGAAATAAATGAAAAGAAATCTTTTAAGACTGCTGAGTAGAAAATTTAGGCTAGAGTTGAAGCATGGAAACACATGAAACTAAACCCCCTCTAGGAAAAGAGCAACAGTAGAAAGTAAAGAGAAAGGACAAGAGATAAGCAATATGAAGAGCTCTGCTGTGTCAGAGATGTTAAAAATATACAGACATATGCATGTGCTTCGTAACACTTACTGTGTTTTACCACTCAGACAACTCCCTGTACATGGATGGGGTCGTCTGCACAGACCCTACTCATCCTTGGTTACATGTCGAACCCCGGGGATCCTACGATTGGCATGGTGATACTAATGGAGTGGAGCAGAAGAGCTGCTGGGAATGGCAAATCTCCGGCTGTGGGGATACAGAGGAAGTCTATGTGGGATCAAGCTCCCACCCGTCAGCCCTGAGTTTTGATCTACAATGAGGCACAGCTTTTGATGTCTTAATCATCTCTCTCAATCGAGCTCAGGGAGGTGAGGGAAAAGCAGAGCAGTGAGAAGAGGAGGGAAAGGGAGAGGAGGGAAGAGACAAGAGGGTATGGAGGGAGACAACGGGGCAGCCCAGAGATGTGAGCCTTGTGTAGGAAAAATGGTATGTGTGATAGCCTGGTTAGCTGCACTGATTTTATGTTCAGAACTGCCTATGCTTTCTTTCCTATTTTGAGTCTGTGTAACACATAAATGATATCCTGATTCGCACAGAATACCTGAAAAGATCTGAAGAAAAGGCGCCAAACTCACTGAAGGCAAAGTTCAGACAATGTTAGAAAGCAGAACTTCACAGTAAGCCTGAGTCAAAGAGGCTCACAAATGATCATGAGAGATGCAACTGAGAGCCAGAGTTCAGCAAAATCCAATTAAATAAGCAACCACTATCTTATGGAAGGAGCAGAGGCCAAAAAGAGAGAAAGATTCCAAAGAGGGTAAAAAGGAGAAATTGAGAAAAGAAAGATAGATTGAGAGAAAGTCAAGATTAAATAGTCAGATGAAAAGAAGAGCTAGTCAGAGATTTATTCATTCATCAAAAGTTACAGACCCCCACCCACGGCTTCTCCTCAGGGCTAGTGTTCCATGGAGAAGTCTGATGAGCAGAGAGAGAGAGGGAAGACAGAGCGCAGAGTGAAGAAGAACCCCCTCCACCCACTAACCGCAACCCCCTACTGAAATCACTATCACTATCTAAAGAGAATGGCCCAGCATGTGTTATCTTCACACTTCTTAGACAGAAGACACAAGCAATTAATAAGTCAACACAACTGGGGATTTTCAAATAGTGTGTCATAATGCCACACCGCACAGTTAAAGAACAAAAAAAAAACTTCAGCATCTACGCTGTGTCAATACAAAGAAGGAAAGTAACCCTTCAATTTGGCATATGACACTCAAATAGAAATCTTTAGTTCAGTAAAATACTTAATTAAAAAGTAACTGTGAATGTGAATCAGTAACCAGCAGGGGAGTTATCAGCTCCTACAAGTTAACTGTAACAAAAGACAACTCAACAGGCCGTTAAAGAGGTGAGGTATTATGTATGTTATCATAATAAAGATGATTAAACTGGAAAAAATGTCACCAATTACTTTTTCCAGGTCAGGTGTTAGGTCTTTGAGGGTAGTACAAGTCCAGTACAAGTCTTACAAGTTTCTGAAGGGCCAATTTCAGGTTTGGTTTCAATTCGTTTGCTTCAAGTCTAATGGCTGTAATGAGTAAAAGTAACATTCTCTCATCAGATGCATACCATCTAGTGTTCCTATAACAATGTGTTATGAATTCAAATCATGTACTGTGTTATCTTTAAGCCTAATTTAACACATGTACAATTTACAATTATATTCTTCTGAATATTTAATTCAAAGTACAAAAAACTTTATTAAGTTATCTTGAAAATTGTGTGTAATGTTGAGCTCATAATAACTATAAATATTATGTTATGTTTGAAGACAAAATAGAGATGAGTTAACAGTAGTTAATTTCAAATTCATAAATAAACATAATGGCTTTTATATTGAAGAACTATAAGCATTTTAATTATTTAGTTAAAACCTGTTAATTACTGTGTTTATATTGTCTACTCGAGGAAGCTATGTTTTAAATCAGGGCAAGCCAGTATTAAATCTCTAGATTGTATAGGACTGGTATAGGTGAGGTCATCAGTCTGTAGAGGGCAAGTCTAAGTCAGTTCTCGAGCGTGTAGAGTCTGAATCTAGCATTCATCTGTGTGGGAAGTAAAATTTTCCCCTTGGGGAATCTCCAGACAGTGCTGCGCTCTGTTTTGTGAACCTCATGCAGGTAGGCTAGGTTGTCAATATGTAATCAGTGCTTTAAACAGTTGTGTGCCATCCTCCATCACATAATCTGCATCAGATTCTACTGATCTATATATTTCTCTGATCAGACGAACACTGGAGGATGACACAGTATCTCTGCCCTGTGACACTGCCATTGCTACCTTTGCTTTGAACTGCATCACACTCACTTCACATTCCTGTATTAACCTACTACTTAGAGAGCATAATGGTTATGGATTCATGACCACCTCCTAAAGTGTATCAAGGACATGATACCTGTGGGTTTACTTTAGCCTCCATTCCTGTGTCAGGACCTTTTGGTTGATCGTGAGGTTTAATAAATATGTGTAAATCCCAGAAGGAAGGGGTGCTTTGAAAGGGGCTGGTGAGTGTCAGGCAAGTCCTGAATTTGTTGAAGGAGAGTTCAAGTTCAGTCTTGAGTCTGTAGAGGAGGATTCTACGTCAGGTGTATGCCTTTAGACTGCAAGTCTGAGTCAACTTTTGATATCGGGTGAATCAAAACCAAGTATCAAGTCTTTAGAATGTGAGTATAAGCCAAGCCTAAAGTTTTTATTATGCAGCAATTGTTAATTATTCATCATCTATAGTAAGTCATAAATGAATAACCCGAACTTTGGGCCAAGTTGTGTTTTTATGTGCTAAGAAACATTTGTCTGTTAACCAACATATGATCAATCAGAATGGCATCCTCAACATTAAGACATGACGACTTCATTAAACCTTGTGTGCTGCAGCCTGTGACTGCTGATCACACCCTCTCAGTGTTTGGATTTTTCCCGTCATTAACTCAGTAAATGAAACTTCCTTGAATCAACGACATTGCTCCCAAAAATGAATCAACCTAATTAAACAATATATGGCTTTATGTATCACCGAAAACTATATCAACAGTGGATTTTTTTTTAAAATACCTTCATTGTCATCATACAAACTCCATTTAAAAAAAAAGCTGGAAATCTAAATGCTTCAAAATATTACTTTTTTCCCCAGTTATTCAGAATTGTCTTCCTTTTCATTTTTCAGAGGTTTTGCACTATTTAAATTAATGCCACATTCCAAAACTGATGTCTGGGAAAACTTAGTATTTTAAGTAATAGTTTTTAGTAGGATTTGACTCAATACCATTTAGTTCTTTACACTACCACCTTTTATATACAAAAGATGGAGTCAACATCTATAAACATCATCAGTATCTCTGATCACATGACATGTCAACACCACTTGACAATAATAAGCAAAGCCCTAAATGAAATAATCTTAAACAATGCATTTGGTTTTAGAGTTCCTATGTAAATAATGTCTTACAGTTAAGAATGTCATATCACCACAAGCCAGATAAAAATATAAAAATGTAATAAATTGAAGAAATCAACATTTACTATATATCATATTCAGCACAATGTCAAAAATTGATGTTTGGTAAAAAACAGTCTGAATAGTTATTTAAAGATATGCACTTTGGCTATCCCAAATGACAAGAAACCACAATATCACATTAACACAACCACCTGATTATAAGGGAAATAAAGACAACGTCTGATATAAAAATCCTAATTTAAACATTTTGGAACTAAGTTATTTAGTGGGTAAATCCAGAATAGTTGTTGCTTCAGTAATTAAATATTTAAATCTCCTCCTCACTGAGGATTTTTCAAAGCTTCAAAGCTTAAACCAGTTCACTTGTTCAGTAGAGTTTATAACTACCAGACCTAATGTAGCATGGTTATGTTTAGCACTTCAGTGATAAACAAAACAGTCTCAAGTGGTCGATCAATTTTACCAACATATACAATATTGCAGGGACATTTAAACATGTAAACACCATGAGTTGTAGAGCTAGATATATACATTTAATCTTATGCGTTTCCCAGTATATAGATGGAACTATGAATTTTATTGGTAAAATTACATGTTTACAAAGATAATTCCAAGTTGGGACAAAACTAGGAAAATGTGATGGCATCACAATAAGAATCTCTACTGTGATGCTAACTAACATGTTGCACAAATAAGGAGGCTTTTATATAACAATTTAGGATGGTATGGGAGAGTTGCTGTTAGTGCTGGATCAAAGTCATTTGCCAGGGTGGCTTTACAACCTTTTCTGTTGCCATAGAAAACATGAATATTGAATTGCACATATAATTATTTCATTAAATTATTGCTTTTTATTTTACTGGTAGAAAGACTGTCTGGTTGTTATGTATTTCCTCTAATGTAAATCTAGATGTGTTACCATCGTTGGGTGTTTGTGTTTTGATAATTTCCTTGTTAATGTTCTAGATGGTTTGCCATATTTAGTCATTGCTTTGTGTTCATTAGTGTCACAAAGGTCTTGGCATATTAGTTAATTCCTTTAGGTTTAGTTTCTTACTTATTTCTGGTGTTTTGTTTTTGGTGTATTCTGGTTTATTCTCTTTGGTCAGTATTATTTTTTCCCCTTGGTTAGTAGTTTCCTTGAGCCCCCTCTGTGTTTATTTGTCCCCCTCCGTTAGCTTCTCTGCCTTCATTCTGCAACAGCTGTTCCACATCTGTACTGATTAGTTCTTAAGGTTCCTTTTCATTTTCCACCCCTACCTCAATATTAAGGTTCCTGGTTTTTCAGGGTTTGTTGGTGTATTTTTACGTTAGACTGTCTATTACCCTGTCCATTATATTGCCCATTTCACTGCCTGAGCTCTTCTCGCAGTTCCCCTGTAAGCTTTCCTTTGGTTCATC